>CM069934.1:25245023-25845023 GCA_036172225.1 Cryptocoryne crispatula var. balansae | reverse complement strand
TTTCGTTTTAGAAGATTGTGTTTCCTCCAAATCCTGGGGCTTTCTTAGTGTTAACTACGTGGTAGTATATGCATATCCTTTGACTTTGGTGTCCGATTCATGTGCAAATGCATTCATCCCTTTTCTGTCTTCTAAAACTACTGTATGCCCTTATTTTCAGCTTTATCTTTCTGCTTCTGGAGAATTATGGGGTGAGGAAACTAGAAGCTGTTTTTGTTGTTCTCATTTCAACAATGGCTTTATCATTTGCCTGGATGTTCAGTGATACCAAGCCTGATGGAAAGGATCTCTTAATTGGTATGGAGGAATCAAGTCATATTTTGCAAGATGGTACACCTTCATTGCCTTATCTGGATTATCTGAAGTTTATGATGAGTCTGACTCTTTTTGCAGGTATTTTGATCCCAAAAATTAGCTCAAAAACAATAAAACAAGCTGTTGGTGTTGTAGGTTGTGTGATCATGCCTCACAATGTGTTCTTGCATTCTGCTCTTGTGCAGTCAAGGGCAGTTGACACAACTAAAAAGAGTCATATTAGGGAAGCTTTGAACTACTACTCTATAGAGTCCTCCATTGCCCTCCTTGTGTCTTTCATGATTAATCTCTTTGTAACAAGTGTTTTTGCAAAAGGATTTTATGGAACAAAGGAAGCCAGAAACTTAGGTCTAGTTAATGCAGGCCAATTTCTTCAGGAGAAGTATGGAGGAGGACTATTTCCAGTTCTTTACATATGGGGAATTGGTCTTTTGGCAGCTGGGCAAAGTAGCACAATAACAGGTACTTATGCAGGTCAGTTTATCATGGGAGGTTTTCTCAATCTTCGTCTTAAAAAATGGATCAGGTCGTTAATAACAAGAAGCTTTGCAATTGTGCCAACCATGATCGTTGCATTGATTTTTGATACTTCTGATTCTACACTGGATACTCTGAATGAGTGGTTGAATGTACTCCAATCAGTGCAAATTCCCTTTGCATTAATTCCCCTTCTATCATTGGTCTCAAATGAACATGTCATGGGAGCTTTTACTATTGGCCGTACCCTCAAAGTATGTTTCTCTTACCTTCATCTTGTACATCATTTCCTTTCTTATTTGTCGATAGATGTTGATATCCGGTACTCAATACATATTTTTCCTTTTTTATAATATTTTATTACTTCAACGTAGTCACCTTTTACATCTTACATCCAATGAAATCCACATGGTATGATCTGTCACTCATTATGCAGTTTGGACTTAGATCCATGTGCATCAGTGTTGTCTAAGGCGTGAGGTGTAACAGGTGTTTGAGGCAAGGAAGGCTTCACCTCATCTTATGTGCTTGAGGTGGGTGCCTTAAGCACTTGAGCCAAAGTATATTTTTAATACATTTTATAATTTTATATTATTAATAATTAGTATTATTATTTTGATGGTGAATGCAAACTTATTGCATTAAAAAACAATCCAAGGGTTGCAGATTACAGAGACCATACAAAATAACATTTCGAAAGTCAGGTAGGATCTAAAAAATAATATCATTGGTGACGGGGGCAGCACTAAAGTAGAGGAGAGGAGAGAGAGGAGGGTAGAAAAGACTGCCGGTTGTTTTATAATTTTAAATTTATATTTATTAATCATAAACAACATCATAAATTTAAAACTGAAATATAAAATTTTAGCTAAACTTTTGTTTTAGAAAAATGGGGGAAAATTAGTGAGGTTGGAAGGGATTGTGAGAGAGAGTGAGAGGGGAAGGGGGGGTCAAGATTGGAGGAACAAGGCTGATAGGGAGATAGGGGGCAAAGAGTTGGAAGGGATTGAGGGAGTGTTTGTGTGTGGGGGGGACAAATGGTTAGAACTAGCTGAGTGAGAGAGGGGATTGAGCATAGTTTGTAGGATCAGTCAATTCAGATCGGGATCGGCTGATTCTTGGATCTGATCAGCTTGTGCTAGTCTGATTTTTGTTCCGAGGGGCAATTCGGGATAGTCTGGCGGAATTGGGTGAAATTGGCCTAATTGAGACCAGAATCAGTATATTCTACATATTCCAATCTGATTCCGAAGGATCAGTCCCTGTAATCGCTATGAACTGGCCCTAGGTGACGCCGCAGTGGCTATTTAGGCCTAAAAAATGCCTAGATCGGATCATTCTGTGTTTTTTTTCATTTTTAGGGCTTTTTGAAGGATTGATTCGGACCCATTCTGGATCAATTTTTCTTCCAGAGAATCGGAGGATAGACCAGTCTGATTTGATCCAGATTGGATCGGGACCTACCAATCCAAGTGGCAATTCTGATACCGCGATCCTTGAGACTGAGAGGGTCGGGAGCTTTGAGAGAGGAAGATGATATCGAAACCATGTGGGATTGGGCAAGACCAAGGCATGGTTAATAACTTGGGTTTCTTATCTGTTTCATTTCTGATCAGGTTTCTTACCTAGTTTGAGTCAGCTCTAAGGCGAGTGAGGCAGGAGAGGAGACTAGCTTGGTGCACCAGCTAAAGTAGTGATTCTTTTAGGCAATTACAGCCAAGGTGACTCCAGTGAGCCTCCCAGTCATCATCTCATCTTGCCTAACAGCCTAAGTGACTGTGGCAATCACTTTTGGCAGCTTTCTTATTGCCCACCAAGACATGGTGTTGAATAATTTATGGTGTGGAGGATCACTGATGTAACAGCATTTTTTGAAATTTAAAATTTATGTTTCATTTTGGAAATAGAGAATTTTGATTTTTGCTTAGCTTTGACAATTATGAAAATATGTGGTATTCCATAAGAGTATTATATATTTTGACTTAGTATGAATAAAAGAACTCATAATGTGGGTTTCACATATTTTCTAAATGTTGACATAGGAACTACCCTATCACTTAGACTGTCTGAATCACATATTTTTTGTATGTTGAGGTTATTTGAATACTTTGAAATATGACATCTCCCACCCAAATTCTGATTTTTCGGTGTTAATTATATTGAGTAACTACTTGATTACCTTTGATTAACCGTCATAGTAATTCGTAGGTAGAAGTCATACATCCACAAGAATAACACATGGGAGATATAGCCCATAGACTTAATCGAATGCAAACTTAGTGTTCTTTTAATTTGGCTTGAATTAGTTTAACTTGATTTGGGTTTCATTTGGGATTTGAATTGTTTTGATTGAGGGGCCTGCCCTCCACAGCCCCCAACCAGAGATCCAAAGCCTCTTAGAATCAGACTTGTGCAGCCCCTTCAGCCCCTAAGACAGCCCTACGTGCATTCCTGAGACAGATCCAAATCCCCCTTGAACCAGTCCCTAGAAACCCCCTAAGAGCAGTTCCAAAAAACCTCATGATAACAGTCCTGTGCATCCCCTAAATATTCTCCAAAATACAACCCCAGAACCTGATCTGTAAATCACTAAAGTCACTCCATGTTTCGCTCCCTAAACATTCCCATGCTCAGCCCTGAAATGCTCCACAGGCAGGCCCCTGAAACAGTGCCCTTTCTCAGCCCTGCTCAGCCCCCTAAACATCCCCATTCAGATCTGTAACTCAAGCCCTACACAGCCCACTTAACCTGTCCCCCGAGCAGCCCTGCACACTCCCATAAACAGCCCCATGTGCAGCCCAATATCAGGCCTATGACAGGCCCAAGTGGCCTCCTAAACAGGGCGATGCTGAGCCTCCACACCTGCAGGAAATGAAAATACTCCACACAGGGGACAAGAATACCAGTATATTCAGGCCATTGCAGGCCCACAAGTAGGGCCAAAATCAAGCATCAAGTAGGGCCCAGATCGGGCCCAAACCAGGCCCACATCAGGCCATGGATAGAAGAAGAAGACATGCCTCATAGGTCCAAATGAAGCCCACAATCGACCCATTCAAGGCCCTGAACAGAAGAAGAAAGCATGTCCCATGGTGGCACAATAACTGGCCTTTGACGGTCCAAAAGAAAATCCCAAAAAATTCAAAACACATAAATCTAAGGCTGACCAAGGTTGATTTCTTATGCCTTGTAAAAAAATTGGGCATGCCAGAGTCGATCCAGAGGAGAGACTTCATCCGGATAGATCCAATTGAATTATAAAAGAGCCGAGCATGGTCATCATGCCGACAAGCTCTAAACATAGCTGATTGAGAGAGCTCGATCTAATCGAGCTAGCTGTGCATGAACTTCATGCCAACATTCTCTTAATTAGCCCATGGAAATCAAATTATCCCATCAAACTAGTGAAGGGCTGTGCATCTCATGCGAACAAGCACCTAACTAAGCCGATTGGGATCAAGAACGATCCAACCAGGTTAAAGAAGAGCTGAGCATGGACTTCTATACCACTCAACTCCGATTTAACTCATGGGCCCAAGTTATAACCCCAAGCCCCATTAAGGCCCATGGGATTCTTCCATTCTTACAAATGTACAAGTTCATGATATGAATGAAGTACATGTTCATGCATTTGCTATATGTGAACAACAGAGAGGAAAGAGGAACTAAAATTGAAAAGTTTTTTTTTGAGAACCGGTTTTAAAGACAAAAGAGGACAATAGAAAACCAACAAAACCTCAAAAACAGTAAGCGGGAGAAGACAGAATATCTGAAAGCCAACAAATCAGAAAATCTGAAACTCAGCAAGCTCAGAAAAAATCAGAAGAATCAGCGAATCTGAAAGTCAGTAAGCGTGAAATGTGGGCAAACCTTAAAGTTGCAAATCTGAAAGTTGTAAAACACTGGTAAATCTGAAAAACTGAACATTAAAAATCTGTCCAATCTGAAGGATATAAATCTGAAAAAAAACTGAGACAACTAAAAATCTGAAACTCTGAAAACAGCAAAGCTAAAAAGCTGTAAAATTTAGCATTCTGAAAATCATAAGAAAACAGCAAAAAGGGTATGACAGTAAACCTGAAAATTGTAAGGACCTAAAAAATGTAAATCTGATAGTTACAGGAAATCAGAAGGTTGTAGCAAACCAGCAAACCTGAAATCTGCCACCAAGTAGTCAAAATCTGAATACTGTCAAATATGAAAGGCTGAAATCTATAAAAACTTCAGACAATCTAAAATTGTGAAGATCTGAGAAACAGGGAATCAGAAAGGTACACAAACTGAAAAATCAGGAAATTCTAAAAACTCCATACCTGAAAATATGAAACATCTCCTAAAACTGAAAACTGAATTTCAAAATCTAAAATCAAGAAAAGTTGAAGATTCATACCCGAAGATCAGAACTGGAAAACTTAAAAATAAAAATCAATCAAAAGCTAAGGGAAATGGAAAAAGGAGGACAATAAACAAAATTGGAAATTTGAAAACTTTCAAAACTCAGAACGAAACTTAGAAGTCTAAAACTGAAAATTGTAATTACAAAACTTAACTCCAGTAAAATCCGAAACACCGAAAGTTCAAACCAAAACCAAATACACTAAATGTTGGCATTCCGACTGAGGTCATGGATGCACATCTCCGATTTTTGTGGATGAATGGCTTTAGTGCAAAGTTGTTATGGTAGTTAATCAAGGGTATTCGGCAATTTTCTCAATGTAAATAACACTAGAATATTAGAAGTTTAGTTGAGAGATGTCAAAATAAAATTTAAATAACTCAAACAACTTAAAAAAAACAAAATGTGGTCTGGGTCTTCTAAACATGGAATGCGGGGTCGGGACCTGACTCGAGCCCGACCCGGTTGGTTTTTGGGCCAACAGACCCGGTCCTGACCCCAAGACCTTGACCCCACGGATGTTTTTAAATTATTTATTATTATTATTTGTTCCGACCTCGGTGTCCCAAGTCCTAACCCAGGTCTTGACCCCGGCTGACCCGGGTCGGTTTAGGCCCAACCGACTTGCTCCCGACCCCTAACCCTACCTACCTTGCTTCTAAGTGATGGGCCGATCCCTATGCCAAAACTTGGAAGCTTTCTGGAACCCACTTTGTGAGTTCCTACCTATCTATACCATGCCAACTAGCTATACTCCTATGGTCTTATCATCTATTTTCTTAACCATAGTTGTCAAAGCTAACAAAAATCAAATTCCTTTTAAGAAAGAAAAATCTAAAGAATTTTAAATTTAAAATTTGGAAAAAGAGGTTACATTACCTTACTTTTCCAACTTGTCCAATTTTCTACATGAAAGAGATCTCTTGCTAAATGCTCATAAATCTCAAGATGTTATGTACAAAATTATGTACATAAATATTTATTAAGAGTAGAAGTATTGTGCTGTCCTGTGACCATCTCTCTTCTAAGCAATCTTTCATTTCTGTATCCCCATAGATTGTTGATATTTTGAATGTCCAATTTTATTCTTCTGCTGCTGGCACAAGTCTCTGAATGTAATAATACAATCTTTGTTTAAGCTCACCATCAAGCTTAATATTAGAATTTGAATAATGAAATTTGAGGTTAAGATTATAACCTGCAATGAAGTTAGATATCTCAACACCTATAAATAATGGCTCAAGTTGGATCATATTTTTTTTTCAAAATTTCTTCTAATGCTTTATTGATGTTTTTAGCACCATCTATAGTTTTTATTTATTAACCAAAATTTTTAATTCTAAAAATTTGTCTTCCAAATGATTTACATACTATTTTTTTGTCTATTTGTTGTTGTTAGTTGTCCAATCCTCGGAAGTGAATAATCTCATATACTTATCTTTGTAATTTGTAAACTTTGTAAATTGAGGTAATTAGTGAGAAAGCATGTGACAGTTGCTTGCACAAGATTTGTATCATTCGTGAAGTTTCTCATCATAATAAGAATTGTAATGTGCTCATAAATAAATGTGGTTACATACTAGACATGACGAATTGTAGTTATAATTTCTTTTAGCGCTCTGGCTGTCATCTCCGGCCAATGTTGTTGTTTCCTCATCATGGCCGACACTGATGTCAGGATGCTAAGAAAGCCCAAATGATGCTGTGAGAAAAGTGTGCACATCCAGAACATCAGGGCTTATGAAGCTTAGGTGGTGTGGCAGTGCAAGTGGAAGCCAAAGTGATGCAAAGCATGCTGCAAGCTGATCCTTGATCACAGGGATCAGCCTAGGTCAGCTGATCCTAGTTGGGTTGGGGATGGCCTGGATGATTTTCACCTTATCCTCTAGCCTCACTTGATTTCCACACTCTCTACATTTGACTCTCTTGAAGAGGCCTGGTGTTTTTAAAGTGTCCACCTAAGTGGTGCTTAAATGCCAAAGCAGCCTAAGCCCAACAAAGCGACCAGCTGCTTCTCATAAGCTGAATAAAGCAGGCACTCTACATCCTTAAGTGCCAATGCGCGTGCTTGCTGCCCAAGGCAGGCACCTAACTGCCTTAAACAGACCTGAATCTTCCCTTCCCCCATTAGCCTCCCGAAAAGTAAAACAACTTCAATTACCATGCATTCACGTGATTCTGATTTTGCAGCCATGAGCCTATGCAGTATTCGTCGTACAGCCACCATTGAAGCACCACTAGAGTTCTTTTCATGCTCTGCAAACAACCGTTGATACCCTCTTTCGTTGCCTTTTTCTTTTACACTCACCTCCCTCCATCTTTTTTCTTTCTCCCGAGTTGACACTTTGTTCTCCAGGCCTTGCCCCCTCCTGCTTCCTTTTGCTTTTCTTCTATGCCTCTGTTATTCTGTCTTCAGCCCCCTCCTGCCCTCTCTCTCGTTCTCTCTCCCCCTCCCTCCCTCCGTCCCTCCCCAACACTTCATTTTCCTCCTCCTATGCCTATGTTATCTTGTGCTTGCTGCCCACCTCCTCCTTCCTCTCTCTCTCCTCCCAGTACTCTTTCTTCTCCTGCACTCGGCCCCCTCCTCCCCACTCTGGCTCCCGCTCCTAGTTGTCTCTTAAGCAATCAAAGGACCCTCAATGGTATTGGAAACTTTGCTGCTTGGCAACCTTGTGCAAGAGGGAAGAACCAACCGAGCACCTTAAAATAAGAGATGCCTCTCTCCCACCATCTGATCTGTTCTTTTTTATATGTTTGATACTTAATGCAATTGGAAACACATTTGGCAGTTTCAAACTCATATAACTGGTTAAACATAATTTTATATTACTCATCATGTGTATTGTTCATGTTTGGAAATAAATATATCAGTTGCATAAGTACATGGTTTCTCACAGTTGTCAAAGCAAGAACTGAAAAAAGTAAACATTTCAATCACCTTGACTCCGTCTTTTTGTGAATAATGTGTGGATGAAAAATGTAAGCTTCCTGTTGACCAGACCATGACTGTTGGTGGAGAGTGCGTTAAACTGGTTGCCATCCAGTGTGCCTACACTCAATAAGAAAAAGTTCACAGTTTTATAGCTGTTTTTTTAATGGCAGATACCTATTTTCAAGATTTTTTTTCATAGTAAATTATTTGTTTTTCATGGGCAAAACAGCAAAATCCAAACAGGCCGATGTTCTTGTTTATATCAGTTATCAGGAAGGTTGATCATTAGTAGATTCATCAATCTGTGTGATGACCTAAACATGTTTATAATATTTTGATTCTTTCAAAATGGAACATCCTGATTCCTGGCTCTGTGTGGATCGTATTATCTGTTATTTTGTCTTGTCACACCACTTTCTTCAATTGAGATGCATGCATTTGTCTTTTTATTCATGATATCTTGCCTTGTTCTGGATTTTGTAGTGTTTTTCACCAATTTGTTTTTTGTGATACTAGATACTATGGTTTGAAATGCATATATTTATTTGCTACTTCGTTTATGTCATTGTGTCCTATGTGATCTGTGTGACTTTCCAGATTATAACTTGGACGGTAGCATCATTGCTGATGATCATCAATGGCTACCTGTTGTTGGATTTTTTTTCTGCTGAGGTACGAGGGTTGGCATTTGGTTCAGCCATGATTGCTGCCACGGCAGCCTATGGAATATTCATTGCATATCTGGTTTTTCGTGGTACTGCTCTCTCTACAAGGCTCTTCAGAGCGTTGTAAAAATGGTACCTTCTTAGTGAGAATTGACGCATCATGCATCGTTGTCGGATTAAACCTGAAAGAAAACGAGATGTGCAGTATATTACATATTTGAGACCCAACACAAATTTCTGTACGCATCCATTTACACTGTTCTCATTGGTTAGTTGATTTGATCAATACACAAATGACAAAACCTCACATGTAGTGATCTCTGTGTGTACGGGCAGGCAGCCATTTACCAAGACGAATCATGTATTTATTTCACTTCATTTCATTGCTCTTCGGAGTAATTGCTAGTCAAGAATGTAAATCCTAATAGACACTTGGATGAACACACAATTTAATCTGTCAAGGTTGCTTTTACTTTGTACCTCGTACTTCTCTTGATGCCTTTGTCGGGTAAAGGATTTAGTTAGTTTGGTTTTTCACTGTTTGTCCTCGTATTTATGGTTGTATGGATACATCTTTTGTAAATATAGCCTTCGAAATATTTACATTCTATGTTATTTTTGTGACTTTTTATAACTGCATATATATATTCTATTCGTGATTGTTTTATTTTTTTATCAATTCTGATTGTATATTCTATCTCTTTCTAAAAATGTACTCTCTTTGATTAAGATCAAGATTTCTTATTTGATTAATCTACATTTATGGGTCTGTGTACCCTTAATGCCCTTGTAATGACAAGAAGATCGATCAAGGTGGAGGAGAGAGCGAGATGCAAGGAGAAGAGTTTTTCAAGACATAATGACTTGTCAACATTAGCATAGGATGTTGAATCCTTTAATACATATCGATCTGGCTCTGATCATGCATTAATGTGATAAAAGTCCATGATTATCTATTTAAAATTTGCATAGTTGATATGTATGTGTGTGCTAGATACCTTAAATATATGATATTCAAAGGTATATATATATGTAGCACATACTATGATGAGACTAAAATAAAAATCTTTCCTTGTTTAAATTAAGTCGATAAATGTGAGACATTAAGAATGATCCACGTAGCCTTTCATTATTATGGTCTTGATGAGTCAATTTTAGATTGTGTGAGTTTGCTGTGTTTCCTATAAGACTCACTCAGCAAGGGATTGGTGATTTAGATCAAGGTTTTGTGTCGGACTTTGGGGTGGACCATTGGCATGACCTTGTTGTATTGTATTTTCCATAAGGAATATGTTGAGAATCCATACTCATAACGTAACAAACGGATTTGACTCAACTAGAGTATATGACTTGTTGTGTTTCCCATGAGGTCATGACTCTAGAGGTTAAATGACTAAGAGTTGCAAAAGTTACAACTGGCAAAAGTTGTCTACCTATTAAGTATTGGATGACTTGTTGTGTTTTCCATAAAGTCGTCACCATGAGGTTAATAGGATCTTAGTCCCTACTAGAATATCATCGTGTTATCCCGTCTTTGCACAATGAGGGTTATGTAAATTTGACGTAATTAGTGGGAGCATAAATTAGGATAAAAGATCATATCTTAATTTACATTGAATGTCTACAATATTTTTTAAATAGAATTATATCTTTGTTGTAGAATTGGATTCTTAACCATCAGTTATCTTGCATACCAGAAGTCATTAAGCTCATTAACATTAACTTTCTTGATTGGTTTAGAACCATGAGAAGTGTTCTCATAGTTGACTATGTAACTAACTTACTTGGGAAGTGGTGCCTATTAATCATCTAATGCAGTAAGAGAAAATGGGATTTTCATCTTATTAGAAAGATATATTGTTTGTCTTACACTAAATGCTAGTCTTTATATAAAGTTTAGAGGCAACATGGACAGATGGATATAAGATCTATCATGGCTCATGGCGATGAACAAATTTAAAGCAAGATTAAAATAACAATACATCTTCAATACTTTTTGTTGGTAAGATCAATGAAAAGAAGTGAGATTATTAGATAAGAAAATGAAGGCATAGTTAATAGTCAAGAAGTTTTTCTAGAATATTAAGTCTAAATAAGACATGATTACTCTTCTACTATCAGGATGATGATTGGTGAGAAGTATCAAGGAAGGTGGGGTCGGGAGTCGGGACCGGGTCGTTTGGGCCCAAAACCGACCCGGGTCGGTCGGGGTCGCGACCCGGGTCGGGCCGGGGTCGGCCGGAGTCGCCAAAAATAATAAAAAAAATAATTTTGGGGTCGGAGTCTTGGGGTCGGGACCGGGTCGGTCGGCCCCAAAAGCGACCAGGTCGGGCCTAGGTCGCGACCCGGGTCGCGACCCGGCGAACCATGAGAAGTATATTGAATATTTATTGCAAAAGAGGAGCTTGAGAAGTTTCTGTCATCTCAGTCACTGATTTACTTGTCATACACATATACACATCAAGTATAAGATATAATTTATGTATATCGTAGTATAAGATACTAAACATGTCTTATGGTATTAGAACTCAGCTGTATATATCTTGTATGAGATATTATATACACATATCTTCTATAAAATGTTATATATTCATCTCTTATTATGAGGTACTAGATATGCATCTTATATCAGTAAAAGTTGTTGATAATGACAAGTAAATAAAGGCTTGATGTATAAAGATTAACCTACATATACAAATGGTGCAAGAGTTGTATCATTGATAGTGGGACATACAAATCTTTAATAGCTTTTTTGAGAGTCCTTATCTTGAAGATTATTTATTTTATCCTTCTATATGAACATTATCGATATTTTCTACTTGAATAAAAATTGATTTATTTTGAGTTATGAAAATGATACTTGTTCTAAGATTATGAATGGTAAAATGTTTGCTAGTAGGAGCTTAGTAAATTATTTACTCATATAAGATATGGAAGCTCTCATAGTATATGTGAATGCTCTTTTTAAGAGAAAGCGGGCTAATATAGATCAATCTATTTCTTTAGCTTTTATAGACATAGTTATAACAATGAGAAAAGACATAAGGAGTTCCATATGGATGGAAACACGAAGACAAATGATTTTGAATCATTAACCAAATATGAGTCTTATCTCATTGAAAAAATAATAATAATAAACGACTAACTCTCCATTTATTGGAAATGGAGAGTGGATCAAGGAGTTATTAGAACTTGTACATTTGGATGTGTGTTGGTCTGTGTCGATTAAGTCTAAAGATGGACATTTTTATTTCATCTTTAATAGATAATTTCTCTAGGCATAGATATGTGTGCTTGTAAAGTGCAAATAAGAGGTTTTGAGAAATTGTCTAAGGTTATAAATGAAGTAAAGAATAAATGGAAAGAGTATTAGAACTTTTTGATTAGATCAAGAAGTGAAATACCAAAATACTAGATTCACACATCATTTGAAGGATAATTCAACTTCGTCTTAATGGATATCTCCCTATAACCCTTAGCTTACTTGAGTAGTAGAAACAAGGGTGATTGGGTCATGTGTGACACGACACAAGTAGTGATAACTTTTGCAAAATATTCCTTATCTATTTAGGGCTAAGCACTCAATATAACCACTCTGTGTTGGTACCTTCTAATTTATTCTGATTATTTCCTATATGATATTGGAAAAGGGCTTGATCTTAAGCTAGTTAAGATTTCAGAATGTCCGTTCATGACGAAAATGTTTAACTTATAATAATTAAAATATAATATATGAAGTGTAGACTTTTGGGATATCTTAAGGAAACTTAAGAATATTTAAATATATCACTTTATGAGATAAAATGGTATGTGTTGCTCAGTTTACTATATTTTTAGAGGAAGAATTCTTTCTTGAGAAAGTAGTGGGAGCAAGAAATATCTGGAAGGGGTTTCAGACCCACTATCAAAGACACTTCTATTAAGGTACTTATTGATAAGAGTACGCATCATAAGTCTTTAATTATGCTAATTCAACTTTGTAGATATGTGAGACATATCTTTGATGGAAGAAGATAAGCATAATAAAGTGAGAATGTTGATCCAAAGATCTATGAAGGCAATATGAGATATTGATTCTAAAATAGGAGAAAATAATAAAATTTATAATAATATCTATCTATTTTAACCAAGTTTGGAACTTGGTGTATCCACCTAAGGGTAAAATACCTATTAGGTGTAAATGAAAAGAAAAGATGGATATGACTGAATTTGAATGTAAGACCTTCAAGAGAATAATGATTGAAAAGACATCATCTAAGTTAAGAAGTTGACTATGATGATATCTTTTAACAATTGCCATAATTCAATCTATTCAGATTTTATTGGTATACATTGATTATGAGATATGTCAATTAAGATGTTAAAATAATATTTCTTCAATGGTGAAATTTAATAGATATATATGATACAACCTTTGTTGTATATGATACAACTCGAGGGATGTGAGTCTCAAAACATCCAAAGAAAGTGTACATGTTGTTAATGTCTATTCATGGACTACAACAATGTTCTCAACATTAGAATATAAGATTTGATAAGATTGAATCTTATGACTTCATTTGAAATAAAGAAGAACCTTGTGTGCATAAAAATGCTAGTGAGAATGCTATTGCATAAAAATGCTAGTGAGAATGCTATTGTATTATAGACATTTTATATTGATGGCGTACTACTCTTTATGAATGATGTAAGTATATTATCATCAGTGAAGCATAACTATAAAATAAATCTTTTATAATTATTCTGAGAGAAGCTTCCTAAAGATTTAGGTCTATGGAGATAGATCTAAAAAGGATACTTAACTTGACCTATTTGTTGTACATAGACACTATAGTCAAATGGTTTGACATGGAAACTCCTATATAGGTGTCTTATCTATAAGATATGGAGTTTATCTCTTCTAAAGAGAGATATAATACATGAATATAGTCTCTTATGCCTAAGTCATAGGGCCTATCATGTATACTATGTACATAGCCTAATGTGATGAGTACTCTAAACATAATGAGTAATCATCAGGCAAATTCAAGTGAGAGTCATTGAATAGTTGAGAAGTATATTCTTAAGTACTTGAGAAGTACCAAGGATGCATTTCGAGTATGGAGGATTTGACTGGAAGTTTGAGTTAGACTTAAACTTCTAGTTACATATGACTGGTAGTTAGGCTACATGTTTACCTAGATGGTGGTGTAGTAAGCTGGAAAAGTTCCATGCTATAGACACTGTAGAATTTTCAATTTATAATTGTTGTCAACTGCTTATGAAGTAGTCTAGATAGAGAAGTTTATCTTATATTAATGAGTTGTCTCTAATATCTCTAATAATGTACTATTATTTTATGAAAATAATGGATCATTACTTTTGTAGTGAAGCCTTTGTCTCATCAGAAGTTTAAACACTTATGTGGCAATATTACTTAATTAGAGTAGCTGCAACTCAAGGAGATATGATTATAGATAGAGTATCTTAAACTATAAACATTGCATATATACTAATTATGGCTCTGACTCAAAGAGTGTTTGAGGTCACCTTGGGCTGGTGGAGATCAGATATGTGGGTGATTGACTTTAGTACAAGTGAGATATTGATAGAAATGTATGTCCTACAAGTCAATCATATGTGATATGACTTTACATTTCTTATAATAGCTTATTCAGTATAAATGGCATAATCTTCATTACTTGCACTATCGAGATGCGTCTATCGTAGTGAAGTTATAGGTTGCATGCAATTATAATTGAATCATGTTGAAATCATGATAATGAGATCAATCATTCAAAAGTATGTACTCTAAATGTTCTTAGTTGTAGGATCCTCGAGACGGGACATCAAGGATCTGGTAAGATTAGTGTATATGATATCTTTTCATATGATGAGAATGACTGATCTCATTGGTCATCAATCTGGGGACACTGAGATACATGTACAAGTGCTCATTGGAGGAATGGGTGTAAGCACCCGGAACGGGACATCCGCGGATCTCCCCCTCCCGGAACTCTTACGCCCGCCTCGGTTTTGTGTCGGTGGGTGGTGTGTTATGTAGGTGTGGTCGCCAGGAACCAAAGGCTCCAAAATATGGTGGGATGAAAGAAAATGAAATAGAAAGATGACCGTCGTACCTTCGGAAGCGGGGAGATTGTTGAGTTCCGACTTCTCCTCTCTCGGCCGGCCGAAAGAAGAGAGCTTAGTGAATCCTTTGCCTTCAATCCGGTTGAAGCTCTGCCTCGATCGGATTTACCTAAGAATGTCCATAAGAAAACATGTAGACAAGTGAAGGTTTTATTAGTTCTAACGAAAGCATAGTATCGTGCTCGAATTTAGATCCAAACATGCAAATGGGAAGAGACTAACCGGATTGGGACGAGATCCCAACCCCTATTTTTGGTAGGTTTTAAATGTATATGAAATGCAAAGATACTCTAAGACATGCTAAATAACATGATGATCAATGCAAAAGCGAAAAAGGGAGAAAAGAACTCGATTAAACGGGCGATTGGACTTCGAAAACGACGAAACAAACTTCTGCCCTTCCTGGTGCCCTATATATAGGGCGCCAGGAGCAGGTGCCCCCTTTATGGGGCGCGTTGACCAAGGTCAAAGCGCCCTGTATACGGGGCACTAAGTCTGGCCCGAACAGATTTTCTCATTCTCTTCGCGACGCCGCTCCGGAGTGCTGGGTGGCTTCCGGGACGAAGTAAGAGCTTCTCTTTGTAGACAATATGCAAATAAAGCTAGTGGAAGGTGCTTTGGGTGCTGGATGTATGAGGAGAGTCGGATAGAGGCTCTCAAAGTTGGAGAAAAATCATATTTCTGAGTGACAGAAACAGAAGGTTTTAGGGTTTTTGGTGGAGGATTTTGGATTGATTTGGAGGCTTTTGGAGGGTGAATGTGGCTTAGAATTGTAGTATTGGATGAGCTCTAGGGTGGCACGGAGTTGGAACCTCCTTTTGGTCTCAAATGGGGGTCTATTTATAGCCCAAAAAGGGCACTTTGGTCATTTCCGAAAAGCAGTGCCATGTGGCATAGCGCCCTATATATGGGGCGCCAACATCATGAGATATGTCAGGTCGACAAGACAAGTCACTGCGGGGGGTCAAATCGGCCTGTCAAATCAATTTAATTTGGATCCCAGGCGCCCTGTTTATAGGGCGCCTGGTGCCCTATAAGTAGGGCGCCAGGTGCCCTTATACACAGGGTTTTGCCCTCCTTAAAATGTGCCAAAAACCTCAATTTTTCCGGAAAACTCGGTTCTCTCGAAAGGTTACTCAAATATACTTCATGAAAACAAGAATTTAAGCTCTCCAACTAGGCCAAAATTGCGTGTCTACAGCTTGCCTCGCCTTGGCGTCGGCTTTGTAGGGGAGTGACACGAATGAAGCGTAGGCGAATGTAGCGAAGCGTAATGAGGCGTAGCGGAATGAAGTGGTAATGGACTGAAAAGGTGATGCCAAGGTGTAGATTTAGACACGCCCTCATTGGCCTAGTTGAGTGGAATAAAACTTTACCGGACTCTGAGATTACCCTTTGTCTTATCGAAACCTTCCCTCTGGTTGATTGGTTAAAGAGAAGAACAAGATGCGAAAGTAAATAACTAAAATCCCACGTGGGGAGAATTGTTACCGGCCGGGACCCGAACTTGCATGGTGTGCTTGGACCCGGCGAAATGCGGTAAATTGCGAAAAGTAAAGAGGAGACGACCAATCAACCAAGGTTGGGTTCTTCAAATTCATAAGGTTTTACTCAACAATACCGGTTTAGTTCGACGTGGAAAAACTTCTTGTTTTGATGAAAACATCGTTGAAACATATTGAAAGCCGATTTTTTGGAAAAACAAGACCTCCTCTAGGGGTATAAAAGACCATCTTTAAAAAGGTTCATGATGGGACCGGAAGGAAGCGAGGAAATGGTTGTGGTGGGATGATGCATGTATGAAATGATGCATGCCGGGTTTAAAGAAATACAAATAAGTATAAGAAAATAGTTGAAGATATAGGTTGAACATAACGGGTCAGGACATCTATGAAGAAACCGTCGTCCCCGCATATTCAACTTTGGCCTATCCGCAAGCCTAGGGAATGACTGAACCCTCACTGATTTTGTTGAAGGGGTTCTCAGGCTCAGCACCCTCTAGACTTGAGGTCTTCAACATATCGAATATTATTTATTTTGATAGATGCAATACTAAATGCAAGTCCTAATAGGGGTCGGAGTAGTCCACTTTTGTTTTTCAATTTTTGATTTTTTTTGTTGTTTTTGCTTCCTCGAAGTGTCTGGGGATATGAAGTTGGCATGCCTTCTCCTGCAGCCACTTGAGAAAAGAGGGTAAAAGTTTATTTTGGCTTAGTCCACTTGCGAGGAGAGGGCAAAGTTGCCTTGACCTTTTGTCGAGGGACATCGGCCTTATCAAGGTAAAGATAACGAGAAAAACATAAGTATGCACAAAAGAAAGTATGCAAGATCGAAATTAAACATGAATGCAAAGGCGGCTAGCCAATTTAAGAAGCAAATTTTTAGGTGTTTTGGGATTTCGATTTGTTTGGGTTTTGATGGTTTTATAATGTTTTTGGTATTTTGGTATTTTTATGATTTTTTGATGTTTTGGATATTCTTTTTTAGGATTTTTGAAATATTTGATTTTTTTTGTTTGGTTTGGTGTGAGGGACACGATTGTCTCCTCCTTTGCTTTGCTTGCCGTAGGTGCCTCTCATTGTTACCTGGGGTTAAGAGTAGGCATCACGTGTAAGAAAGTGCCTTGTCAGAGATCTTCTGACCTTCCGCCCTTGATAGGCTATGGCTCTTCTTGGACCTAGTCGGTCAACCCTATCCTTTGAGGTTAAAGAAGGAAGATGATTAGTGGTAAGTCCTTAGTAGAATTTAGGGATGTCGAACTTGTTTCTCTACTGGTGCCCGCACTGCCTTTTTGGGATTTGTCATCCTCGGGTCCTTCCTCCTAGCCCTTTTCTTTGATGGCCCACATTCGGACAGGTCTCTTTTCCTTTTTTGCTTGATTTTGACCTGAGGGGTCATTGCCCATCTTTTGGAGCCTTTTCTTGGGCTTTTGTTGGTACACATTCATACAGGTCTATTCTTTTGCCGACCTGAGGGGTCATTGCCCATCTTTTGGTACCTTTTCTTCTTTTTAAGAAGTCAGACCTTCGGAGGCATTTCCCAACTAAGGCAATGGGCATTTTCGATACTCCTTATTCTATCCCCTTTCATCTATTCTGGACCGAAACGAGAAGAGAATGGGATTGGGTTGACCTTCTATTGCCAAGCGTTGCCTAGCTTTCTCTCTGACTTGCGATCATCGGATCTCAAAACTAGGTGTGTAGTGTGTGCAGTATGATGCCTATCCTTATTTCCCTAAGCGACAAGTTGATGCACCGGGCAAGTAAGCGTTAGATGCTATCATTATACTTCACACCTTTGGATTTTTATAGATTTTTTTGTGACTTTTGTTTTTAAGGGAAATATTTTTTTGAGGTATACACCATTCCAGGGATGAGCTAGTTTTTCTCCTTCTGCATTAGTCAGCTTAACAGCCGAAATCACATAAGGACCCTCTCAATTCGGTTGAAGTTTGGAGCGGGGATCGCCCGGCTTAACAAATATTCTTTTAAGCACAACCTCACCGATTTCAAATTTTCTCTCTCTACCACCCTCTTCTGATAAAATCTTTTAAGTCTATTCTGGTAAGATCTAGCATGTTCGGCAGCGTGGCCGGCCTCCTTTCATCCAAGAGTTCGAGTTGCGCGAGAAGCGAATCTCGGCGTTCATCCATCGGGATATCTCGATCGATCTGGACTCGGAGGGATGGAATGATTACTTCGTACGGAACTACCGCCTCCATCCCAAATGCCAAGGCATCAACTAGCTTATCTGGCCAGTCTACGAACTTGCTAGACTTACAAGTCTTCTTAATGATCTTTATCAGGGTTTTATTGGTGGCTTCTGCTTGACCGTTGCCTTGAGGATAATATGGAGATGAATGATGCAATCTGATGCAATACCAATTGCGAAGGTCACGCAGCTCCTGAGAGATGAATTGCGGTCCATTGTCGGTGATGATGTCGCCTGGGATCCCGAACCTGGCAATGATGTTGCGCTTGATGAAGGTGCAGACTGTTGATTCCTTGATCTCCACATATGCTTCCGCTTCCGCCCATTTGGTGAAGTACTCCGTTGCAGTTAGAATGAAGGATTTGATTTTGTTTGTGGAGTTTGGGTCACCGAGGGGTCCGATAACATCAAAAGCCCACATAGCGAAGGGCCATGGGGCGTGGATCGGATGAAGGGAAGATGCGGGAGAGTGAATCTTGTCAGCGTGGAGTTGACATTGATGGTAGTGCCGGACAAAGATTGAGCAATCTTCTTCCAGAGTAGGTCAATAGTACCCTTGCCTGATGATTTTCTTGGCGAGGGCATGAGCATTTACACGGCCTCCACATATTCCGGAGTGTGCTTCTTTAAGTACCAATTCAGCCTCTTCTTCGTCTACTCATCTTAATAGAACACCGGCCAAGCTCCTTTTATAAAGTACTCCACCTAAGATGGTGTTCTAAGCTTTTTAGCTAGCGATGCGAGGTATCTTTACGGAACTCTCCTACCTCTGATTTTTGCCCTATTTTTATTGGAAACTAAACCTAAAGAAGAAGAAGGTAAATAAGAGGAGGTGGATGGAGTGGAATTTATTGGAGAGGATGGAGGGCAAAGAAGGTCAATCAAGGATCTGGTGGCTCCTTGGGTCGAATGCCCTTCCGAGGCAAGTTGAGATGTTTCCTTGATCGAAATTTGAGTTTCGAGGAGGACGTTGCTTTTTGGGAAGCAAACATAAAGATAGAATGGGCTTCAGGTGCCCGATTTGGGTTGAGATCAACCACGGGAGCCATAGTAGGCGAAGATATTGATAAAGAGGGGAAGACTTCGAGCAATGTTTGATCGAGGGGGCTTTCGGGCCCAATGTTGACGTAAAGAGGTGATGGGCGAGGGCCGAGATGATCATAGAGGAAGGTGGGTTTATGGACCCAATAAGAGGAAAATGCGGGATCAAAGGCCCAGTTTAGGAGATGGGCTCGAGGGCCCGAGATTTGGAGAAAATGGGCACAAAGGCCCGGATTTAGTAGAGGGGCTTGGTGGCCCAAGAGTTGGAGAAAATGGGCACAAAGGCCCAGATTCAATAGAGGGGCTCGATGGCCCAAGAGTTGGAGAAAATGGGCACAAAGGCCTAGATTCAATAGAGGGGCTCGCTGGCCCAAAAGTTGGAGGAAATGGGCACAGGCCCGAGATTTAGTAGAGGGGCTTGATGGCCCAAAAGTTGGAAGAAATGGGCACGAAAGGCCCAGATTTAGTAGAGGGGCTCGGTGGCCCAAAAGCAACAAGTGGGTTCATGGACCCATAAGTTGGGCTTTGAGGGCCTAGAAATAGGGATCGGGCCAAGAAGCCCGGGAGAGCGTCATAGTGAGTTGGGGCATCGGCCCCAAAAGAGGAGATAATGAGGGAAGGCCCTCGCGGAGTTGGTTGGACTTTTCTCGAGTCGGTTTGGCAATATGACCCTTGGGTGGGTCGACAGGTGGTTCAGCCTGGAGTGGTTCATTGCTTGACCCTTCTTCATCGGTGGAAAACAAAAGAGATATTTCAGGATACACGTCATCTTCAGGGTCGTTGGCTCTTCTTCTTTTGTCTTGCTCCAGCTCTTGTTCTTCCTTATTCTCAGCCAGTTGAATAGTTTCTTTCTCGATAAAAAACTTTTGTAAGCATCCTGAAAAGTATTTGCTTTTGAGATTTTGACCATTGGCTGTCGTTCCATCATATCCAACCCCGCTCTTTGGTTGTAACCTCACTAGATTGATTGGCTCAGCTATGCCTTGCGCTTCTTTGCCTAGTCCTCGGCCCTTCCGGTATCCCAAACTTTTCATTATATGCCACCCAATAGTTTCATTTTCTTCTCTTTTCCTTCTCCACACTTGCCTCGGGTTGCCTACTCATTTCGGAAGATCCAAGATTGTAAAAATTGGCTCGTTTGGCAACCCAAGGGGTGGTGGTGGAGAAGATGGATGATTTAGGGGCATGCTAGTCACCTTAATCACTTGTCCCTTGTAAGGGAATTTAAGACAACTGGTGATTGGTGGAGGCGATCGCCTCTAGTGCTTCCAAGTAGGGTCGTCCTAAAATAGCTTTGTATGTCGGATCCATTTCTAGTATGTGAAAGTTGACGGTGGTACTGCGAGGTCCGAGTTTGACACCCAATGTAATCATGCCGTCTCGCGGGCTTCTTTGAATTATCATATGCGGTCTTGTTATTTGAGATGGCCGGATGTCCTCTTCGGAGATTCCACAAAGATGTAATGTTTACGGTGGCGAACGTTAATGGATGCTCCGTATCGACCAAACATGACTTAATGCCTACACCATTGATGTGGTGTGATGCACAAGGCACATTTCCTTATTTCCGGGTCGGCCAACTCTTCCTTTGTGAATATAAGGGCCGGATACTCACTTCTCGGGACCCCGGGTTCGATGAGATTTTTCGGGGAGGCTCTCGTTTACCATTACTCGCCGTAAGTACTGTTGGAGAACCTCTTGATGGACTTTGGATCTTTTGATCAACTGCAAGATAGAGATCCGTGCCGGGGTTTTATCAAGATGCTTCAATAAGTCATAGGATGTCCCTGTGCAACGGCTCTTCAATGTGTTCTTCTCTCGCCTTCTGGTGCCAACCCTGATTGGCCGGCCTGGGGAAATACCCTCTGGAACATGCGCCCACTTCTGAGTACTGTGACAAGTTGAGGAGCTATGGCTGGGTTGGTAGTGGTGGGTGGTGGGTTAGGTCGAATGATGGGAGCTCTTGCGATGGGTGTAATGATGGTGGTTTGAGGCATAGTAGGGTAGGTAGGTTGTGAAGGTGCAGTTGCTCGGGGCGGGATGATGATGGGTCCTAGTGGTGGTGATGTTTGTAGTGGATTAACCGGGCGGATTAGGGTTTGTCCCGATTGGAGTTGTGTGGTTGGTGGTGTTATGATGGGTCGTGATGGTGCTCGGATGATGGGTGGCCGGTTGAGAGTAATGGGGTTGGCTGATGTAGCTTGGGGTATAGAATGGACGGTTCGGTTGACATGCATGGCGGAGGTGGCTCCCTCGACTTGCCAATTCTGGCCCCGATCATGATACTCCTCGGAAGAGACCAAGATGAGATTAACATGTTGATTCCCAGGTGCGGGTGCATGTGGAGGTAAAGGGTTTTGGATAATCCCCAGGCCGGGGTTCTGTTGTTGTTGTTGCTGAGCTGGTACGTGCTGCCGTTGAGGTTGATTTTTCACTGTTCTGATGTATTCCCCCATCTGGTCCCGACCAATCTTGCCTTGCTCATTAAGATCGTGGATATAGTCTTTGACTGAAAACAATTTTCCACGGTGTGCCCAGGATATCTATGGAACAAACAGTATCGCTCTGTGTTGGCATTCTGAGGCCACTCTGACTTCTCCCTTGGCAATGCAATTTGCCCTGCCGCCATGAGTGCATTAAAGATGTCCACGAGGGAGTACGGCAAAGGCGGGTAATCGTTCCTCTTGGGTCCAACCTTTTGGGGTTTATAGGCCATGGGAAGGGGTGCTTGGTTGTAGTTGGCCAGTTGTTGCCGCGCTGGTTGGGGAACTGGGGCTTGCGGTCGCTGAGGGATCGGGGCTTGTTGCTGACGGGGCTGGAATTGAGGTTGAGGTTGAGGTTGACGAGGGTTTCTAAATGGTTGATTTTGTTGAGGGTTCCTAAACTGGTGTTGATAATTTATAGGTGGGTTCCCTACAACGTTAAGGTTTTCGTTTGTCACTACGCCCTCGATCCTTTGGGCCGGTTGTGGTAAAAGTGGTTTTCTTGACGGCTCGGGGTCTAGGATCAAACAAGTTCATGATAGGTGAGTCTCTAAGTCGTGTACGAATGTACCGTGCCCTCTCATAGAGTTCACTCTCGTGGAGGTGGGGTGATGCAAAGCCAGCATATTCTTTAAGGCCGGAGTGGCATTAGTGATGATCATCTTCACTTGCTCCGGCCTCGAAATGGAATCAATAAGCTTTTACTCGCCATTGACCTCCACCTATCGCATATCTAGTAAAATCTTCATCATTTCTCATTTTTTCAGCCATGAGGTCGGTGATGGAATATGTTGGTCCGACCCTATCTTGATATCTCTCGCAAAAATTTAGCTTTGACGATTTCAAAGTTACTCGCCTCCAAAGAGTCAAGCGAGTAGAACCACTCTAAAGCTGAACCCTCTAATGATCTTCTGAAAAGAAAATCAAGGGCCCTTGGATCATTTTTCCACATTACCGACTCATAAAGAAAGTCCTTGATGTGAATGAATGGATTACGGTTCCATTGTAGCGATGGTATACCGGCATCTCGAGAGGGAGGTAGATGAAAAGTAGGGAGGGAAGGAAGAGAAATTTCAAAAGGGGGCTGCCTTTGTGTCGATCAAACGTCTAAGCTCTCTATACCGCTCATCCATGCGATTGATCTTGTTAATCGTATGGCTCGATCGACGAAGGTTCCTAAGAGGAGGAAGAGAAGTGGGTGCTTGGTGCACCGGAATTGGGACTTGATGGGCCGAAGTGGCCGGATAAGAAGGGTACATTGGGGGATGCACCAAAGGGTGAGTAGGGTTGAGATGATTAGAGGAATAAACTGGTGGTCTAGAAGGAACAACAACGTTTGTATTGGGGTGATCTAGATTAGCCACCGGATGAGGAGAAATTGGGGCTATGAGCCCGGTATGGGAATGGCCATGAGTGGGCACATTGGGTTGGTGTGCCACTGACCGAGGGGTAGAGATATGAAGGCCACCTTCGGGAGGGATGTGGTCGGCGGGCGACTTGCCCTTGAGGATGGCTTTGATAGCCTGAAGTTGGGTAGGGTCGGCATGAGAGAATGCCTCCCAAAGTGAATTTGGATTGGGTTGAGGAGAATTTTGACTAGGTTCGGGGAGAACTTCGGGTTCATTGACGGCACACACGGCATCGGGATAGAAATAAGATTGGTCATACTCAACTTGTAGTTGTTCGTATCCTTGATCCGCCATTCGATAACTCGACCTCGACCTTAAATTCATAAACACGATAGAAAAAGAAGGTTGACAAATAAAAGCTTAAGGATTTTTTTAGTTTTGATTTTTTTACCCCTTTTTTGTTTTGATTTTCTTTTGTCGGACAAGCAAGTTGTCAAGCAAATTAACCTCAAATTTTTTTGTTTTGGTTCTTTTTAGGTGATTTTGGGATTTTTGTTTAATTTTCAGTTTTTGTTTGCAAACAAGTAATAGCAAAGACTTGGAATGATTAACGCAATTTTTTGTTTCAACCTCAAATTAATGGCTTGTTAAAAGAAATATTGTCCACTCAAATAAATGGGTAGGACCCTATGCTCTCACAACACCGAGCAATCTAAGGTTGTCACTCTTTTCACAACGATGGGTAATAGGTATTCCGGGTTTTGGAATAAAGTGGTACAACCAGCCCGATCGCTGAAGAGGAATCCTTCACGTACGGGGACTTACGGAGGCCTTGATGGAAGCTACCCAGTCCTTCCGAGAGGGAATCCCAGGAGGAGGAGTTGGCAACCACCAAGAGGGGTGTTTGGATGTGTGGGGCTTTGGGAGGAGAGAGCCTCCCTTCTCGGATGTCCTAAGGAGACGGGCGGACCCGAAGCTCCGATGCAAACTAAATGCAAGTGAAATGTCAAGGAATAAGAAGCAAGCAAGAAGAAAATAAAAGCATACAATGATTAATGAGATGTTGTAAGAAGCAAGTGAACAAGACAATGATATGAAATTAAACTAGGATAGAAGAAAGCACTAATTTAACTAAGCATGCTTTGAAAGATTTGCTAAAGGAGAACTAGACTTAGAAAGAAATAGGCAAGTATGCTTAACAAGGGGTGAAATAAGATGATATCTAAAATACTAAGGTGAAATAAGTTGATTAACAAAGTTGGAAATCAGATCGATATGCAGAGAGCAAGTAAACTTGGAAGAAACAAGATGATGCTTCAAGGAAACAAACAAGCATGTAAGCAAGTAAATAGCAATGCAAGGAAATGGAAATGGCTTAAATGAGAACTAAAGTGAAAATAAGCATGTTTTCAAGTGGACATTCTTAGGAAAGAAGAGAAAAACTCACTAAAGCAAAGTCGGTCCCACCGTGGTCGCTAAAAGGTGTAAGCACCGGAACGGGACATCCGCGGATCTCCCCTCCCGGGAACCCTTACGCCCGCCTCGGTTTTGTGTCGGTGGGTGGTGTGTTATGTAGGTGTGGTCGCCAGAACCAAAGGCTCCAAAATATGGTGGGATGAAAAGAAAATGAAATAGAAAGATGACCGTCGTACCTTCGAAAGCGGGGAGATTGTTGAGTTCGACTTCTCTCTCTCGGCCGGCCGAAAGAAGAGAGCTTAGTGAATCCTTTGCCTTCAATCCGGTTGAAGCTCTGCCTCGATCGGATTTACCTAAGAATGTCCATAAGAAAACATGTAGACAAGTGAAGGTTTTATTAGTTCTAACGAAAGCATAGTATCGTGCTCGAATTTAGATCCAAACATGCAAATGGGAAGAGACTAACCGGATTGGGACGAGATCCCAACCCCTATTTTTGGTAGGTTTTAAATGTATATGAAATGCAAAGATACTCTAAGACATGCTAAATAACATGATGATCAATGCAAAAGCGAAAAAGGGAGAAAAGAACTCGATTAAACGGGCGATCGGACTTCGAAAACGACGAAACAAACTTCGCCTTCCCGGTGCCCTATATAGGGCGCCGGAGCAGGTGCCCCTTTATGGGGCGCGTTGACCAAGGTCAAAGCGCCCGTATACGGGCACTAAGTACGGCCCGAACAGATTTTCTCCTTCTCTTCGCGACGCCGCTCCGGAGTGCTGGGTGGCTTCCGGGACGAAGTAAGAGCTCCTCTTTGTAGACAATATGCAAATAAAGCTAGTGGAAGGTGGTTTGGGTGCTGGATGTATGAGGAGAGTCGGATAGAGGCTCTCAAAGTTGGAGAAAAATCATATTTCTGAGTGACAGAAACAGAAGGTTTTAGGGTTTTTGGTGGAGGATTTTGGATTGATTTGGAGGCTTTTGGAGGGTGAATGTGGCTTAGAATTGTAGTGTTGGATGAGCTCTAGGGTGGCACGGAGTTGGAACCTCCTTTTGGTCTCAAATGGGGGTCTATTTATAGCCCAAAAGAGGGCACTTTGGTCATTTCCGTAAAGCAGTGCCATGTGGCATAGCGCCCTATATATGGGGCGCCAGCATCATGAGATATGTCTGGTCGACAAGACAAGTCACTGCGGGGGGTCAAATCGGCCTGTCAAATCAATTTAATTTGGATCCAGGCGCCCTGTATATAGGGCGCCTTGTGCCCTGTATACAGGGCGCCAGGTGCCCTGTGCCCTATTTATAGGGCGCAAGGTGCCCTTATACACAGGGTTTTGCCCTCCTTAAAATGTGCCAAAAACCTCAATTTTTCCGGAAAACTCGGTTCTCTTGAAAGGTTACTCAAATATACTTCATGAAAACAAGAATTTAAGCTCTCCAACTAGGCCAAAATTGCGTGTCTACAATGGGTTCTTTGAACTGACCAGTATAGAATCTCTGAATGGTATATTATCGAACTGTCGATCAGGGTATTCTATCATCACGGTTGCACGGTTGGATCTTTGACCTAAGTTGCCAAAGATGTCTTGCCGGACGTACCATGAATTTTGACTATTGACTTATAGATCACTTAGTATTGTGGTCCTGTATAGTTAATAGATTGGGTATATGGGAAACCCGGTGTAGGCAATTGAGCGGACAATTGGGGATCGTCCACTCTTAGTAGGAGAGAGAAAATATCCTATGGATAGTATTCTAAATCCTTGGTCAAGGTAGATAGGATAATTGGAAAAGAATTTTTCAATTGATCTAATTACGAGTACAAGATTTTATAGTGTCGATATATTTAGGAGTTGACAGTCTATGCCATACTCTTATCCGACTGGGACATTGGATGGACGAAGATTTATATCTGTGTGATAATTGATGATGGAAAGGCTCTTTGGAGAGAAGTTTATCTTCGAAGTCGTTTGAGATCATAGGATGTGACTTGTACCCTTCATGATCGGCAGGTCATTAAATCTATTATGAGATAATAGATTTAATTTAAAAGAAGTTATTTTTTTAATTAGGCCTTAACCAAATGAACTATTGGGTCTAGTAGGTCATACACATAAGGGCTAATCCATAAGTTGGGGGGGGGGGCAAGGATGTTAACATAGAGAAATGAGGGGTTTTTATGAAAAACTCTAAATTCTCTATATAATAGCGAATTGAGCATGAGCCCCATAAGCCAAGGTTGCAAAATTCCTCCTTACCTCTCTTCTTCACATTTTCCCATGTTGGAGGCTGTCGAGAGTCGATGGGATTTCATCTGGGGCGAGTCGGAAGGTCCGACACAAAAGAGAACCCAACTATGGAGGCAGTTTGTGTGGATACGACTAGAAGTCGCACACTTGAGTGGCTGAACGAGCATGAGAACGCTCGATCTTCTCCGGTCTTTAAGGATTATTTGAATCCTACATAGGTACATGTTTGAAATTGTTTCGAATACCAGTTTTGGCGATGTCGTTCGGTTCCGACCGAGACCAAGACAATGATATACGAGGAATCGAATATTTTTCACTACACCAATCTGATTGGACCGATTCCTTACAACCACTTGGTTAGAGAGATTATAGCTAGAGAAGATATACCTATAGATAAATTATCTTCAGTTAACAATATTGCAAATCCACTAATTAAGATGTTAACTCAAAGTGGGTTCGAGGGTAACCTTGAGCTGATAGGTATCAAACATGTGGATGATCAATTTTAATGCAAGTGGGAGACTATCTATCTTACAAGTAAATTATATGTGATAGGATTTTACATTTCTTGTAATATCTTATTCAGTATTAATGACATCATCTTCATTACTTGCACTATTTAGATGCGTATATCATAATGAAGTCCTAGTTTGCATATAATGATGATTGACTCATGATAATGGGATCAATCATTTAAAGACATGTGATCTAAGTGTTTTTAGCCATAAGATCCTTGAGATGAGACATCAAGAATTCGGTAAGATTAATAAATATGATATCTTCTTATATGATGAGGATGGTCAATCTCATTGGTCATTAGTATGAAGACAGTGACATACATGTATAGGTGCTCATTAGAGGAATGAGTTTACTAAATTGAACAGTATAGAATCCAAGAATGGTATCCTACCAAACTACTAATCAGGGTACTTTATCATCGCGGTTGCACGATTAGATCTTTGACTTGAGTCACCAAAGATGCATTGCCGGGCAAACCATATACTTTGAATATTGACATATAGATCACTTAGTATTGTGGTGTTGTACAGTTAATAGATTAGCTATACGAGAAACTCAATGGAAGCAATTGAGTAGACAATAGGGAATCGCTCACTCTCGGTAAGAGTGACAAATTTTCCTATGGATAGTACACTAAATTCTTGGCCAAAGTAGATAAGATAATTGAAAAAAATTTCCAATTGATCCAATGTCGTGTACAAGATTCCATTATGTTCATATATCTGGGAGTTGATAGTTGATGCCAAACTCCTATTCGATCGGGACATTGAATGGACTAGGATTTATATTTATATAGTAACCGATGATAGAAAGACTCTTTGGAGAGTAGTTTATCCCCAAAGCAATTTAAGATCATAAGATGTGGTTTGTACCTTTTATGATTGATAGACCATTAAATCTATTATAAGATAATGAATTTAATTTAAAAGAAGTTTTTCTTTTAATTAGACATCAACCAAATGGGCTCTCAGGCTTAGTTGGTTACACATATAAGGACTAATCTATAAGTTTGAGGCCTTGGGTTAATTTATAAAACAAGGAGAGTTTTTATGAAAAACTCGAAGTTCTATAAAAATAGCAAAGAGAGCACAAAACCAATCAAGACAAGGGTGTTCTCTTTGTCTCCATCCACCATCTTCACCATCTCCCACTGCAGCAACCATCATGGAATGGTGGAGCTCTCTTCAGGATGAGTGGTCGACATTAGTGCGAACTTCAGAGGTGGTTCATGTAGATATGACTGGAGGCCACACGCTTGAGTAGCTAGGCGAGTGTGAGACTTGAGTAGCTAGGTGAGTGTGAGAATGCTCGATCTTCTCCAATCTATAGAGATTATCTAAATATTAAAAAAGTATGCATTCAAAATTGTTTCAAATATTGTTTTGGTGATGTCATTGGGTTTCGATCAAGATCAAGAATTTGAGGAATCAGAAAATTTTCTGCTATGCCAATCTAATTGGATCGATTCCTTACAAAATGGTTTCAAGGGGAACTTGAGAACATTTCTCTATTTAAGGAATTATGGACTCCTTATTTAGTGGCAAAGAGAGAAAATGGAAGAATCTTCCGTCAACGTAAGGAATCAATATGTAAATGTAAACAAGTTTTAACTGACCCCCTTAATATTGTCAATGATGAGATGATTGATGAGACTCGAGAAGACACACTGGAGCCCAACATCCGAGTGCGACATTAGACATCAGAGGATTCTTCTTCAAAGAGTAGTGATGGAGTAGGCAATGAAGAAGGCAGAGGCACCACCACTAGCACTAATTCTAGTGGAAGGAGAATCAATCCGAAGATGCACCCTCCGTGGCACTTCACCAAAGAGGAGCATTACACACATGCGATACAAAATGCCAACCACAAAGTAAGGCAAGGGCATGGAGATGGAGAAGCCAAACACACACAATGGGGCTTGATTCCACACTGCAAGTATATGCACTCTATGTATGGATTTGAATCATCTCAAAATTTTCTGTCTTATGTATCATCAAGAGGGATATGAGATAATCCAACTATCATATGGAACATCTTTCGCTAGATCCATATAGTCCATGTATGATAGTTATGTTGAATCTATTAGATCTTTTCTTAAAATAATTATACGAGGTAATGATAAGTATAATCAGTTTGTATATATATTTAATATCTCGTATTCTTTCACAATATCATGAGGATAGTACATCCAATATGTAGAGTAATAACCCAATGTAAAATTTTAGTTAAAGTTGAATGAAATATTTTTTAGTCATATTCCCCAATTTTTTAGTATTTTTAAATAATGTTTTTTATTTATCCTTTTTTTCATGTAATCTTTCTTTTTTTACATTTTTTTTACTAATATCAGGCCAACCCCCGACCTAGTTTTTCTTGATCTGAACACATTATATTTTGTTAAGAACTCTTGTTATATATTATTAACCCATGTTATATATCACTAACCCATTGAAACTCTATTAATTATTAATACCTTTAATTATATTATCAACCATTTATATATTATTGATCATCTACATATATTACTAACTCTATGTTTATAATACTAACCTACATTTCGTATTATTAACATGTAACTAATAAGTGATTAGACTGTTTAGTAACACATACCATGAGTTAATGAACGATTACATGATTTTCATGATTGTTTTAGATTTAATATCAAATTTTGTCGTGTGTTAGTAAATACACATTAATAGTTAGTAACCGAAAAATATAGGAGAATACAAGTTAGTAACTTATTATATGATTTTTTAACACTTTTTGGGTTAATATTGATTTATTTTGAGAGTTTTTTTTTGAAGTTCTCGTCACCTGGACGAGCTCGGGATCGAATCCCGCCTGTCGCCAGTGCCTCTCCCGGAGGTAGCCAGTGCCTCTCCCGGAGGCACCAATACCTCCTGTGCATGATAAAAAATCTAGGAGGTTAGTAGTGTATCTAATGGGGTGTTTGGTTGCATGATAATTGAGGTTTTTATTTTAATTTTTAAAAATTGTAAGAAAACTTGTTAAAAGAGGTGTTTGACAACCATGACAATTTTATGTTTTGAAAGTGATTTTCTTCTTAAACAAAAAAAGAGAGTCTCGCCTCTTTCTTTTTTCTTGTGGTCCCCCACTTTATTTGGTCATGTGCGATGGTTACTCTTTTTTGTAATCACATCCCTCCAAACATGATAATTTTATGTCATGAGTTGGTTCACTTTTTATTTTAATACAATTTTTTATCATGAAAGTGTACAAAAAATTATCATGCAACCAAACACCCCATAAAGAGTTATAGGGTGTTTGGTTGCATGATAATTTTTTGTACACTTTCATGATAAAAAATTATATTAAAATAAAAGGTGAACCAACTCATGACATAAAATTATCATACTTGGAGGGATGTGATAACAAAAAAGAGTAACTACCATATATGACCAAACAAAGTGGGGGACCACAAGAAAAAAGAAAGAGGTGAAACCCTCTTTTTTTGTTTAAGAAGAAAATCACTTTCAAAATATAAAATTATCATGGTTACCAAACACCTTTTTTAACAAATTTTCTTACAATTTTTAAAAATTAAAATAAAAACACCCATTATCATGCAACCAAACACCCCATTAGTAATGACAAAAATCTAGAAAATTTTTGATTTCTTGTCATTAACTCTTTACATATATCACTAATGTTTTGAACTTTTTTGTTACTAATCCTTTATATATATATATTACTAACTTCATGAATTTTATCGTCATTAATTCCTACATATATATTACTAACTCCCCCCCCAATTTTCTCATTACTAACCTTTTATATATATTATTAACTATTTGTATATACTACTAACCTCCCTCTTAATTTTCTAGTTACTAACTTTTTACACATATTACTTATCTTTTATATATATTTCTAATTTTTTAAATATATTATTAACCTTCGTTACTAACTTTTTATATACATTATTAACCCCCCAATGTTCCGGATACTAATCATTTACATCTATTACTAACCTCTACATATATTACTAAATGTCATAATAAATCAATTTTAACCTCAAAGAAATTTAAGAAATCATATAATAAATTATTAACTCAGTCTTCCAGATTTTTTACTTATTAACATTTTACATATATTACTAACTATTTATGTATATTACTGACCCTTAAGATAAATCAATATTAACAAAAAAATTTAAGAAATTATATAATAAATTATTAACTCAGTCTCCCAGATTTTTTACTTATTAACATTTTACATATGCTATTAACTATTTATGTATATTACTGACCCTTAAGATAAATCAATATTAACTTCAATAAATTTAAAAAAGTCATATAATTAGTTATTAACTCATACTGTCTCAAAAGTTTTGGTTACTAACCCTTTAATATGTGTTACTAACTCTCAGGATAAATAGATATTAACTCATAAAAAATTATAAAAAATTATATAATCATTTATCAACTCATGATATTTGTTATTGACCCACCCAATCACTTATTAATTACACGTTACTAATATGAAACGTACGTCAGTATTATATACAGAAGATTAGTATATATGCGCATGATTAATAATATATATAAAGGGTTAATAATATATTTTAAGGTTTAGTAACACGTACAGTAATAGAGTTTTAGTGGGTTAATAATACATGACAATAGTTAAAAAATACACAGCAAATGTTTGGAATAAAATATAGGGTGTTCAAAAGAGAAGAGATGAATTAATATTACGTGTAAAAAGTTAATATCATACACAAACAATTAGTAACACAAAAATAAAAAAATGAGTCTTGTTTGTTCACCAACGCGATTTCATCTTGTCACATGATTACTTTTAAGTGAAGTAGTATCGTTGTCTCTTTTCTTTTTATTAAAGACCGTGAGTGTTTCCTCTTTCGGTGCGAGGTGATCCAAACTACTCTGAAAGTAGCATTTAAGGAAGAATACGACACAAGATGCGAAATCCCGTCTCGAGAGGACTCAATGAAAGGAGTGTGGATCACCTCAATTCTCGGGTGGAGGGAGTATCTTCGGTCTTCAATGAAAAAAGGTCACGATACCGGCCATTTAAGTGATAGATACTGAGTTGTAAGATGTCGGCAGCGGTTCAACTACCGTCAGTAACGGGTTAACAAGTCAGTGAACCGTTGCTGACGTTTTACAAACTCGCTACCAAGCTAATACAACTTGCTACGGATGGGTAGTGAGTTAGTAAGACGTCGGTAGCGGTTCAGCTTTTTTCGACAGTGGTTAACCACTTAAGTGGCTTGGGGTCGTGATTGATTTTTATTGGGAATTGAGAGTACTCCTTCCACCCGAGAACTGAGGTGATCCGCTCTCCAATGAAAGAGATTTTATAATTGACCGTGGTTTTAGTGACAACCAACTGGCATGACAGATCAAATCTTATGTAGGTTTGGTACATGTGACCAGTTTTACGGGAACCAAATGGACCCTACCCTTTGGTCGAACTAATTAGTGGCGTGTGACGCCCATTAATTCTTTTGTGAAAATATACGAATATCTAATTGCACCTCCTGGATTTTATGACAAACAGCACCCTCCATTTTTGGGATGTTTTGTCACATAGAAAAATTCTGCGATTCAGGTCCCCCGTGCACCAAGAATTCTCTCCGGATATTATTAGAGATTTTTCACAGATGACAAGGCCTCTAACAAAACAAACCGATCTTGTCCGAAAGTAAAACCACCACGATAGTAAGAATAAAAATAATGGTATTGTCCTCGTACATTATTTCAGATAATTGTACACCTCAGTCCTCATAGTTTCTTGTACTACTATTGTCTTTAATTTTATTTTAAATATTAAAAAGTCTTAAAATCTCGTGTTCTGGAGAAAGAATACACATTCAGAATTGTTGTTAGTTGAGTATTGATTAAATTTTCATCGACAAAAATGTATAGGAGAGAGAGAGAGAGAATGAAGAATTAATATTAAATAGTGACATTTTATCACTATTTTAAATGTTTTCAGGTGGTAGGGAATTGTTTATAACTACAAAAGATTTTTAGGGTCTTATTAAAATTCGAAATTTTTAAAACGACGATACAGTCAAAAATATAAATAACCACATAGACAAATATATAAAATCCCTTTATTTATAAGTTAAAAATAAAATTTTAATTTTTAATATCTTTGATATTGTTAAGCACACACTTATTTTGAATAACAATAATAATAATAATAATAAAATTGATAACTATAATTTAATAGGGCATCCCATTAAATGGCGTCACATTCTATTTAATTCATCACGTTTGTTCTAAACCCTTTCTTTTAAGCACTATTTTAGATAAATCCTAAATAAGGTGTTTGGTCGTATAATAATGTTTCGTACGTTTTTGTGATAAAAATTTGTATTAAAATAAAATGTGAACTACTCAACGATATAGCATGGCTGTAAAAAGAATGAAATGTGATAAATAAGTACTTTATATGACCAAACAAGGTGGGGGACAACAAAGATAACAAAAGTGAGTTAATTTTTATCCAAGATAATTTTTAAGTATAAATTTGTAATGATTGTTAAACATCTTTATTATCAAGTTTTGTTATCAAAATATAAAATTACGATAAAAAATTAATTTACCATGCAACTAAACATCCCATACATTTTTATCCTGTCTACAAACTGCGAGTACGAGTGCGCTGGATCTTCCAGTTTCTTGGAGCTACACAATAATCGTTATAAGATTGAAATGCTTTCAACTTGAAGCAAGAAGTAAAAGTAGGGGCGGCAACGGGCTGGGCTGGCCCGCGGGCCCACGGGCCGGGCTAGCTTTGGACCTAGACTCGGGCCAGAGAGCAAGCCCGCGGGTTCTTGGTCGGGCCACGAGAGCAAGCCCGCGGGCCGCCGGGCGACTGTCCGCAGGGAGCCCGGGGGGGGGGGGGGGCGGTGGAGCATCGCCGGCGGGCGGGCGGGGATCGTCGGTCCACCGGGGGGGAGACGGAGGGGACTCTCGCCGCGGGGGGGGGGGGGGAGGGCTGCGTACGCCGGGGGGCTCCGTCCGCCGCAGGGGGGAGCGTCGGTCCGCCCGGGGGGGGGCGAGGAGCGTCGGTCCACCGGGGGGGGGGGGACGGAGACGGGGGCATCGCCACGGCGGGGGGGAGGGGGCGATTGGAGCACCTCCGCGGGCCGCCGGGGGCCGCCGGGCTACGTCCGCCGGGGGGTGGGGGAGGGGGCGATTGGAGCACCGCCGGCGGGGACCGTCGACCCCGCGTGCCCGTCGACCCCGCGTGCACCCCTCGGCCCCGCCGTCGACCTGCACCCCGCGCCCGTCCGCCCTCCTCTCCAACGCGAGCCCCATCGCCGTCGGCCCGCCCGCACCCCCTCGCCACCCTCGCGCCGGCCACCGCCACCGTGCGAGCCGCACCCCCAGCCCCTCCGTCGGCCGCCCTGCTTCCCCGCGCCACCCCTCGGCCCCGCCGCGGCTGTCCACCCCGCCACCCCGCGAGCCGCGCCACCCTCGGCCCAGCCACCGTCGGCCGTAGCACCCCAGCCCCTCGGCCCCGCGCTGCGGCACCCCAGCCCCGCCCGCACCCCCTCGCCACCCTCGCCCGCGGATCCCCCCTCATGCCCATGCCTCCCCTTCTTCTCCTCGTGCGACAATCAGGATGAGTATAAAATTATATTTTAAATAAGATGGGTCGGGCCGGGCCGGGCCGGGCCCAATTTATATTTTTTATGGGCCGGGCCGGGTTGAGTTGTTAACACAATGCGGGCCGGGCCGGGCCAGCCCGTTCTATATTAGACGGGTCTAGATCGGGCCGAGCACGGGCCGGGCCGGGCCCGGCCCATTGACAGCCCTAAGTAAAAGGACTATTTGAAGACGATTTCCATGGTCTCAAATTCTATGCATCTTTAATCCTCCACTATATTTATACTTCTCTCATGTATAATTCTGATTTTCCTTTACTTGTTTCTATTTATTTGATAAATAGTTTTTATTCAAAGTAGAATTACTTATCTTACACCACTTGTCTTTATTTATTTGACAAATAGATTTTATTCCAAGTAGCAGTACACTTATCTTAAGGTATGAGACCATTTACGTTATATTTATTTACGTCTCTAAGATGAATAAATAAAACTAAACATCGCATATATATATATATTTGGTGGTTTGTAGGTCATGTATGTAGAGGTAAATGTAATATACCCCTATCTCTATGTTTAAAATTGTGACAAACTGGGGAAGGAATGCACTTCTCCTCTTCTATTGATATCAATATATACAAGTAAACAATGCTTTAATAAGGCAAATACAGATGGCCAATATCCATCCAGGGAAGGTACAAAATATAGCATCCATACTATAACATACATACTATTCTAACACCCCCCCTCAAACTCACGTTGGATCATAAAGAGAGAGTTTGCCAACAAGTTCCTAAAAACGTGGGGTAGTTTGTGTTTTGGCGAAGAAATCCGCAAGTTACTTGGCTGAAGAGATATGAGGAAAAGATAAACTACCAGCAACATAGTGTTGACGAACAAAATGACAGTCGATCTCAATATGCTTAGTGCGTTCATGGAAGACAGTATTGCTTGTAATTTGAAGAGCACTTTTGTTGTCACAATAAAGAGGAGTAGGAGACAACAAATGAATACCAAAATCACAAAGTAATCGTCGTAACCAAATGACTTCAAAAGATGTATCAGCCATAGCACGATATTCAGCTTCAGTGCTTGAACGGGATACAACTGCCTGCTTCTTACTTCGCCAAGAGATAATCGAGCTGCCAAGGAAGATGCAAAAACCCGTAGTAGATCGGCGATCATTTTGATCTCCAGCCTAATCAGCATTAGTGTAAGCATGAAGTTCTAAATCAGAAGTAGAGGAGAGAAATAAAGACCGACGAATGGTCCGATGTAAATAACGTAAAACACGAAACAAGGCATCATAGTGAGCTGATATAGGTGCACTGACAAATTGACTAAGAACATGTACATCATGAGCAATATCAGGGTGTGTGATAGTCAAATAAACAAGGGCACCCACAAGTTGGCGATAACGAGTGGGATCATCCAATGGTACTCCCTCAGATGAACAAAGTTTCAGATGAAGCTCCATAGGTGTGTCAGCTGTACGAGAATCAGAAAGTGCAGCACATTGTAAAATCTCATGAATATACTTCTGTTGAGAGAGAAGATAACCACGTGTAGAGTAAGCCACTTCTATACCAAGAAAATAACGTAAAGGCCCCAGGTCCGTCATCTGAAATTGTTGATGAAGATGTTGTTTAAGAGAAGAGATAGTAAGATTATCATCACCGGTGATATTCATATCATCAACATAAAGGAGTAAGATAGCACGGCCTTGAGAGGACTCTCGAACAAACATGGCATAATCTTCAGTACTCTCTCGAAAGCCAGCATCAGTAATAGCCTGTCGAAATCGTTCAAACCAAGCACGTGGAGCTTGCTTTAGTCCATAGATAACTTTCCGAAGGCGACATACGTGACCAGGTGGAGCAATAAGACCTTGTGGGGGTTGCATATACACTGTCTCAGAATGATTACCATGAAGGAAAGCATTTTTAACATCAAGCTGATGTAGAGGCCATTGTCGAATAGCAGCAACAACAATAAGCATACGAACAGTATCCATCTTGGCTAAGGGGGAAAAAGTTTCCTCATAATCAATACCATATTCCTGAGTAAATCTTCGAGCCACAAGTCGAGCCTTATGACACTCAATAGTCCCATCTGCCTTGGTCTTGATCTTGAATATCCACTTGCAACTAATGGGAATAATGCCTATTGGAGATTGAACAATATCCCAAGTTTGAGTTTCTTGAAGTGCTTGCAATTCTTTATTGATAGCATGACGCCATTCTGGTAACTTAGTTGCTTGGTGATAACTCTGTGGCTCCTGGTGAGAATGAATAGCTGCAAGAAAGGTGGAAAACTGTGGAGTGTAGGAGTCAACTGTAATGAGACTGAGTCGGTCTGGAGGATGTCTGTTGGCGGTGGATTTCGTCTTAGAGGATCCGCATACATCATAATTGGCACTGTAGAAGGTGAGTCTTGTCCTGTAGAATCAACAACATCTCCAAGTGAAACACCATCTGTTGATTCGGGAGCTAGAGGAGGTGTAGTGGGAGCTTGAAAAACCTCATTTATAGGAATGCTAGGATAAACAGATGGTGGTGAAGGATTCGTGACATAGAGAAAGATGAGATCTTGAGATGAGGAGGAAAAATAAGAACTATGCTCAAAGAATGTAACTTGACAAGAAATGCGGAGGCGTCGAGCAACTAGATCATAACAACGATATCCAGAATGTTCTTTGCTATATCCTAAAAAAATGCACTTAGCTGCTCGAGGTGTTAGTTTGTTGCGCTCATGAGGAGGAAGAAGAACAAAACATGTGCAACCAAATGTGCGAAGAACTTGATAATCTGGAAGGGTTGTATACAACCGTTCATAAGGTGAAGAACTAGATAAAACAGAAGAGGGAGTGATGTTAATATGATAAACAGAGGTGAGAATAGCTTCTGCCCAAAATGTTCGAGGAACAAAGGTAGAAAAAAAAAGTGAACGAGCTATATCAAGAATACGACGTTGTTTTCGTTCAGCAACAACATTCTGTTGAGGGGTATAGGGACATGATAGTTGAGGAAGAGTCCCATGAGAAGACAAAATTTCACGAAGCTTAGTGGAAAGATATTCACGAACACCATCCGAACGAATTGCTTTAATGTGACAATGAAACTGAGAGAAGACCATTTCAGAAAACTGCCGATATATTGATGAAAGCTCTGAGTGTTGCCGCATAAGAAACACCTAAGTGAAATGAGTACATTCATCAATGAAGCTGACATAGTAAAGAAATCCTGTCATAGAGGGTAACGGAGCTGGATCTCAATTGTTTGAATGTACTAAATCAAATGGGTTAAGAGATACAAACTCATGACTAGAAAAGGGAAGAGTAGAATGTTTAGCCAACTTACAACTTTCACAATTTTTATTAAGGGAAAAGAAGAAGATTGAGAACCTAAGACACTAGATTTGATCAAGGATTTAAGACGAGCTTCAGATGGGTGACCAAGATGACGATGCCAAAGTTCAACAGTAGAGAAAACTGAACCAGACATACATGATGGTGTAAGCGGAAGATGTAGCGATTCCAAATAGTAGAGATTGCCCATTCTACGACTTGTTCCAATATTTTGACCGGTATGTGGATCCTGCACAACACAAGAAGAGGAGGTAAACAAGATGTTATATCCAGCATCAGCAAGTTTGCTAATAGAAACTAAGTTTAGTGAGAGTTTAGGAACATTAAGCACAGGTGAAAGTGTAAGATGACCAGATGGGTTAGACTTAGGAGTAATGGAACCATATTGAGAAACATTAAAAGGTGTTCCATCCGCAGTGTGAATTTGAAGCTGAGTTGGTACTGAAGAACAATTTGTAAGTAGTCTACTATTAAAAGTCATATGATGAGAGGCCCCAGAGTCAAAAATCCAAGTAGAGTTAGTACCAGAAGTAGCAGACATGGCTGAAGACTCAGAGAAAAGACCAGCAGACTACAAGAGTTGTTGGAGTTGTATTCTTGAGTGACCGGTTGCATAGTATTCTCCCAAGTAGATGAATCACCAGAAGTCACCTGTGATGTGATATCAGCAATGGCTGCAGTGGCCATATTTTGGCAAGATGCTTGACGTTGTAATTTATGACAATTTTGTTTCGTATGCCCCCATCGACGACAATAACGACATTGGACTTGTGGTTGAGAAGTGTTTGTTTCTTGTGACTGATATGCAGGAGTCTCCAAAAGAGTTTGAGTTTTAACAGGTGCAGGACGTGAACGGTAAGACTGCATAGATGCAGCAAGTATTGAATCTGATGGAGTAACAGAAGATCCAATGGCTCGAAGACGTATCTCTTCAGCAATGAGTTCAGCAAGAGCATCATCGAGAGATGGTAATGGTGATCTATGAAGAAGTTGAGCCCGTAAAGTTTCAAACTCAGGACGAAGGTGCATTAAAAATGATAAAGCTGTTGACGATCATGATGAATATGACAAGAGCATTCACTAATACGGCCAGTAGCATGCATGCTGTCAAGTTCAGACCAAATAGGTCGAAGACGAGTAAATTTTTTTTGAATGGTCAATTCTCCTTGACTGATACTATCAAGTTCTTTTCTGAGTTGATATTCCCGTGCACTACAACTCTGAACATAACGTTTATTTAAATAAAGCCAATATCCTTGAGAGCTTGAAATATCCAATAAATCTAAACGAATAGCTGGATCTACTGAACGAAATATGTATCCATTGATAATCTCATCAGTATCTCTCCATATATGAGTAGTTTTTATTTCATCATTTTCAACAGTGATCGATCCATCAACATAACCCCATAATTTTACCGTGCAAAGATTTGCACGGACAGTGGCTGCCCATACCGCATAATTGGTTACACTTGATAATTGAATATCCATCTTTGGAATATCTGATATCTGAATATTCATCTTTGAATTATTCGTTGATATAACTGAAACCATGAAAGATAACAAGTAGGTGACAAGTACCTTAAGATGTGGGTGATGACCGCAATCAACCAGGGGGGCTTTAAGGGTGGTGACCACACCCCACGAGACCACAAGACCAAAAGTAGTGTTGCCTGAATCCTTACGCGGATGTCTCTGCTAACGCCAACAACCAGCCTCCCTTGGACTCGCAGCGGCGTACTGGTTGGCAGCCCGTTGACGGATCTTGGTGCATGAAACAGAGCAGTGAACCAACGTGCACAACGACAGACGGACGCCAGAAAAATAGACGGTAAGCGTCAGGCACAGAATAGTGCACACCGGGCTTTGATACCATGTGACGAACTGGGGAAGGAATGCACTTCTCCTCTTCTATTGATATCAATATATACAGGTAAAAAATGCCTGAATAAGGCAAATACAGATGGCCAATATCTATCTAGGGAAGGTACAAAATATAGCATCCATACTATAACATACATACTATTCTAACAAAAATAATATGGCTACTCTTTGTTTGTGATCAACAGTAGAGGCAGGGGCACGACGGGGAGAGAAAACCCACAGCCTCTATTTCACAAGCTTCTTTGATGGTCCCATACGATACATATGTATATACTTAAACTATATATTGAATTTTCAATAATTTATAAATTTACTTATATCAATATATATTTTTGGTACACATATAGATATGTTTGCATTTATCGTAAGGTTAACAAATAGCACACTAATGCTCCAAGGAGAGACAAGGTAATGGATGAGAAGTTTGATAGTATCCACTTTTTCGAAAAAAACTCTTTTGAAAATTTCAAAACCTAGATGGCGAAGATGATTTTGTAATCCTTTGTGAAAGAAAGAATATCTTCATCCATTTTAAGTTAGAATACATATGAACACACATGTACATATTTATATGGGTCGTTTCTCACTTTTCATGTAACGTCAAAAGTATTTTTTCTTAATAATAAATATTAGTTATTATAATTAATGTGATTAATAATATTTTTATAGTTATATCTCTCTCTCCCACTCTTTCCATTCCTATTCCATCTCCTTGTCGTTTCTCTCCTCCCGAAGCCCTAATCCTCACCCGGCCGCCTCCTTCTTTTTCCTTTCTTCTTTGTCTGCTTCCTCGTCTGTAATTTTCTCTCTTCCGCATACTTGCAACCGCCTACCGCGTGGCCGCTCGCCACCATCGTCTTGTGCGCCATGGCCGCCGTCGCCAAGTGCCTTCACTTGTGCACCCGTCAGTGCGCCGATCCCCTCCCCTTGCCGGTACATCTTCTCTCTCTCTCCTATCACCTCTCTCCCTTATTCTCTCTATTTCTTTTCTCTTATTCTATCATTCTTCTCCTTCTAGAAGATCGATTGAGGACTGTTCGGCTCAATTTTTCGTCGCCATCGTAATCGTAGCATAGTTGTCACCCCAATTGATCCTTTTGGAATTTCATGCACCATTCATCATCGCCGTTAAGGTAGGCGTCTCGACTATTCTTAGCACTCTTATATATTTTATTAAACCGTAAAAACATGCTTAAATCACCATGATTAATATAATGTAATTAGCCAGTTGTTCTTAGTGTAATAGCATGTTTAGATAGGGTTATATTAGCTTGTTTAATCATGTTTGTTTAGATTGATCCAATTAATCATGTATGTTAATCGGCATGTTAGGTTTCCTTATGATTTAGTCTAGTTAGCTTAACATGTTTCCATTGCGGTGATCTTTAATATATATATTATGATTCTTTAAAAAGCCAATGTGAGGAGTTAATCATTGTGATGATATTATTTAGTTTTGTTTCATATAGACTGTGGATATTAGAGATTGTCAATGCATGCATTTAGTAAGTTTGGTTTGTAATTTGCATGGCATGTTAGGTTCGTATATTGCATGATCTTAGGGTATATGCATTTAAGTTATTGATGTGGTCATGTGTAGTTTAGCATGTATGTTATGAGACATAACATTTACTTGAGTTATTATGTAGGGTTGCATGATTTTAGAATAGTTGTGCCACTTTGTTAATTGTTACTAGATTGGTTAATCATGACTTAGTTTGCACATAGCATGTTTATTTTGTTAGATTGCATTAAGTACATCATGTTGATGTCTAGTTCTAGTTTATGCTAGATTGTTGTTCGGCATGCATATATGTAGTACATAGAGCCAAAGTTGTTCTTCTATGTACTTCATATCTTGATTGTCATTTAGATGCATAATGTTATTAATTGGTTCTAGTAGTATTAAACAGTGATGTGGTATGCATGTATATGGTACATTGATCTATAGTTGTCCATAGATCTAACTCGTTGTTAGATTATCATTGGCTTGCTAGTTAAATATTTGGTTGTCTAAGTTAATTATGTGCTTTTATCTTGAGAGATGTAGTACGCAGTGGGCTGCATTGTAATGAAATTTTACTTCACCAAACTATAGTTCGTGACCTGTGGGCAGCAGATGGGTTAGAACAATCCGGAGCATCCATCAATGTCGGATACTGTAGTTTATCTTAAGTACGCCCCTGCTTAGGTGTATTATAGGATTTAGCTTACTATATGTTACTTCTATATATGGTAGATCTAGTGTTAGTTTTGTGATATTAGATACAATGTCCAAGTGGAGCATATAATTTACTTTGGCAAATGGTTTATTTATGTATTTTTGTCATACATAATAGTGGTTTAGATGCGTCATTCTTATTATGATAGGTCTATGTGGTGAATGCATACCTAGTTTAATAGATTTGTGCAGGTTATGTCGGTTTAATGCATATAGAATCATGTTAACCTATGTGATAGTAGAAAGGCATTGTAATCACCCTAATTAAAGGTACATAAGTAGTTTAAACTATATGTATTATAATCTGAATTTTTAAGCTTATTATCTTAAATATCAATAGGTTATAATTGATATAATGGAGTAGTGCGGGTGTAAGTCCTACTAAGTCAAGTGTGACTCACCCCTTCTCGTTGTTAATATTTTTCAAGATTACAGGTTTAACGCAGCAGCATTGGTGGAGTGAAATCTGAGGAGCTAGTGAATTACTTATTTAATATTTGTATTTAATTTGTTTAGATAGATGTTTGTTGTACTCATAGGTAGATGCTATTGTGACTTTGGATTGAGGTTTAGTCTTATTTGGTTCCAAATTGATATATTTTCCCAGTTATATCACTGGATTATCTTCCACTGTGCATGTTAAAAATTCAGGTCGTGACATTTCAAGTCATATAATTGCATATTTAATTAATTCTAGCTCATAATGTTACATTTATCTACTGCTTGAAGACTCATCTTTGAATCAGTAATGTTTAACAATGTCGGAAGTCGTTATGTAATATCCTTGAAGAAGAAGAGGAGGAGGAGGAGGAGGAGGAGAATAAATTGTTAAGAGGAAGAATAAATTGTTCAATTTTAACTTGGTTGTATCTCTCTTTCTCTTTCTCTTTTCTATCTCTCCAACTCATTTAATTAGGACTCCTAATTATTATAGGATTCTTGTTTTCCTAGTTAAGAACTCTCTCTCTCTCTCTCTCTCTCTCTCTCTCTCTACATAGTACCGTCTGGTGCCGTCTTCCCTGGCCCGCACCCGCCTGCATTTTCTTTCTCTTTTCTCATTGTAATCTGTCACCTACTAGACCTGACCGCACACCCACTAGCGTGTTCTGCCATCTTTTCTCTCTCTGTTATGGACGTCCCCGACCAGCACCGAGCCTCCCCAGTCATCTGTTCTAACAATATCTCTCTTTCTCTCGCTCATGCAGGAAGCTGCCCGTGTCTCTTTTTTATTTCTCCCCTACTTCGCGACGCTATTATGAGCACATCCCTAGAGCTACTGAAGTTTTGGTTGGATTTGCAGAAGGGCGCCTAAATACATAAGAATAGATCGTGCGAGATGATCTCTACGTGGGACCAAGTGAGTACAAAGTTTTCCCCCTTCACTTCTTCCCATTGAGTATTGGAGTCGATGGGAAACTCAAACTCGTAGACCCTTTCCATGAATATAAGAGGGACCAAAACTTACAAAACTCATCCGCATATATATAAAGTCAGCCCATTATGCTTTAAGTTGATGTAACATATATATTGAATTGTAGATATATCATCTTTTTAACATTAATGGGCTCTTTAAGAATAATACCAATATTTAATTTAATTAGTCCACTTTATGGGGTAAGTTTAACATTCTCCTACTTAATCTATAAAAATAATAAATATATATTTTAAACTAGCTTCTGAATTATCATTTTGAAAACAAATTTTATAGCGTGTACGTTTTAAAACATGCCCATTAACTTATCTACAATTCATCTTTCATGCCTAAGTTAAGAAAACATGTTAACATAGGTCATGGAGGTTGTACATTATCATTAACATACTTTCTTCTATACACCATACTATCAACAAATTCATTTAACTAAGTATTTGATTTGAATACACATAATGTCCTACCTTAAAATCATGCAAACAAGTTCTTCTATTTCAACCGTAAGTTACAAGTAGCATAACAAAATGGAAGGGAACACAAGCATTTCAATATATAGATCTCTAATGTATCAATTATCCATTCATTAATTCTAAATAATAAGACCATGCTTCTTACATATCCTTAAAAGTCCTTAGGTGCAAGGTCCTTTGTCATGTGATCAACAATTATAATGGTATCATTAATAAAACTAATTGATACAAGATGAATGCTTATTTTTTTCTTGTATGAAAATATACTTTATATTAATGTACTTATTAGCACTAGTTGACTTATTGTAATTGGAGAAGAACACTACAGAGAAATTATCACAATGATGTCTCAAGAGTTTGAAAATAAAATTTATAGTAATAAGTCTTGAGATGGATTTTCTCAACCATAATACATGTGAAGATACCTCATGACAGCTAATAAATTTAACTTTCATGGTGGAGGTGGCCACTATATACTACTTTACTTTTTTATAAAATAACTCCTCCAACCAATAAGAATACATAACCTGAAGTTAACTTTCTGCTATTAGGACAACCTACAAAATATGTATCAATATAACCAATCATCTCAAGGTGATTAGTCTTGTCATACTTGAGGTCAAAATATTTTGTCTTTTGAGGGTACCTCATCACTTTTTTATAGCTTTATAGTGCTCCTTTTTAGGATTGCTTTGGTACCTTGTTAATATTTCTAATGCAAAGCTGACATCAAGGACGAGTATAAACTTGAGCATACATCGTACTCCTAAGGGTAGCAACATACATAGAAGTCTTAATCTCCTACTTTTCTTTCTCATTCTTGGGGTACCGATGAAACAAAAGTTATGATCTTTAAAGAATGGCACTTCACATAATACGCAACTAGACATCCCAAATATTTTTAAGAAATGTAATTAAGCCTTCTTAGACAAATCAAATTACTCCTTATATCTATCACAATAAACCTCAATGCTAACAACGCATGATGTCTTATCTATATCTTTCATATCAAAATGATCAAAGAAAAAAAACTTTAGTTTCATATAATAGCCCCATATCATTAGTTGTAAATTATATATCATCCACATGTAGAATAAAAATCATGAACTTTCTTCCACAAACCTTTAGATATATACATTGATCAACAATATTTTCTATAAATTTGAAGGGCACAATGATTTTATTAAACTTTAAATACCATTATTAGGAAGCCTGTTGTAGTCCATACATGGATTTCTTTAATTTGCATATTGAATTTTATTTTTTATCTTAATTCCTTTAAATTGCACCATGTATACCTCTTCTTCCAAATCCCCATCCAAGAATGTGGTTCTTACATCTATGTGATAAATTCTAGGTCATGTAGTCATCAATGCTATTATGATCTTGAAAAAGTCCTTTCAAGAGATTGAGGCAAATGTCTCTCTATAATCAATAAGTTTTATTTGAGTGAATTCTTTGGCAATTAGTTTGGTCTTATACTTTTCTACATTGTTTTTAGGATTATGTTTGGTTTTATATATCTTTTCACAACCAATAAATTTACACCCTTAAGTAGTGCAACAATATCCCAGACTTCATATTTTTTTATGGATTCAATTTCTTCTTTCATGATATCAACCCATAATTTAGATCTTCTACTTTCAATGGCATCCTTAAATGAGAATAGATCGCTATCATCACCAATGTCATAATCACACTCTTGCAAGTATACAATGTGGTTATTTAGAATAGTTAGTCTCTTGACTCTCTAAAACCTCTTGACTTCCAGAAGTGGAACTACATTATCATTATGAGTATGATCCCTAATTGGTGTATGTTCAAGGTTTTCCTTTACAGTGGGAATGACATAATGATCTGGTTGCAAATCTATCATCTCATGATTTATATGACTAGATCTAACATCCAAAGTAATAGCGGGGAAGAAATATGTAATTTTACTAAACTTTACAATACATGGTGTTGAGCTCCTCCTAACCTTTCAATTCTCAATGAACTTAGATATACCAAATTTTATAATTCTCATAGTGTTGGTTGAACAGTAAAATCTATACTCTTTATACCATTCTAGATACCCAATGAAGAAACAACTAATCTTTCTTGGGTCCAATTTCTTTTCTTGTGAATTATACATTATGACTTCAACCTAACAACCTCAAATACATACATGCCTCATATTGGGTTTCCTACCTATCTACAACTCAAATGAAATTTTAGGCACTGCCTTAGTAGGAACCCCATTAAGGATAAATGTAATGATTTTCAAAGCCTCAGTCCACAAAATTAAGGGTAAAGATGACTTGCTAATCATACTTCCCACTGTGTTCATGAGAGTACGATTTTCATTTGGTTGGGGAGTACCTAGCATTGTCTATTGAGTTTCAATCCCATTCTCTTCCAAGAATTTAAAAGGTTCAATAATTCTACCTAATTAACCTTGTCTACCATAATATTCTTTACCGATATTAGATCTCACTACCTTAAATTTTCTCACTATCAATTTATTCTCTACAAGATATTTGAAAGTTTTAAAAGACATCAAAAACATAGACCTTTCTTTTATTAAAAAAATACAACAATATCTTAAGAAGTCCTCAATGAATGTAATAAAATACTTTTCACCACCCATGCAAAGAGAAAATGGACCACAAATATCAGTATGAATTAATTCAAAAAGTCTATCACTTTATAAGGCATTCATTTTTTGGGTTTTGATTTGTTTTCCTTTTATACGATCAATACAAATGTCAAAATCAATAACATCAAGAGTTGGTAAGACTCCATCTTTCACTCATATTAACATTCATTCCTTCGATATGTGACCCAATATTTTATGCTATAGGATTAAGGAACTCTCATTAATTATACCACGTTTGATACTAACATTCATATTCAAGGAGGACACATCATTAGAACATGAGCACTCTATTTTTATTTTATGACAACCATCACATAAAGATCTTGAACCCATAGTGCCTAGGTGCACTATGGGTCTAGCTTAGTATATGTTAGAGTTGGTGTAAGTGATTTATACATATGATGTGTAAAAGCAAGACGCAAATTCCTTACTACTTTGCATTATGATTAAAGGAAAAGTGAATATGCTTGCTTGTATGTCATGTAGGTTGAGTTTGGTATCATTGCATGTCTAGAAAATCAAATTGATGCATTGATGATTTGGTTATGTCAAGTTAAGTTTTGAGGTCTTTTAAATTGCATACGTTTAGTTAATGTGGTCTAGCATGTTAATGGTTTAGAAGTATATGATTTTGATTCAATCTTTCCTAATGAACATTCTTTGTTTGGGTTATGGGTTTATAAGGTTTATATAGAAGATTTTATATACTTTTAGTTATACTTCAAGATAGATTTATTATATATGATTGCTTGCTTATATTAGCTATCCGATTGACAAGAAAATAGTATAAATCCTAGAGTTCCCGAACTCACCTTGTGGCTATTATTAATTTTTGTACCAGATTTTGAGGATCCAAAGTTAAAGTCTAAGACTCAAGTGGGACAAGAAGAAAAGTCGAAGTCTCTTGAATTTGAAGAGAAGTGATTAACTATACATAGATTGTTTGTGTTGATTTTTGAGTAAACATGTTTTAGACTTGGTCTTGTGATTTTTTTCCCTTTATCTTGATAGAACATTTTAAGTTTGAGCTTGAAGTATTACGATACAGTCGGACTTTAATGATAGTTTTATAGTATAGTTATTTAGGTTATGAAATTCAAAGTGATAGATTTTATCATCCTGTCACGATGATGAGTTTTCTACTACATAGTTATGCTAGATAATTTTCGGGTCAAAACATTTATAACAATTTTAATACATTTTTTTTATCATGGAAGTATATAAAAGATTATTATACAACTAAACATCTAATAAATCTTTGCTAATAGAGTAATAGAAATCATTATCCTTACATGGCATAAAAGTGAGCAGAAGTATCACTGAAAGTATATAAAAAAATATTGTGCGACCAAAACATCCTATAAACTTTGGCTAATAAAGTGATAGAAATCATTAATCTTACATGGCATAGAAGGTGAGCATAACTAACAAGTTTGCTTCTAGATACAGAGTTAACAAAAGATTTTCTCTTGCTCTTGTCACCACCGTATCTTCTCTTTCTATTTATTATTTATTTTTTGAAGGGATACCTCCACGGTTGAGGCATTAGCGAGGGTTCGAACCAGTAGCATCCCTTCGAGGTCTTGACCCAGACAAACTGGGTGCCCACGGTGGCAACGTCGTTCGAACAATATGTGACCATCTTTTCATATGTATGACATCTACCCTATTCGGTGGCTTATGTGGTAAATTTATTTGGACCATCTTTTTGTCTGTAAAATTCCCAAGATGATTAATTATATTTTCTTTCTAACGAGAGCAGATCCACCGTAGGATAGAACTCGATCTCCCAGTCACCTATAACCCACATCTCGCTAACATTACGAACCAAAAGAAAAGGGAGCTCTCTACTCCAGCGGACTGAGGCGATCTGAATCCGCGACCAGACGCGGAGGGAGGCCTCAATCTGAAGCTACATCTTTTGCGGGCGGGAGCATATCGTGAGCAAATGACAGCACAAGCGAAAGCCACCTCTCTTCTTGTACTTCCCTCTCTGAGATACAGAAACCAGACCAAAATACCGAACAAGTGGAGACGGAGACGCACACACCTCCATCCTCTTCTATTCATCTACCTCTCACTACCATCATATCAACGATACATAAATAAATATGAACTCACAGTAATGCATCGCAATGATATATATTTTTATAGGAGATCGAATCTTCTCGAGAGATCGTCCGAAGAGATCCGATCAAATCACGTACATTTTATTGATATGATTGATGATGTCGCATTATATTTAATATTCGTCACATCGTTCATCACATCAACAAAATATATATATATATAATTTAATCGATCCTTCGAGACATCTTGAGAGAATTCGATCTATTTATCTATATATATAGCACTCAAGTGAGAGACCCAGGACGAGAGCTGGGTGGAGGATCGATGCAGCTGCCCTGCTCAGGGGCACTTGGGCTTCTTCTTCTCGTCCCTGGTGCGCTTGTCCCTGTAGCAGGGGCACTCGTCCTTGTTGCCGTAGGTGCCGGAGGGGACGCAGTGGCACTCTTTGCAGCACACCCCGCATTCGAAGAGGCAGCGGTCCTGCAAGCTCGCCTTGGCGCACCTGGCCTTGCACTTGGTGTCGCAGAACTGCTTGAAGTCTGCAAGGGAAGGATCAGGGAGAAGCAAGGGGGCATATATGAGAGAGCCTCTTGCGTCGTCATCATGGGAAGCAAAGATCTAGACGAATGAAGAAGTACAAGCAGCAGCCGGGGCCGCCGGACGGGAAGAGGCAATATACCTGCTTGGGCCATGGCGACCTGGAGGTAGGAAGACGTCAAGATCAAGAGGAGCGCCAAGAGGGCCACGGCGGCGGCGGGGACCTTCATCTCTCTGCTGCTTCCTGCGAGCAAAGGTGTTAAACCGGAGAGATACTGAGCGTGCGAGCGGACAACCACTGAGCGCCTACTTATAGCCGTTGAGGCGGTGTGGGTGTGTGTGAGAGAGAGAGAGATGTGGGTTGTTGTAAACAGTAATGAGAATTTAAAATGAGAGAATGAGCTGGCAACGAGCTGCCATGGTCAAGTAGAAGGACGTTGAAACTGGTCAAACGGACCGGCGACGGAGGCAGTCTCTGCATCACATTTCATCTCCCCAGCTTTTTCTGTTGGTGGATTTCTTCGAAAGGAGAGACCATGTTTCTCTCTTTTTAATGCAAAGAAAGATATAGAGAATAAGTGGGTACCCTCTGGTTCCTAATAGTGATATTTAAGTTATTCTAGAGCCCATTCCAAATAATCTGAATATGACTGACTTAAAGCTGTCTCAATTCCCAACCTCGCACTAACTTTATGTAGTTAAAATTAATAAATTACGAAGGAGAACCAAATAAATTCCGATGCAAAATTAGGGGTGGGGCTATACTCTAATGGAGTGTTTGGTTGCATGATAAATTAAATTTATATCAATATAATTTATAAAATTTTATTATCATTTTAGATTTTGTTTGAAGTTCAACGGAGTCACTTCACTCTACTAACTTCTATAATAACTTCACCCCTATCTTACATGGCCATTGAAGTTATAGTGACTAAATCACACTTTACTTGACAGACTTCCTAATCAGTCATCTATCTTGAGGCTATTTTCAATAAAACATAAACAATAGTCAGCTCAAAATATGGTTAATGTACCGATTTAATCTCTTAACATAATTTTAAATCAAGTTATTATAATCTATATCTCGTAAAGATTTAACCTCTTCATCAATATGACATGCATCACATATCAAATATGTAGGTAAGTCACAAATGATCTTTTAACTAGGTTATAGTTCTAATATCATATCTAACAATTAAATCAATTAATTTGCCTAACAATCATGCTAAATTAGCAGTCTTTTCTAAAATATCATCTGTCGTAGGATTGCTCTCAAGCAAAGCACATTTAACTTTAAATTTCTTTTCAACTCAACTTTGGAAAGGTGCAAATTATAATTATTGGTAATGTATTAATTTAATTTCTTAACATATTTTTAATCAGATTTTATATTCTATCCTTTTTTAACACTAGACATCATTGTTAAAATCATACACATCACATATCACACATCACGGTACATCACAACCAACCTTTTGACTAGGTCATTGTTCTAATAGGATATGTGATAGAAATGTATGTTGTAAAAATTATTTATATATGATATGATTCGATATTTCTAAAAATATATCATTCAATTAATTAGACAAATCTTCAATGCTAATTTTTATTAGATGTGTACATCATAATTATTTAGAGGTATATGATCAAAATATTCCTAGTCGTAGGATTTTTGAGACATGACATCAAAAATATGGATATACTAGTATATGTGATATCTTCACATGTGATAAGAATTACCGATCTCATTGATCATTAACGTGAAGACACTGAGATACATATATAAATACTCATTAGTCAAATGATTTTACTAAAATGATTAAATTAGAAATCTTAAATAGTATCTTATCAAACTGTCAATCATGGTTATCTGTCATCAAGGTTGCATAGTTAGATCTTTAACCTAAGTCGCCAAAGATGCATTGTTGGGTGAAACTTATGCTTTGACCATTAACTTATGGATTGCCATATAAATAGTCAAGTATAGTGATGAATTGGGTACAAGAGAAACTCGATGGAGGTAATTGAATAGACAACAAGAGATTATCTACTCTTGATAAGTGAGAGTTAATGTCATATGAAATAATACTTTAAATCCTTAGTCATGATAGAGAAGATAATTGAAAAAAAGAGTTTTCTAATTAATTTGATTCTAAGTATAATATCCTATAAAGTTGGCATACTAAAAAGTTGACAGTGGATACCATACTTCTTTTCGATAGAGACATTGAATGGGCGTGGGTTTATATCCATATAATAAATAATGATAGAAGGTCACCATGGAGATAAAATTATCTTTATAATCGTTTGGGATCATAGGATGCGACTTATACCTTCATGATTTGATAGGCTGTTTAATCCATTATCGGATCATAAATTTAATTTAATTTAATATAATTAATCTATTTTAATTAGGCCTTAACAAAATAGGCTATTAGACTTATTGAGTCACACATAGAAGGATTTATCTATAAGTATAGAGGCAAAAGCATAATTTATGAAGATTTTAAGTTTTTATAAAATATTTTAAATTCTCTATAAATACTAATGGTTCCAAGCAAACCCTATCAAGTTAAGGATGAGAGTCATGTTCCTCAGCCTCCTCCCTATCTTTTTTTATGGAAGACGTCAATGGGTGATGCAGCTCTGTTCTGAAAGAGTTCTCAGCTAGTGTGAAAGAATTTGTTTTGGATGAAATTCATGTGAATACCGCAAGAGACAAAGCATTTGAAAGGTTTGAAGAGCTTGAGAAATTCTTATTCTTCATCTCCAATGATTAGATGAATCTCTATCAGGTATATTTGAACTCAATTTGATCAGTTTTCAGTTTTCGTCGTTTGGTTCTGATTGAGACAAGATCAACTTGAGACACTAGGAATCATCACTTCCATTACACTAAATTTTATAAAATGATTTCTTACAATATGTAACAAGTAAATCAATTGTCTTCCCAACAAATATACCATTTAGCAATCTTCTTTAGAAGGTTGTGCATATTAGAATTATTACTAGTAAATCAGTTGATTGACTTACTGATCATTTTACTTGGTAGTCTTCATATGAGATCACCTATCAGGTGACTATTTTCAACAAAGCACAATTATGGGGTGTTTGATAGCGAGATAAATTGAGTTTTTTTTATAATTTTATGTTTTTGTAACAAAACCGTGTTGAAAGAGTTGTTTGACAACCATTACTATATTTTCAAAGAGATTTTCTTCTTCGACCAAAAAAGAGGTGAGACCCTCCTTTTCTTATCTAATGGTCCCCCACCTCTTTTGGTCATTTGTAGCTCCCACTCTTTTTATTATCAAATCTCTCCAAAACATGACAATTTTATGTCATTGGTTAACTCACTTTATTTTAATACAACTTTTTTGTTTTGAAAATGTACCAAAAATTATGGTGCAACCAAACACCCTATTAAGTTTAGGGTTCTTTTCAACTCAATATCTAAAACATAGTTAACTAGAGTTTCTTGGTAGTCTACCATAAGTGTTTCTTAACATATTCTTATATAAGTTGTGGTGTTATACCCTAAAAGGTCTTGACACCCTCGTCAAGACTAAGCACATCACATATCACACACCTAGATGGGATAGAAATGATCTTGTTGTTGTGGGTCATACCATACAAACATATATAATGACTAATTTAGCTGACTAGCTCAAAAATCATGCTAATTAGTAACCTTTCCTAGGACACCTATATTGGGAATAAGCACACATAAAGAGTTCTTTTAAGCTCAACATTTAAAAATGATTAATTAGATTCATTAGTAGTCCATTATTTTATACTATTAAAATATTATTAAATCAATTTATTACAATTTATTTTTAAAGATTTGACATTATCGATTACCAAGATCACACACAAGACATCACATATTACACATCTAGTGGGTCACAATTGGCTTTCTAACTAGTTAATAGCTCTAATATATGTGATATATAAAATCTATGAATCCACTACTTGATCCAACGAATACGATTGGCAACCTTCTTAAGAGGTTATTCATCGTGGGACTAGGATTAATAAAACATGTTTAACTTCAAAATATATAAAGAATCTGAATTTTTAGTCTTCTATTGATATAATGTTTTAATATATTCTTACGTTAGCATGTCACAACAATTCGACAGGAGACAAAGATTTTCTCATCAAACTTGTTCTGGCATTGCAATGTCTGCTTGGGCCTTAACTTGTCTCCATTTCTCTCTTCTGCCCCATACTTTTCACACCCCCCTGGCTAATCGGCCCTAAACTATATAGTTAACGACCGGATGCACTTAGTTCCACTCAACATTTTGTCAAAGATTCGTCTGACACATAATCTCACCACCACAGCACACTTTGGTTAATGATATATTCAACTGCTCAGCTCTTACTTCACCTACTTCTACTATACAATCTAACCTAATCCAATCAAATCAATATATTTAAATGGTGAAATTAAGAGATGTACAGCCTTGAACACATGAGACTGAGTACAAGATAGAGAGAATATATGACCCTACATTCATCCATTAGATGGACCAGCCTCGGAAAGAAAGAGGGAGAGAGAGCGCACCGGCAGGCACTTGCAAAAGCTGGCTATCCAGCTCATGGATCGTCTTCAATGTGCTGCTTGGGAAGAGCAATTCCAGACAACCACTTGCCTGGCAGCTGGGATGGACGGATGAGGGGACCTACTCTCAGAAGCGAGGGGGTACGGAGGGTGGACGAATATTATGTTATGTCCCTGCTGGGCATTCTATACATTATTACGACCCGTATATCAAAGGGAAGAAAACTTGAACTTCTCGTCTGTTTGATTACTACTGTGATTATGAGTAAGAAAAAATGTGTCTTCTTCTGTCGACTCGACTCCAAGGAGATCCAGATCAGTTCCTTACCAACCTGTCTGCTTCCGATCTTGTTCAGACTCCCGAGCTTGGCCAGCCTGGTTGAGCAGTAAGTAGAACCGAGTTGACTTGGGCCGCTTGGTTAGGGAGCGGTGGAACAAAAAAGTTGAGGCGCACAGAAGGTTTTTTTTTTTTATCGTTGGATTGGAATCTTTAAAAAAAGGTTTAAGGTTCAATCATTTGAAACATGGGGTCAATGGTGTTGCCAAATACATCAACTTTTGTATAAATTTACGTGTGACAAGGATGTGATGAAATAAGAGAGAAACGGGCACAAAAGCTAAATCCACCACAAACTAAAAAATAACAGATCTCTCTGACGACACTTTTCGGATTTCATCTTTTGCTCCACATTTTTACAATAGATCTTTTATCTTCACACATGCTAGACTCTTAACATTTTGAAATTCTAAATAACATCCCAAATGCAATTTTAGATTATGCACATTAAACACCGAAAACATACACAAGTAATTTTAAAAGAATTCATTTGAAAAAAATTACATTCACACGCAACTTAAGAAAAAAAGATAGCATTTGAAGTCATAGTACTTTTAACAGAAAGAAATTCATTAAGAACATAAGTGTTGTTAAATTATAAAAACATGTCCGTAAAATATTTAAAAATATAATAAACCAACAATATTACTATAGCACTCGCAAACCATTGTTCCACTCCAAGTATATTTGAGCATTAGTATCAACGAAAATTCAACTCAACTCATTTATTATGATATATGAACAACTTTGAAAAAAAAATAAAGCTCAGTTCATTTAACGAGCAAAGCTTGAATAGACTCCTGTTTGTCTCGTTAAACTTGCGAGTAACTTGATATAATTGTAATGATTAAATTAATTGACTGACTCAACAATTGTACTAATTATTAACCTTTAAGGAGGTCACTCATCCTCGACCTACTACTAATAAAACACGTTTAAATTTAAAGTTCTTTCAACTCAATTTAAAAAAAATAATTAATTAGAGTTGTTGATAATTCACTAATTTAATCTCTAAACATATTCACACATTGAAATGTTACAATCTACCTCTTTAAAGACTTGACATTTTTTGTTAATACCAAACTCATATCACATATCACATACTCAAGCAAGTCACAGTGGTCATGTTCTTATACCATATGTAATGACTACATCAACTGACTGGCCAAACGACCATACTAATGATTAGTAGAATTCTCAAGATGTCACCCATTCTCGACCTACTCTCAATAGGGTATGTTTAATTTTAAAGCTTTTTCAACTCAACCTTAAAAAAATGATTAACCTGAGTTGTTGGTAGTTCATTAATTTAATCTTCTACATATTCATAAATCGGTGTGTTAAATAAATACTTGGCTGAATATTAATTTCAAAAAATAAATTATGAGAATTAATATTTATATATTATCACTTAAATATATAAAATAAGTAGAAATAAATTTTTATTTGAGTTAAACTTAGATTGAGTTTCATAAATGAGTTAAAGTTACCATTTCAAGAATGATGTTTCATTTATTTTGAGTTTTATAAATGAGTTCTTATTGAATTTGAAATGAACTTGAGTCGAGTTACTACTCGAGCTCAATCAAATAATAAATCAAGCTGGAACAAGGGTGGTTTCAGCGTACTCGTAAAAGCTTGAAACCGACCTAAACTCGTAAAATAAATGAGTTGAGCTTAAATGTCTTACTACTAAGCTTGGTTCGACTCGTTTTACCCTTAGCTGCCGCCACAGCCGGATGAGACATGGCTCAACTAATGGGCTAGGGCATCACAACCATAATAGATGGCTGCGGATACATATAGCCATGTTGTTTTAAATAACGTACTTTATTTACTAAATTACACAACTAACGTATTAATTTTTTAATAGGATCAACACTTTGATAAATAAATTTAAAGTTAAAGTTGGAGTTATACACTCTCATCTCAACTCTATTGTCGTAAATCGCAGGTATATATATACATTCCGACTTTATTTGAAAGGGCCGGAGACACTCTTGTTTGCGTCAAGTTGTTAGTAAGTAGGAATAAAACTATGACCGTCTGACTCTAGTAAGACTTTCCCAACTCCAAAGTTTATATAATCTATGTCGTCCTTTAACATCTAACTTTTCGTGCTACAAGTCGTTATTTTAGACACCGATTTTTACCGAAGTAAGTTATTCCTGCAAAAAGAATAATGTGTTAGTTGGATAATTTTATAAATAAAATGTGTTATTCACGAAAAAAAACTTGGACAAGAGAAGTAGACGAGTGGAGCTCCTCCTTCCACCTCCAGAGAGCGACACTGGATTTTCTCGGGTGGACACCTGACGTGGTCCGGTTAATCACTCTCACATAGGGACGGATAAGATAACGACTAAATGGTGATTTGAATCTAGTTAAATCATCATTTTGTCAAGTCATATACGAGAGAGACTGACCGAACTTTCTCAAGTGCCCACACGAGAAAATCCGGTCCCAGAGTGCAGAGCTCCGTAGGGGAAGGGAAACTGCAGTTAATTGGTGGCAGACCAGCACGATAAGCTGGGAGAGAGGAGCTTCTCTCCCTCTCTCTCATCTTGGATGACGGATGAGGTGTTATGAAGACGACGACGGAGGCGGAGAGGTAGGGTGGCCCCGCCATGAAACAGCTAGCTTACGCGTGACGACAGAAGAAGATCGGCGCTGCAAGGGCGTTGTCGTCTCGCCTGTGCTGTCCGTCGGTGGGCATGCTCTCGTGCGGTCACAGTGCTGGCTCTTCCTTCTTGCGTTTTTCGGTGTCAAGCTCGTACGCGCGGGCACCACAGCTGGTCACATGCACCGCCGGAGAGTCTGGAAAGGAGACACCTGCGCCATTAACACCGGCTCTCATTCTGCCTTGCCTTGTCCCTTTCAGGCGAACAAAGATATCTTCGTCTCTGTGCATTTGATCTCAAGGAAACCACCGCCAACTGGGCGATGAAAGCTTGTGCTCGTCGGTGGGCACCTCTCTCTCTCTCTCTCTCTCTCTCTCTCTCTCTCTCTCTCTCTCTAGCTATATGTGACACAAGAGAGATGTACTGCGAGCTTAATGGCTACTAGAAGAAGTTACATGGCCTCTTGTGAACTTAGCGGAAATAAAGATAAGTCTTATTCGGTTGTGTGTAAACTATGTTCCAATGAATAGCCTAATTTTGGCACCCGATTGAATGCCGTTAAGCCTCCAAGTGGTAATACGTAGGACTTGATGTGGGCAAAGTGATCTCAGGTCAGGTATCTTCTATGTATGTCCATATTTAATAATTATATTTTATGACATAATTATTCGAAATGATAAATAATATATTTAATAGCTACAACAATATTTTATTTTGAATTATTAGAAGTTGTGCATGTCCTAATTGGGCTATTTTGAAAAAAGATTGTTACTAACCTATCCATTAAAATGATCTGTGAAAATCTTTTTACATGAACCAAACAATAGAAAGTATTTTCAAGAAAACTCAATCATATGTAAACAATGTTAAGTGTTCTCCCTTTTACCCTCGACCAAATGGACATTAAGGACCTATTTGGTATCAAATTTAAGGACCTGGTTTATCAACCCTAAACCCTAAACTAAAATCTGGTACCAAACACGCCATAAGTGTTGCAAACTATTTTCAGTGTTTTCCTTTTACCCTCGGTCAAATGGACCTTTTATGTGTTTAAACCTCTTGCTTATTTGTGATAGCATAATATGCTGACCATATCTTACATATACCCTTTGCATGACCACTTAATTTTGTGTATCATACGTTTTCTAGTAATATACACTATAAAAAATTTTAGTGGGCGCGATTGCTTCAAAAAATACAAAAGTGGTTGTCAAAATATTTTGGCAAGGGCTTTAAAACCATTGCAAAGTTGTCACGATAAAACCTGTCTGAAATCAGTATTCATGACAACTTTACATCAAACCGTTGGTACTAAATCTTTCGGCAATGTCTCTTAACCATCACTAATTCAATATTCAACATGAAAATTTTTTACCAATGTAGTTCACTTGGTACATGAAATTTTTTTCAAACACTGGGTGAACTAGAGCAACGACTGCCTAAGCCATAGTCAATAAAATTTAATTAAAAATTAAATGTTGGAAAAGGAATCTATGCATTCATAGATTTTATGATATATCAATGTTCATATAAAGAATTATAATACATTAATATTTTAGAAAAAATTATAAAAAAATCAAAAAATATAAACGAGTACAATAGTCTAGTCACTCATCCTCTCCAAAGGATCCTCGTCATCCACATCATCATCCTCTCTCAATCATAAAGGTAACATTAATGTGGATAGATTAGCTAGTCAGGAAAATCTTAGATATATTCTAGCTAACATCTCTTTAGTTATTATATTGTTTCTTGAAATGATTTATGCCGATCTTAATTATAGCTATTGTTTCAAAACAAAAATCTCATATTCAAAATGGATGTTCATCTGATATTGCTTCTCCACCTATTTCATCAACTCATGAACCGTGAATGATATAATGCCTCCACTAGTTCTAACATATCAAGTGGTGCAAGTCTGTGCTTACCTTGCACATCGATCTACCATAGTCTGTCTATACCCATGAAGGTAACAAAAGTCTCCTCGGGACTAAGTGTTATAGATGATACCCTAGCACCTGATTCCTCGGATATTGAAGCACCTATCAATTTTGTGTCATGTTATCCTTAAAAGGTCCTACTATTAAGATTTGGATTTAAAATACATATTTATATAAACAAATTTAGATTTGTAACAAAATTACTCTCATTTGATGACTTTATTCATTTCTCTAAATAATGGATTCATCATGCTTTTCACGAGTCTATATCATCTGGAATATCTCTAGATGTGTAGGAGGACGACCTCCCTTTTGTACTTGCTTCTACCATTTAAGTTAGTATAATTAAATATTAAGTTAGTTAAAAATTCACATATCAAATATATATTTACAAAATCCTTTTGTAATTGATGAATGTTCATCATTCTTATTCTATAAGACTAAATGAGTTCTATTATCTTCATTTTTTTCACTGAGTGCTTACGATCAAATTAATAAAATTATAAAAATAGAATAACATTATATTTAAAATAAGAAAACTTTTTATCTTACTATCATCTCACGTAGATATATAACACATGTGATACCATTGATCCACATCAATCCATCAAGGCACATTCTCATGTCTCCTTTAGTGATCATCCTATAAAATACTGAATAAAAACACTATTAGTATTTAATAGACAAAATATCTTAATAAAAAACTAAATATGTCATTTATTTATTTTTTTCAAATGATTCTTTTATTTTCTGTGCATATCTCCCACGTGTTTTAATATATCTACATCTATTTATGTAAGCTACACCTAGAAGAGCAAATGCATACAAATAAAAGTCTAAACCATGCTCATTTCGTTAGTTTGTCCCCATGTTCCTCTCCCAAGTTCCTTGTTTTGCTTCTTCCACTGTCATCCCTTTAACCCAACAATGTCCCCAAGTCTCAGCCTTCCTTCTTGGACAAGAAGAGATCATATTAGACAATTTTGATAGCCTTCTCAAGCACATACAACCAGAAATAGTCAAACAAATACCTATTGATCTACTTACTAAAGATAAAAAATGAAGAAAGTACCTAGTCATCACTGTCCCTACCAACCATCAAATCTGGCCTACTAGCCTCAAAAACTAAATTAGGAAAATGTGGTACCCTTAAACTCCCTAGAACATGCTCAACTTCCTACACCAAAATTACTTGATAACTTTTAATGCCCCAGAAGAAGCAAAGAAAATAGTTAGGAGGGTCCCATGATTCTACAATGAATTACTTGGGTTGCTCCAAAAGGGTAAACTAAACACTCCCCCATCTAGATACAAACATAACCACTAGGATCTCTAGGTTAGGTTATACAATCTTCTAGTGGAACTATAGAAAGAAAGACATAGTCTGCTTATAGCAAATCAAACTGGAAAGCCATGTCCTCCTCCCCACAGATAGATTATGAGTCCTAGAGTTCTTTGCCCAAATTAAAGACAAAATCAATGTTAGGAAACCGTTATTGATCAATGTGAAAGTATCTACACCTAATAGCCAAAAGAGAATTTTTAAAATAACATAAGAAATGGTATCTAAGTTCTGCCATTACTGTGCCCTCTTAGGACACCAACACAAGGAGTGTAAGGAATTACAAGACATCCTTAGCCATATATCCCTAGAATACTCCCCAACCCTATAAAAATTATTGAGAGATAAAATGAGTTTAAATTAAAGAAAGGGATCACTATCACCTCCTAGTTAACTCTAGTCATGATCCCCACACTCAAAATCCCCGCATATCTGCTCAAAAGTCTCCATATCTCTCTCAAATCACATCCTTTGATAAACCATCATCCATTTTAACCCCCAACGGTCCCCTTCTCCTCCCCCTCCCTTCCTACTCTAACAACATCCAACACTCATCCACATATCCCCAAAACATAGGCCAACCCCTCCTATCAACAACACAACCCTCCCTTCTCAACCCTTTTCTAGGGTTAACTCCACAAGCTCCTCCATCTGAGATCCTTGACCCAAACCCTCACTTAAACTTAGTACATGTTGCCCACCCGATCCTCCCCACACCTAAGCCACTTGAATAATAACTCGAACCTCAAACTAACCTAGGATCCCTCCTAGACCCACTTGCAAGCTCCTACCTTGGCCACTCCAACAACTTAACACTATTCCCCCCTCCCCACAATTTTATTTTTTAAATATTCGTATCCATTCCTAAAACATCTCTACCAGCCCCTCCCCCCACCCCCACCCCCATCAATTACCTCATCTAGCAGAAACCACTCTACTAGCCCTGTATCAATCTCAAAATGGCTTTCAATGAAAAATTGTTGTTCTAAGGACATTTCCAACAAGAAGTTGTTTGATTCAAACTAGGCTTTGAATGCCCTCACAAAAAGTATCAACTTAAAACTCGACCCCTGAAGATATAAGAAGTAGATAGGATTTTTGTGACCACCCCTCAACACCATTGCTCTGAACTTTCGACCATTGGCATCACTTGGGTGCTAGAGAATTAGTTCAGAGAATTGGAAAGAGAGGATAGAAAGAAAAAAAATAAAGAAGATGGTGAAAACTGGTGGGGTGAATGTTGCGGACAAGAATTGTGAGTTCTAGATGTAAATAGAAAATTAAATGTTGACTTGCATGCATGTGTAGGAATATGTGTTTTATGGGTGCTAATTTCCTTCTCTTCGGTCGATAGAGAAAGAAGAGCTTGAGAAATTCTCCTTTTGTTCAATCTGGTCTAAGCGAGCATTCCTAACCATGATCGGTTTTTCCTATAATGTTCGAAGGAAACAAATAAGAAAGATTAAAACTAAGATAAAGTGGAGTTACCTTAATCAAAATAAGCATAACAACAAAAGGGGTCAAATGGACTGAATTAGGACTAAATTCTAACCCTATTTTTGGGTGTTTTAAGAAGTATGAAAAAGGAATTAGATATTAAATTAATGAAAAGCAATGTTAAAATGTAAGTGAAAAGTAAAGAAAATGATAGAAATCAAAAGAACAAGCAGAATCCTTCGGTGCATCAATAAAGCTCTTTGGTGCTCTCCTAACACCTTAGAATTGTAGGAGTTGAGGAAGAACTATAGAGAGATGTGGATTGAAGTGGAATAGATCGGAGAACCTCCAATAGTTGAGGTATAAGTTAGATAGAGTGGGGAAGCAATGAGGCTCTCTAAGATCACTTAGAGGGCTTCTCATAGGGTTTGGATAAGATTTGGATGTTCTAAAATGGAGTGAAAACCTTTAAGATATTGGGATTGACCTATAGTTGAACGAAGGGTAATTTCAGAATTTAGAAAAAGTAGTTGACCGAGGCAAATAGTCTTGATATGAGGGCGCTAGAAATTCTACTAATAAGGTGCTTTGACCACATTAAATGAGACATGAGACAAGCTATGTAAATATGAACATGTCTAGTATGAAATGTTGATTTTCAAACAAAGCGCCCCGATACTAAGGCTCTTTGGTATAGTGCTCAATTAATGTCGATCAAATCCAATCAGGTTTATATGAAAAAAAAACCTACCAAAAGAAAGCACCCTGTTACTAGGGCATCAGGAGCTAGTCTTCCTGGTGCTCTGATATGGGGGCACTTGATGCCCTAATATTGGGGTGCCTAGCACCCTCCCATGCAACTAGACTCGACATCTCTTTCGTATCTAAAACTAAATGCAACTTTGAAAACAGTAAGAATTTCTTCCACATCAGAAACATCAAGCACTTTCATGGTGATGTAGGCAAAAGAAGAGCGGGTGGTCTATGGCTCTAGTGAGATCCCCATCTCGACATCTCTCATTCCAATAACCATTAGATTTCCTATAATGATACAAATACTAGAACTAAGGAAACTTGTATCATAATTTGTTTGTACACCCCCGTCAATCTTAAAGATAAATTAATCAGGTAGAGTGAAATTTCCAATCATCTCACCAATTCCGCATGCCCTACTTGTTTGATATATGACTAGAATAGTATTTTAGATAGTAAGAAAAAAATGGGGGTGCAACACTATCAATCCCAATTCCAAACACTTCATCCACTTCTTAAATTGCAATGGTCTCAAAGAGATTGTCAACGATGGAACTGCGTACACCTAGTCAAACAATAAGAGCCCTAAATTTCATATCAAAGATAAACTAAGAGTCTTGGTCAACACTGGTGGGCTCTATCTCTTCCACAATTCCAAAGTCACCATTGCCTCCTGAGGTCATAGTGACCACCATCCCCTCTACTCAATTGCCCCCAATATCCATAAATTCAAACCAGCTTTTGGAATGAAAACTAGCTGGTTTCTTCATCCTACCTTCAAAGATTAAGTCATCTCCACCTGGGCAAAGACCCCTCATATTCATATTCAATGTGCCAACAAAATCCACATCATCAAATCGGACTTTTACAAGTGGAAACATCAATATGTAAGTAACTTCTTGAAGCAGATAAAATAAATTAAACACCATTAGGTCCAAATCAAGAAAGCTGGCATTAATGATACTATCATCAACTTGAAGAAGAATCTAGTGGACAAACACATGCAGTTGAAAATGATGGAACAAATGTATCAGAAAAAAAAGCTAAACATCCTTGGTTTAAGGATGGAGAGAGAAACTCCAAATTATTCCACACCTTGATCCTCCAAAGATGGAGAAAGAATGGGATCATTTGTTTGCTTAAGAATAGACATCAAAGAGATAGAACATCACTACACTTAGACCTGTCAACGGGTAAAATTCGGGTCGGATCTTTTAGGATCCGAACCCGAATCCAATAAGTTAGTCCTGAATCCAAAAGAAAATCCAATAAGTTGTTAGATTTTAAATCTAGATTCATACCCAAATCCGAAAAGAATTTTGGATTCGGATGCACCTGATAGGCATCTCAGGTGAGTACCTTGGAAGCGACCATGATAGAGGTGAGGACGAGGCGGTGGACGTTGACAGTGACGAGGAGGGAGGAGGGGTGGCGGTGAGCCAGGCGGTCGACGATGACGAAGCCCACGACGAAGCACGACGGATTGCAACTAATGTACCGGTAGATTCTCTCCACATACTTCCCTAGAGATATGATGGGAGCCCGGGCTCCCCGGAAGAGAAGCCCCCTTGTCGCCACTGGCAGCAGCACAGCGGCTTCCCCCTCATCTCGTTGATCTTCCACCTTAGTCTGCACAATCTCTTCCACCTTAGTCTACGGAGAGCAGATACAGGGCTTCTGATGCTCTCACGGTCTACCAGGACTAGATCTCGAACTCGATGGACCTTGCGACACAGGAGATCTCGCGGCACCGTCTCGCGACCTTGCTGCTTGCGCCGCCGCTACCCGTTCCTCTTCGGGAGCAACCGGTGAAGATCCATGAGAGAAGATAGCACACTGTCGATCCCTCCTCCTAGAGACTTAAGAAGGCCGCCGTCGCTATCATCGCCAGCCGCTTCTTGATAGTAGGAAAGGTAAAGGGACTTCAGGCAGGATAGAAGAGAGGAAAGTGTGGAGAGAGCAAGTCAGCAGATAGGAGGCTGCCATCTTGGGACTCTCAATGCAGAACGAGAAGCGCCTTCATAGAGGGAGAGTTGCAGAGGTCATCTTCCTCAGGGAACCCCTTCTCTTCGGCCAAATCCTCCTCGTCCTCAGCATCCTTGCCGCAGCCATCCACACAGTGAAGGTCTTTGCACGCTCCCTTCAAGACTTCTAGGGCATTGAGTGCCAGGTTGTCCTCCATGGCTACCCCCTTCCTCAGCGCACATCTCTCTCTCTCTCTCTCTCTCTCTCTCTCTCTCTCTCTCTCTCTCCCCTGTGCGTTGAGGAAGACGAGAAGAGAGAGGGGAAAATTGGAAATTATGCTCCAGCACCCCGCGATTAAAGAATGCTGCTCACCTCGATAGCACTGCTCCGCTTCTCGGTCTCACAAAAGGGTTTACGGGAAACCCGAAGTCGAATGGCAAATTAACATGAAAACCTGCCTTCGGGTTTATCCAGCAAACGGCGAGCCCGACTTCATCCGGGTACCATCTCGGGTTTGCCATTAAATGTCCAATCCCGATAAGTTTCTCACATCCGGGTCCGACTTTCGGATTCTCTATATCCATTTACACCTCGAACTACACTACATACTTCCACAATATCCACATAGCAAATCCCAATATAATTTGAAACATTCCTAATTCTCATCCTCGGAATCAATTATCTACCATAGATGCTGACATGCTTGGCCTAAACTCTCTATAGAAGAAATCATCATGCCATCTTCAGTATGGCTCTATATAAAGCCCTCGGTCTTGACAGTATCCCCCTAGTTTCTTCTAAAAGTTATGGGGCATATGCATGGAGGATATATTCAATCTCACTCTCAACTGTTTCAACACACATTAGATCCCCTCGGCTAAATCACACTTTCATAATCCTCATCCCCAATGTTCATCACCCAGCCCAAACTAAGGACTATTAGACCCATCAATTTTCATAACACCAGTTATAAAATCATTTCCAAGGTCATTGGCAACCTACTTAAACCTCTTCTTCCCAAACTCATCTCCGACATTCAACTGACTTTTGACAAAAAATAGATATGCCATAGACAATGTTATCATCGTTTAAGAGATTCTACATCACTTCCAAAAGAATAGAGGCAAGATCATGGCTTTCATGATGAAATTAGACATTGTTAATATTTATGTCATATCAATTGGAACTTTATGGATAATACCCTAATAGCATTTAAGTTCTCAATAATATCTAGAATTTGATCATGTCTGCATCTCTTCATCGTTGTATGCCCTTATCTTGATTGCTCAACCCACCACATCTTTCAAAGCATCTAAAATCCTTATACAAGGCTACCTGTTACATCCCCTCCTATATATCCTTAGGACTAAAGCTCTCAATTGCATCTTCACAGCTAGAATCAATAATGAAATTAAAGGTGTAAAACTTAATAAAAAGGGACCAATTCTCTCCCATCTCTTTTTTGTTGATAATTCAACCATCATTGGTGATGACTCTATCCATGAAATCCACAACATTCTCCATTGCCTTAAAACTTTCAAAAAAGTTTCAGGTAACAATATAAACATGATTAAATTAATCATCACCTTGAATATCCCCCATTGGTCCAAGAACACATCATGAATATCATAGACCATAGAAATCCCAATAGCCATACCTAATACCTAGGCATCCCTCTCACTTTAGGCATACTAATTCCTTCCCACTTTAAAAACATTATTGACAAAAAATCTTTCCTAACTATCAAGGTGGAAAACAAATTTCCTCTCTATGGGTGCAGAACTACCCTCATCAAAGGCAACCTAAATTCCATACCCACCCACACTATGACCACCTACAATAACCCCAATCTAACCCTCAAAAAGTTAGATCTAATTCAAATCTAACCTAGCTCAACAAATACTACACACAAAATTTAGATTCTCAAGCCCCCATTGGGAAGATAGCAACATATGGCCTTACACCTTTAATCATAAACTCAATACAAAGTTACCTATTGATTTCTTGGGGATAGTAGTTTTTCCCCAAGTTCCTCCAATAGCTCATGTTGGAAGTCCATCAAAAATCCAAAATTTTCCAAATTCTCCCCGAGAAAGCTATCATGTTTCTTTGGAAATGTTCCAAAGTCACACTCCCCGCTCAAGTTACTTTGGCAAAGAGAGTGCATCACATCCAAGATATCTTCCATATATGTGATCATGATCTTAAGAAACACCTCCGATTCCATTGTAACTGGGCCATGGTAGTTTGGTTCAGTTCTGGCTTGACTATTTCCAATCCCAACATCCTCATCTTCTTTAACAAATTTTGGGAGTGGTTGAAAAAGGTCCATAGTTACACAAATTAAGAATCCTTAATAATTGCACATACGGTGGCCATTCTTTGGCATATATAGAAACAAAATCATTTTTGAGAGCCATATGATCTGACACTTTGAGGGCATGAAAAGTGTTTCCAAGATGCTAACTTTTGATTTTATAATATCCATCTCTAGCTCAACCCCCCATCTCAAAATTATCTTAAAATCAATGTTGATGGGGCCACAAGTATCAGTAATTGTGCATTCGATCTCCGTATCCTCTACATTATTTATCTAACATCACTCCTCTTTCATCTCCCCCAACTAATAGAGGCCATGGAGATCCAAGAACACTTCTATGGATACTACCCATGAATGGAAATTCATACACACCTTGTATCTACAACGAATTAGCTCACCATCGTTCTAGGAAGACTTTTGCAATTGGAGTAACTTTTTACGAAAACAGCCCTTTTGGGCTACCATATATTATACATATTATTCTATCCAAACTTAGCATATCTTGATAGTAATCCTTTTTAAAAATAAAGTATAATAACCCACACATAAATCCAACTCACTTTATTAGGATCTCTACCACACAACAACTACAACAAAGAGGACATTAGAGTTAAGGACAACTATTTCAATCAGACATGTTGTTGCCACTTGAGCATAAGATTATGACAAAATTTGGTGCACCATAAAATGAGTGCTTATTCCTCAACTTATATTGGTAGCTAACATGTAAAAAAAATATAGCTAATGGCCTATTGATTGCCCTGCAGCAAGTCATAACTAAGAGTGGCAATGGGCCAAGCTAGCTCAAATTCACAAGTTGGGCCAACCATGGGCCATTGAGTCAAAGATTTTGGCTCATGACACTTAACCAAGCCAACATATAGACTAAAACAGGTCAAATGGACTTCAACTTTTATCCTATGACTTCGTTAAAATATCACTTTAACTTATTTAAAATATATTTTAATTAATCTATTATTATTTTATAATATTATATTAAATAATAAGTAAAATTATCATATTTGATAATCATATATTTATCAAATAAAATGTTGGACGAGCCAGACCAACCTGATGATATATTTTGGATTGAACCATAAATGGGCCAACTTCCAGCCGTGCTAAACTCGGCCCATTGACACCCCTTACGTAAGGTATATTATTGGCCATGTAACCAGTAAAGGGCCCATCAAGTTGGTGGTGGAGGACGATGACCACTTTCACTACTCATCGAAGTAAACGTCAACGACGGACATTTGCAAATTTGTAGACGTTAAGAGTTTTATCGGCAAGAAAATAAACAAATAAATAGATTGTAAAAAAGTAAACGTCAAACTGGTGTCTGATCCTCTGAACTGAGGAAGGTTCTTGAAACAAATTAGATAAACGCCATGGGGCAACCGGGCAACTGACAGATGGAGCTGACAAGTTTTCTGAACCAAATTATAATACAAGTCAATAATAATATACAACTATATACATTCACAAGGCCAAATATCAGCCACCCAGACCGTAGGTACGCTTCCAGCTCCTGATACAGGAAGTATCTTCGAAGGCATTGCTCGACTCTACCAAGTTAACCTAAAATGGGTGTGCACGATGCATTAAAAAAACATTCATAATGTTTCAGTGACCAAGCGTAGCAAGATTCATCAGCACGAAGTGTAGCCAGAACGATATGATATACGGGGCTACAGGGTTATATATTACCTTGACAATCTCTGACTTCGAACGAGGACGCATGTATGCTGCCAGAACGCTCATATGAAATGCCTGCATTGTCATGGACGCACTAGCATAATTTTTTAAGAGCAGAAAAGGAACTACAAACACAAGAATGTGCATAAAAAGGAGTGGTAGGAAAGAGCTAAGTCACAATGCAAGTATATCAGCTAAACTACAAAGAAAAAAAAACGTGCATAAAAAGGGGTGGTAGGAAAGATCCAAGAAGTCATAATGCACGAAAATCAGCTACCACAAAGGATTCTAATAAGGTATCACAACCGTACGGATGTATATCGTATTCCTTGCTAGAATGCATGAGGTAGATTCCAACAAAATGCTAGTCCCGTGATAGTCCCGTGCCAAATTATAACTTGAAAAAAAAAGACCCATCAATTTGTATATTCTGATACACAATCATGACTAAACATGGATTCAAAGCAACGGGAAATTAGATATGCTGGAATATGCCGCAGACAAAAGAATTAGAAACGCTACAATGTAATGTCCCTACTAAACATCACAGAAGTGGATAAGGCATTTCACCGATCAGTCTTTTTGAATCAAGGAAAAGTTTCAGTGGCACAGTAATTGATAACACCTGGGCGTAAAGCCCAAAAAAATGACAAAAAATTCAGAAAAAAAATAAAAGATAAGTGACATGATCTGAAAAATTAATTGATAATTTTTATTCCAATATTTCATGATCTACATTTTCTCTGTTACTTATGTACTCTCTTCGTGTCATTTGAGTAAAGTATATAACATTGTACAAATATACATGATGATTATACACGTCGCTTCCTCTCACAATCATCCTAACATTAGATCCATCCTAAGAACAATCATAACTATCATAATACTCTTGGTCAAAGTTTTTGATGAGGACCCATAATTCATTTCTTAATACTCTTGGTCATATGTTGAGAATCAAAAGCATTAAAATGAATCAAAGCCATAGTTAGAGGCATCGTAGTATTATCCTCTACCTTGCTGGGTGTGTTGACAACCATCACCTTGCGACTCCACACCATCGTCAATGCCTTGGGTTGCATCAATGTACTATTCTTTCCAGGCAAAGGGTTCAGCCATTGTAGAAGCTCTCCCCACATCAGTGGACATTCGTCCACCCAAAACAATGCCTCCTCTTATGTCTCACTCCATCATCACTACTGCTCTTTGAAGAAGAATTCTCAAAAGTATAGTATTGTACTCAAATGTTCGACTCTGGCATATCTTCTTGCTTATCGTCAATTATATATAAATTTGCAATATCAAGAGAATCAGTCAAAACTTGTTTACATTTTTATCTACTTTGCATACCTTGGCTAGATACTTCTCTACTTATCTGTCACTTTGCCAAAGAGAGAGGAATATGAAATTCTTCAACGAGAAGGACATCATCGAGCACTCCTTCAACCCACTGTCGGTCTTCTGGATTGAACTTCTCTTCACCCATTCCTTGTCGGTATTGGTACCCAAGCTTCCAATGAATTCTTCTCGTAAAAGATTTAGTTTGTTGGTTCCTCGCAAAGATTGCCATCTCGAATCTTGACTTCGTCTTGGTGAGGTGGAAGAGAAGAGATTTCAAAGAAATCTCAAGAAAATCTTGAAAGATCGGGTGTTGGATTTTCAGATCAAAATGTATATATGTATGGAACATAACATAATATCTTGTAAAGATGGGAATACGTCAATGAATTTGCAAATCAACTGTACAAATGAACAATTACAAAACACTCTCAATACCAAAAGGATGATCTTTGTACTCTTAAAAGATTTGAACTTTTATATAATCTTATTTAAATGCTTCAGTGGTATTAAGAGCATTTTTTATGTTCTTTGTTCTTGATTGTTTATTACAAATTGATGGCTATTTATTCATGAAATTGAATTGATATAATATGTACATAAGATATAATCTTTGTACAATAAATTGATGATTAATATCTAAATCTAAAACTTGAATAGATTAAGAGCATTAGTTGACTTAGTTTATAATTGAATGTGTATGTTTATGTGTTCATACATTTAAATGTGATTTCATGTATGCAATTATGTATGGATAGATATATATTTATTTTAAGAAATAATTAATCTTTACAAACCTAATCTATGTGTGAGAGTGAATCCTATATATATATGTGTGTGTGTGTGATAGTATAAGTGATAGTAAAATATAATAATATATTTACACTATCGTAAATAGGCGCTTGGTGGGAAATACAGACCGACCAACACGGTCAAGTCGCAGGGGTCAATGAGGCAGCGCCCCTTGTAGGGGGGTATCGGGGAGGGGTGAAGCCTCCAAAGAAAAAAATTTATAGACCAACCCACATGTGCGAGATCTCATCGATCTTGTTTCTCGGCACCTTAGCAAAACCAAAAATCTCGCGAGATTCTAGTGAGATGACTTTCCATGGTTCCTCAATCTGTCAACCCAAAGCTTCTGATATCCACATTTGTTCTTCCTTCTACTTTTGCATCAATCTTTCCAAATTCCTCAACTTTAACCTCATATTGTAATGACAATAAACGAGAACTTGAGGTCTTTGCGATGTCACCTTGTTCTTTGCTTTATATGAATCAAGCTAAATGTTGACCGATTCCTCTCATAGTTTGAAGCCGAAGTGGTTTGGCGCAGGATTTGTATGACCACATCCACTAAGTCTTTATAGCCCAATGCCTTGCCATGGTCCATCCACCAATCGACTGCATAAAATGAACATGTTAAAAAATAATTAACTTTTATAAATTGATTTAAATTTAAATTAATGCATTTAATGATATGCACCTGGATTTAAGAGCATCACAATGCACTCCACTTTGCTCGTTCTGATGCGAAATGCTTGCATTATGTAATCGTGCATCTTGTTGTATGAGATAATAGACCAGTCATCATCCCCCAGGATCCGTCGAATGACACACTTGACGTCATCATGCATCTCATTTGTTGTCTTGAAATGTTGATTGTAGCAATATCGTAGAAACTCTCGGCCCTTGGTATGTTCTCTTATTAGGTTTAGAATGTAATTATGGTTGTAGATAAACAAGGAAATAAATTGAGCTAGTTTAACTACTCTATCTATTTAAAGATCCTTGCATAAATCCTCAATCATCAAATCTAAGTAGGCGGAACACGATATCCATTAAAAGAGAGGTCTCTTCACCATTAGCATTTGTTTGGTTGATTTATATGCGGCCGCATTGTCTGTTACTACTTAAACAACTCGATCTTCCCCTATCTCGTGAATAACTCTATCTATCAAATCATAAAGGTACTCAACATTTTTACGTGTTCTGATGCATCAACTGATTTCCAAAAGATGGTACTGACTTGACAGTAAATCAAGAAATTGATCATTATCTTACTAGTAATACTTATTAAGACGAAGATATTGAGAAAAGTATACTAAAAAAATTAAGATAAAGTATACTAACAAAAAAATTAAAATAAAGTATACAAACAAAGACCTTAACTTACTGGTCCACCATCCATCATTAAGGTGCAATCTCTTTCATCTCAAATTCTTTCAAATGACTTGACATAATTCTTTATATCTTCCACTTCTATAAGAAAACATGTGTTGTATATCTCTCTCAGGTACGGTCAAGGCACTACTCTCCCGATGTCGGCGATTGTTTCGATCATATTCTCATAGTATGCTCACTTGGTGGCATTCACCGGTATACTGTGGTGGAAGATCCATCATGACGTTGCTCGTTCAATCCTCTCCTTGTACAGTTTTAGGTTATTCACTGCCATTGTGATGGTTGTTTAAAGTTGTCATGGTCTTGTGATGAGTGGATCCATAGGACTCACTGTCGGATTGTCATCTCGAGTGAAATCGTAGATCTCATCCTCCTTCAGTTGGTTGCTGGATCCTCTTCCACTCCCACTTTCCGATGCTTGACCCATCGATCGGCCGGTGCATCAATAGAGATCTTCATTGGTGAAGGATTTTTGACTTGTTTCCATCACTCAAAAAAGGTCAGCTATTCAAAAAATAATAATTGTTGATAATTGTAGAAGACAATCAACTAATTGTATGAGTAACAGAAACATACCATCGTCAAACTTTTCTTCTCAGAGTTTATTTAGATGGTCTCGACCAGTCCCACAAATATGTACAGAGTGCCTCGCCGATTGAGATATTTCATTTTGGACGATCTCCTTATGCCACTTGGAATCTTCCTTTGCTTGTTCCATTGCTTGTAGTTGCTTATGACATTAGGCCCTTACCTTAGGTAAAGTCCGCGTCCAAAACATAACATTACCGTTCATTTCTACAAAATAAAATTTTAACCAATAAATTATGCCTAATATAATTTTATCACAATATTTATAATAAACTTTTTTATCTGCCATAAAGATTAAGTGACAATATGCCAAAGCGAGATCCTTTCAAGTCTTACTAGAAGTTTAAGTTGTGTGAGACATATTTAATTAATATAAATAACTATGTAATTAAGACTTATAAAATATTAGATTATTTAAACACAAAACTACTAACTAATAACAAGAGAAAGATAAATAAGCTTAATGACTTTTACTAAGGTAGACAACAAAGTAGGTGTTAAACAACAAAATTATTTCATTAAAAATCTAATGAACTAATTAAAATAACTAATCTAAAATGCTTAAAGAAGAAAAGAGTGATTAACAATGAGAGCACAAGAAGAAGAGAATGATGAGTAATGAAGAGAGGTGAGGAGAAGGGGGCCTATTTATAAGCCTCCAAGGGGCAAGAAGGGGGGGGGTCAAAGCCTTGCAACTGTCACCTGTCTACAACAATCATCAGGTCGTCCTAGTCATCGAGTCACGCAACTCCGTAACTCCATTGCGACCCAACCTCCAGGTCAAGGTTGGGCCGGTCACCCAATTTTCTGACTAGGTCAAGCCTGAGTCGTGGCTCAGGTCATGACCCAGTTTTCCAAGCAAAAAAATATGACCCTTGGAGAAACTCACATAAGGGTTATCAAATGTTGGAGGTATTCAACTTTTATATTTGTGTCATCTGCCTGAAAAATAACAAAACATGCCAATAAGCACAATGTAACCTCAAAATTGCATTTCCTTTCTAGAAAAAAATTGATTTTAAATTAACTTTAACAACTAGGAAAATATACGATATTTCATAAGAGTATGAACTAATCCATGATATGTATAAAATATATATTGAGGTTGTTGAGTTCTTTGATTTTTCTTTTAACCTCCCCTTGTCGGACTTCCGAAGTACCGATGTTAATTATATCGAATAACTATTTGAATACCTTTGATTAGCCACCGTAACGATTCAATAATAGAAGATACACATCCAACACTTAGAAACAATAGCCCCATGAACTTGAAGGAATGCAAACACTTGAGAGTTTTGAGTTTAACTTTGATTTGTTTTCAGACTTTGTTTTAGACTCGGCTTATTTTGATTAAAACTTGATTTCTTTTATCTTTGGGATCTAACTTTGGTTTCTTTATGTTTTGGTTTAATGCCTTTCCAATTTGATGTGTTCTCGGTTTTTAATTTGTCAAGTTTGATGACTTTTATATTTAGTGTGCTTTGGGAAATTACAATTTGAGTTTGGGATTTAATGAGTTTTCAGCATTGAGGATCTTTTTGCTTATGGTTGAAGACTCATGAATTCTTACTTTCAGACATTGTGGGATTAAAAAGAGTTCCATTTAAGATTTGCGAATTTTGCAATTTAAGAATTGGATGTTTGATTTCTCTTTAAGCTTCAAATTTGAAGCTCAGGTTTGAAGATTTTGGGAGTTAGGATTTGAATTTCTGATTTTGGAAACTTTTAAATTCAAGATTTGTTTTCTTTATGAGAATTAAGTTTCAGGTTTGTTCCTTTTTTAGTTTCCCTTCTTAAACTTTAAGATTTTCGAATTGGAATCGATCATTGAATTGGATCAATCCGATTCGAACTAATTCTCAACCAGAGAAACTGATCCGTGATAAAAAATCTTTAAAAAAACAAAAAAATTAAAAAAAATCCAATTCCACTTAAGTCCAATTCAGTTCGATTTCGGATTGAATCTTTTTAAAAAATCTACAAAAATCAAGATTCCGATTCCAATTCCAATCTAATTTGACCAATTCAGACTGATTTTTACATAATGCAGGTCATAATCGGTCCTACAAACAGGAATCGGATTGATCTGATTCCAGAATCGACCGATTCTAATCCAATTCAACCAATTTTGCAATCCATGTTTAGATTTGAAATTTGGATTTTGGGTTTATTGAGTTTCATATTTGAGTTTTTAATGTTTAAAAGATTGAAGTTTCAGGTTTATAGGTTGGCTGGTGATTTATTTTCTTTTTCAAGTTTTCAGATTTTGAAGATCTCTTTTATCAATGATTTGGAGTTTTGGTTTCCTAGTTTGAAATTTGCATGTTTTAAACTTTGAGATTTGAAGCCTCAAGTTTTAAAGAATGAACTTTTATTTTGGTTTGAAGCTTCATGTCCTTTATCTTTGAGATTATTTTGGATTTAATTCAAATTGATGAAGGTTTATTTGGGGGTTTGATTCAAGGATTTTTGAATCAGAATTGGTCACCGAATCAGTGGGGATCCAATCCTCTTTGTATCAGATTAGATTGGTTCGATTTGGAACAATTCTCAAAAAGAAAAAATGATCTTAAATCAGGATTTTTTAAGAAAAATACAAAAATTTGATTCCAATTTCAATTCTGATTTGGGCCGATTAGATCCGATGTCAGCCGATTAGGCCTATATCTTTAAAAAAACTAAAAAAATAGAACCCTAATTCCGATCTTGATCTAATTCTACCAATTCAAGACCGATTTGACCTATTCATATTGATTCCAACAAAATTTAGGTTAGAATCAATCCTTCTAGCAGGAATCAAATCGAAATCGACCGATCCAATTCCGGAATCGGCATATTCCGATCCAAGTCAACATATTCAACAATCCAAGGTTTGATTTGAATTGGTGGTTCATTTTAGTAAGACTTGGTGTCTTTTAGATTTGTTTTATTATTTGACTTTTGGTTAAATCAATTTTTTCTTTGGTTATTATTTCTTGAATTTGGTTTGAATGTATTTTGACTTTGGGAATTTATTTTGAGTTGGGAGGTTTCGGTGAATTTAAATTTGGTGTTTTTTTGACCTTGATCAATCTGATTTTCTCATTTCAGCTTCTTAAAAGTTCTTTTAGATTTGATGATTTCTTAATTAGGGTTATTTTTTACATTAGGTTACATGGGCTTATTTTAATGTGTTGATTTTTGGAATTAGCTGTGAACTTCTTAGCTTCAGGTTTAAGAATTTTTGGTTTGACACCTGACCCATAGAATCTCAAATTGGGGTTCGGGATTTTAATCTTTGAAAGATTGGAGTTCAGATTTCAAATTTAGTCATTTAAATTTGATGATTTTGTTTTTTTGGGGGGGTTCTTATGCTAAAGGTTTGTTGTTCTTGGTTTTAGATCGACTGTCAATCAAGTGGAGCCTTTATTATCTTTTGAGGATTGGATTTTTTTATTTTGAGCTTTCCACGATGATGCTTGATTTGAATTCCAATTTCAGATTTTCCTATTTCCAATTTCTGAGCTTTGAAAGACTAAAATTTAAATTTAAAAACTTTGAGAATTTGATTTTTGTTTCCCTTCATTTTTTTCTAGATGTCTCTTGGCTTAAGTTTGAAGGCTCCTTTGTCGATGACTTAAAAATGTCTGACTTAAGATCTGTATTTTTTTATCAGAGACTTGGGTTTGTTGCATAATGACCTTGAATTCCACTCTAGCCTCCGATTTTAAATCTGGAATTTAATAAGGCGTTTGGTTATGTTTTCAAAAAGGATACAATCTTATTTTTAAAAATAAGATCATCTTCTGTGTTATTTTTAATTTTAAAATTACAAAAACTTGACTCTTAATGTGTTTGGCAAAAACATCATAACTTTTAAAAAAGATGATGTGGTGTTTGACAAAAATTTTAAAAACATGACTCCGATGAAAGATGCACAACTATGCCGTGCCACACCCTGTGCCCCACCCATCGGCCTTCCGCCACCAACATGGGCAAAGAGCGGCGGCAGCAGCGAACAGGTGGCTAGCTTGGCCACTCGCCGGCAGGAGATGGTGCCGAAGTGCCGTCCAGCAAGGGGGAAACCAACAGATCCAATTTTTGTTTGTTTGTGCTGGATCTGTTCCCTAACGGTGTTTCCTGAGCCAGTTGAGAACAACCGTGTCACAGCACTGCTTCCATCCGACCACCACGGGTGGCCATCGCAGGCACCGTCTGGCACTTCACCACCAAGGCTAGGACTTGATGCAGCACCCAGCCTTGCACGACGGCGAGGATGAGAATAGGTCACCGGCACAGGGTTGGATATCTCTTACAAATGATCTCCCTGCGGCCCTATTCTCGCTGGCGACAACAGCCTCGTAAGGGTCGATGTTCTGCCACCCAGCAACCTGCAAGAGCCACTGTTAGCAAAGGCACCATTGTGCTGCCCTGCACCTGCCACCCGTGGGCGGGGAGGGGCAGCCGGGAACGCACCGAGTCCACCGCGAAGAGGAGAGAGAGGGGGTGGCTGGGAATGCGCGAAGTCTGCCACAAAGGGTAGAGAGAGGGGGGGCAGGGGCATGGATTGCAGAATCGGTCGATCCGGATCGGGATCGACCGATTCTTGGATCGGATCGGTACCTACCGATCCGATTCCTATCGGAATTAGCGATCCAGCCGGGAGTCCCGGCTGGATCGGCCGGAATCGATAGGATCGGTCGATCCCGGACCGATCCACCCGGATCGATCCCAAAATCGGTCGATCCGGACCGATTCGCCGGAAAACCGGAAGACCCGGAATCGAACCGATTCCGGGATCGATCCGGTACTGTTTTCAAGTCCGATCACCCCCTATTTGGGGTCGATCCGGACCGATTCTCCCCCCCCACTTGCCCCCTTCGGCTTGTTCTCCTTCCCCCCAAGGCACCTTGGAGATCTAGGGCTTCAGCATCCGGCGATCCAGCTTTTGGAGGGGCGATCCAGCCTAATCAAGGCTTGGGGAGGGGCGATCCACCCTAAACAGCAGAAGGTTCCCTGGCCGGCTGCAGCATGGGATCCCCCATTGGGGGGGATTATTTCACCCCCAATGGGGGTGGAATTGCACCCCCGAAGGGGTGATTAGCACCCCTTCGGGGGTGTTCAACAGTCACCCCCCTAGGTGGGGGGGGGGGGCTGCAGCATAAAATCCCCCCATTGGGGGGATTATTTCACCCCCAATGGGGGGTGGAATTGCACCCCCGAAGGGGTGATTAGCACCCCTTCGGGGGTGTTCAACAGTCACCCCAAAGGGGTGATTTTTACGATCCCCCCTAGGTGGGGGGGGGCTGCAGCATAAAATCCCCCCATTGGGGGGATTATTTCACCCCCAATGGGGGTGGAATTGCACCCCCGAAGGGGTGATTAGCACCCCTTCGGGGGTGTTCAACAGTCACCCCCGAAGGGGGGGGCTGCAGCATAAAATCCCCCCATTGGGGGGGATTATTTCACCCCCAATGGGGGTGGAATTGCACCCCCGAAGGGGTGATTAGCACCCCTTCGGGGGTGTTCAACAGTCCCCCCCCCTAGGTGGGGGGGGGCTGGAATTGCTTGGCCTAATATTGGTATGGTTTTGTGTTGTAGATAAGATGTCGGACGAGGAGCATGGCACCGGACCCGCAGAATTTCGTGACATTGGATGGCAACATGGCCATCTCCTTGATTCAGATAAGAAGAGAGTCGGATGCAAGTGGTGCCAAAAAGAGATGAATGGAGGTGTGTATCGGCTCAAGCAACATATAGCCGGGACGGGTGGCAATGTAAAGAAGTGTGATAAAGTCCCGCCTGAGCTGAGGGAGGAGATGAGGGCTTATATAACTGGAAGGGCATCACAGAGGGAGGTAAGAATTGGTCAGAGACAAGACCTACATGACGAGTTGCTAGGTCGGAGAGACGCCGATCTTATGGCCGGAAAGGGCAAGAAAGGGAAAGGGCCAGCACACGAAAGGGTCCAAGTTGATTCTCCATCTTCATCAGATGAGGAAGATGCCCAGGTTAGGAGAGCTGTTCATGAGAGTAGGGCTCATGCCCGTGAGGATGAGGAACGAAGACGAGGAGCAGGAGGTTCGGCTTCTAGACGATCTGATGTGGGGGCGGGGACAAGGCCTGTTCAGGAGCCTGAAATTCGGAGGACACATTCTGTTCGACCGATGCCGACAGGAGACACTGCCATGTATAGGGAGGGTGGTAGAGGTCAGAGGGGTATAAGACAAGCATTTAAAGGGGTGAAGGCATCGACTGGGGCAGCAAAGAAAGCCCTTAAGCATATGGTCAAGTTCTTTCTACATGCGGGTAAAGATTTGTTGAAGTTGTAGTTAGCATTTGCTTGTCGATATGAATTTCTTATTAGGTTAGCTATTATTAACAACCCTCTCTTTTCCCTTATCTTGTTTTTGAATTTGTAGGTGTCCCGGCACATGCAGCCACCAGTCCATATTTCCAGACTATGGTTGATGCGATTGGTGAGGCCGGGCCTGGGTTGAAAGCCCCGACATCAAAGTATATATATGAAACAGGCTTGGATGAGGAGGTCGATGAGTTGACCTCATGGATAGATGGATTCAAAACCATCTGGAAGGAGAGGGGGTGCACTGTAATGTGCGATGGATGGACTGGAATCACAAGGAGGTCACTTATAAACTTCCTTGTGTATTGTTCTGAGGGCACCGTATTTCTGAAGTCGGTTGATGCCTCAGGCCAGGTGAAGAATGCAGATTACCTATTCGGCTTGATGAACAATGTGGTGGATGAGATAGGGGAGGCCAACATTGTGCAGATTGTCACAGACAATGAGGCCTCATATAAGGCTGCAGGAAAGAAGCTAATGGAGGCTCGACCTCACTTATTTTGGGTGCCCTGTGCGGCACATTCTATTGACCTGATGTTAAAAGATAATTGTAGGGATGCTAATGTCAAGTCCTTGGTCAACCAAGGACAACTTATCACCTCATTTATCTATGGCCATCCACGACTTTTACATATCATGAGGCAGCACACCGATGGTCATGATTTGATCAGACCGGGTCCCACAAGATTTGCCACCCATTTTATTGCATTAGAGAGCCTATACAGGTACAAGGCTAGTTTAAAAAGGTTCATCCTCTCCACTGCTTATCAGGAGTACATGGATACATACATGAGCTCCTTGGATCAGTATGAGATACTGCTAAAGATGGAGCGGTGATAGAAGATAACAGGTGGTGGGAGAAGGTGCAAGATTATTTGTCTGTCATAGAACCTTTGGTGCAGGTACTTAGGTTGGTGGATTCAAATGACAAAAATCAGATGGGGTACCTGTATGATGCTATGGATAAAGCTAAGTTGAAAATTAAATAGAAGCATCCCAAGGGTTACAAGAAGTGGTGGAAGGTGATTGACAACAGATGGAACAAAACCCTACACCACGACATTCATGCAGTATAATTTAGTAGTGTAATATGCTAATGATTACAAGTTATATTTTGTGTATTACCCCCACTGTCTTTAAACTAATGGAGTAATAATGTTGTTACAGGATACTTCTTCAACCCAAGGATACAGTATGGTGGCCAAGTATGTAATGATGGTGAAGTATTATCAGGCACACTATCTGTAATTAAACGACTATGTAAGACCCAAGAAGACAGAACGTGCGCAGAGGTTGAAGTAAGTAATACGTTTCATATTAAATAAACTTTTAACTTTATCTCAAGAAGAGAAGATAATTGTTTTAGTTTGTGTTTTCAGATGACTTCATACAGGCACAAGATTGGGGTGTACGGGGATCCAGATTTGCAGTACTCGCGTGATAGGGTCCCCCACTAGTAATATGCTTACCCGAATTAATGACTCTTTCGTTAATTGTTTTTTTTTTACATAACGTTATCGATGCATGTAATTGTCTTCTTTACAATTACGGTGAGTGGTGGATTATGGTGACAAACAATCGGATGGAATCCACTCGCCGCGCTTGCAATTCGGGTGCTAAGTCAGAGCACATCGTCATCCCAGTGCGAGAGAAATTGGAGCACCTTCAACCTTATTCATACGAAGAGGAGAAATAGGTTGAAGACAGAAAGATTGGAGAAGCTTGTCTACTGCCATTACAATATGAGGCTGAGGATAAAGAATATCAAAGATAGGCAGAAGATATCGGAGCAGAGATTTGCACGGTTGCGGGTGGATTGTACCAAGAAAGAGCACAGCCCAAGCTACTCGGGGCTTGTCCCAGGCGGATGTGGACTTGGAATATCTATTCCAAGAAGAACATCCACTTGCGGCATGGGTGGAAGACAAGGATGCTGAGGGAGAGCCAGAGTTCGACCCGAACGACAGATCATGGGCCGAAGGAGAGCTTGACAGCGTTGTTGGTGAGGATGAAGACATGCAGGAAGTTGAAGAAAGTCAAGTTCCGTGCACAGCTCCACTTCCTGATCCACCCCGGACTACAGCTTCTCCAGAGAGACATCCAGCTCCGCCCCCGGCCGCTACAGCTCCTGCTCGGATTCCACTTTCGGGTCCTTCTACCACCACCACCACCAAGAAGACTGGTGGATTATTTAGGGCTTTAAAGAAAGCATGCTTACCTTCACAACAAGCAAGTCAAGGAGGTACTACATTGAAGAGGAAGAAGATAAGTATCAAACGGCGACATCATCTCCTTGACACCGAGACCACTCAGCCACCTTCATCAGATGAGGATGAAGAAGAATTTGTGCCACCCACACAGCAACAACGTACAGGGGGTGGAGGTGGAGGTGGGGGTGGCGGGGGTGAGGGGGGCTCTACTAGTAGTGCTCGGACGAGTGGAGCAGGTCCAGATGATTTGAGTGATAAAAGACACTCATGTTCGAGTGGCAGGGGCAGCGGACGGTGGACGAGGTTGAATGCTTTTGACGAGTTTGCATCTTCCTATCCAGGGCCTGCCTCAGCCAGTGAGCCCGGCTATCCCCCTCCACCATCTTTTTTGCCTCCACCTCCTACTGATCAGGCAGTTTATGAGTGTACCGACATGGCCCAGCCTTTATTTTCTTATGGATACGGGCCAATTATGACCGACCCTAATCAATGGAGATTTGCGGAAAATCAAAATGACCAGACAGAGATCCGTATCCGCATCCATCCTACTCCGGACGTTACCATAGTTGGTGGTGATGCATATGTATAATGTATTTCTTTGTTTATTTCACGCAATGTAATATGAGTGGTATGAAGAATGTGTTGTACAATTTGTGGAGTTGGGTATGATTGTTTGTTTGGTAAAAACATGTATCTTATCTGATGCATGATGTGTTCTATTGTGTCAGTGGGGCTGATATGTGTTCTATATGATTGATTGTTAATTTGTTATATGAATGAGTGTTCCCTATATTTTTTTCACATTTTTCCTGAGTTCTATGTATTTTTATTGATTTTTTGGCGATTTTTCCATATTTTTTCGAAAAGCCAAAAAAAAAAAAAACCGATCCAAACCGATTCTGGATCGGTCTGGCTCCATTGGAATCGGCCTGGATCGGTCCGATCCGATCCGATCCGGATCGGATCGGACCCCACCGATCCAGGGTCCGATCCCGATCCGGCGATCCTTGGGCAGGGGTGGCCGGGAGGGGGTGGGGGCGGAGGTTGCGCGTCTGCACGAGAGAGAGAGAGAGAGAGAGAGAGAGAGAGAGAGAGAGAGAGAGAGAGAGGGGGGGGGAATGCGTCCCACCCACGTCTCTCTTAGAAAAAAAAACAACTATTCCCTTGTTTTGAATTCGAAAGAGCTACAAGAAGAAGGATACACTATTTTTAAAAAAGAAAGGGAACTTAAAAGTTGTAACCAAACACCTTGTCTCTTTCATTTTTAAAATTTAAGTAAAAAAGAAAAAAAAATGTAACCAAACACCCTATAAGGATTTTTAGAATGGGGTTCATTGTTAAATTTCAGATATGATTTCTTTTTATTATTACTCCCACTTATTATTTGGGGGGGGGGGGTTCATGAGGTGAATTTTTTAAGTGGGTTTCAGCTTTTCTCTTCTTCTTTTTTAATCTGATCACATACTCTTTGCAAAGATCTGGTTTTCAGATTTATAGAAAATCTGGATCTTCTGATTTTCTTAACTCTGATCATCACTTTTTTTGATTTGGTGACCTGCAGACCTTTGTAAATTGTGCAGTTCCGGGTTTCTATTTATACTTTATGTGCATTACAACATTTATATGGTTAACTTTTTCTTTTCTTACTTGTAGCTAAGTGGTGGGTACAAGTAAACATTTAAAAGAATGAAATCCATTAGCTATTATTGTTGATCAAAAATTAAGCCAAAGTACAAGCTATTCACAATTCAAGAGAAATGGGAGCACATTCAGCCTTATCCACACAAAGAGCAAGAATAGGTTGCTAGCCACCAAATTAGAAAAGGTATTTTGCCACTACAACACGAAGGTAAAGATTAAAATTATAAAAGAACACCAAAACTTATTTGAACAAAGATTTCAAGACTTGTTGGTGGATCATATTAAGCAAGAGTAAAAACTAGAGTTGCAAACAGGTCGGATCCAGTAGCGGAATCACCAGAATCCGATTCTGATAAGGGTTAAGAGGTTTCAATTTCAATGCCAATAATTTTGGAATTACTATGTTTCCCAATCCCATTATCGCAATGGATGGGAGACCATCTCCCGACTTGGACCTAGATGATCGCGTATGGGCTAAAGGTGAGCTTGACATTGAACAAGCTACAAATAAAGTTTAACAGAAAACACAACCTACAGTTGTTCTAGCTCGCCAATATATTGTGGTGAAAGAACTATCATGACATCACCTGCCCGATCACGAGATCCACAGGTCCTACTATCGGGTATACAAAATTTCAAGATCTTCATTGCCATTGTGATTGTCGTTTGTCGTTGCCATGGGTAGGTGATAATGAAATCCACAAGTCATATTGTCTAGCCATTGTTTTGCATGTGATTGTGAATCACCTCCTCCTTTTCGTGGTTGTTGGATCCTCTCACACTTTCTCGTTTGCTCCCACTTCTCAAACTTGAACATATGTATCAACTAATGTGTCGATGTGTGTCTTTGTCCACAAACAACTTGCAACTTGCCTCCATTGCTCGAAACAAGTCATTTGTCTTCAATGACAATCGTTAAGTATTGATGTACACATGACATTGATATGAACTACTTTTATGATTAATAACAATGTACCGTTATTGTAACTATCATCTCGAGGAAAACTTGAGCACTCTTAGCTAATCTCGTATGAATGCCTGTACATTCAAAAATTATTCTCAAACGACCTCCTTATGCCACTTCGAAACTCCCTTCACTTGTTCCATCGTTTGAAACTGCCTACAAAATTAAACTTTTACCTCATATGGAATCTGTGTACATGGGAGCACGTTGTCTTTCATCCTGGCAAGATATTGTTTGAATTGAAAAATACCCTCGTATATCATTTTCTCATAGTATTTACATTACACTTTTATCTCCATCGTAAATATTAAGTTGCAATGTAACCATGCCAGATTACTTTCGGTCACACACGAAGTTTGTGTCATAGTTTAGAGAAGACATTGAACCAAGCGAAATTGATATGTAATAAACACTTAAAAAGGGTTTAAACTAATTGTTAAATAAAATTATTAAGTAACCATAATTAAAAAACAAATGAACTTCTAACTAAATGCAAAACAAAGTTAGAATTAATTGCTTAATAAGTTAGTAACTGTCGACACCGAGAATTTCAAAAAAAATTTAATAGAAAAAGAAAAGGAGGAGCAAACGATGAAGACCAATGGACAAAGAATGAGGGGGAGGCCAACACAAACGGCAAGTCAGACGGTTGCTTTACTGCAGCCGACTTGCGGTTGGGTGCGCAGGAGGGGGTGATCCCCTTGCAGGATCCCCGGAATAGGGGCCAGCCCCTTTGCCAGACCCCTACGGCGATACCTTGCACCGACCGGGGACTCATCCGGGCTCCCACGGACAACCAGAGGAGCCGCATGCCCGGAGACGGCTATAAAAGGAGGGCCGGAGGATCCGAGGCGGGGGAGGAGCGTGAAAAGGAGAGTGGGCGACAGGAAGGGAGATCGAGGGAGAAGAGAGAGAGAGAACCGGAGCCGTAGGAGCTGCTGCCCTCTCTTCCTCTTCCCGCCGGAGTTGTCCCCTCTTCCAAGCGGAGCCGAAGGACCCGCGGATGCCGTCGAGCCGTCGCCTCCTACAGCAAGCCGCCGCGAACGCCGTCGTCGCCGGAGGAGGTCTCCCTCTTCCTCCTCCACCGCTGTCGGATCCCTCCTCCACCGCTGCCGCCAGTCTGCCGCTGTCGCCTGAAGCCCGCTGCCGCCGCGTCCGGGTGGTCACCGCGAGGAAGGAGCTGTCGGGGGGGGGGATAATGTCCCCCCCGACTTTGATCCACGGTGGAAAACCACCGTGGGCCCGCCAGTAAAAAAAAGAAAAAGAAAACGGAAAGGGTCGCTCGGCCGTGTGCGCGGGAGACGGCGGACGCGCGCAGGAGGAGGCGCTCGCGTAGGGTTGCCGCAGTGGAGCGGTTGACCCGCAGTCAACCAGGTGGTGGGGCCCACCGAAAAACAAAGCGAAAAAAAAGAAGAGGAAGAAGACCGCGCGGCCGCACGGTAATGGGCCGCGGTGATGGCCGGCCCAAACAGGATCTATTCGGATGAACAATGCCCGAATAGGGCATATTCAAAAAAAAAAGTTAAAACAAACAATCAAATGAAATTAAATAAAAATCTACCTTTTTAATCAACAAATCGAGATTAGTTGGGGGGTCGACTAACCATCCGTCCCTACGTCTCGACTTAACCTAAAAGAAATTAAAATTTGAACTAGTTGGGGGGTCGACTAACCATCCGCCCCTACGTCCTTAAGGTAGACATACAAAGGTCACAAAGAGACCCCAATGTCTTACCATCAAGCTATATATGAGGCCGTGCATGATCAACATGCCGTTAAGCCGATTATATGCTAAAAAAAATGGAGGGAATACCCATAAGTCTATCAAAGATCGGGTATATTCCGCCCATAAATTGACAAATTCATCATATCCAACAAGGATTGAGTGAAAATGATCTCAAAATAATCAAGTTGTAATGACATCAATTACTCAACTGTGTACTTCAAGTGAATCCAAGCAATAAAAAAAGTTCATGTTCGGTGTACCGTTGGTGTTCTATAGAGGATTAATTGTCTGCCAAACTTGACGGGATGCAAAAGAAAGGGGAGAATAAAAAAAATCTCAAATCAACTTAAACAATAGTTCTTAAAACCAACGTTGGCTGTTGGGAATCTATGAAGAGTTCGGAGATTCAAGGTCAGCAGAATATGGGGATATCAATTAAGCTCAAATCAAATCATCCAAATCAAAGCAGACATTAAATTAAATCAAACTCAAATCAAAAATCTTTAAATTAAACCCAAATCAATCTTAATCAGACAACCTTAATTCAAATTAAGTTAAATCAATCAAACGAACTATTAATCTGAACCCCATGAAATCTGCATATTAATCAAATTTTAAAATGAGTTAACTTTAACTAAACAAGGTTAACCTAAAACAAACGGAATTTAAATTAATAAATAATCCATCAACAAATTCAATTCAAGACAATTAAATCCTAAATCAGTTCACATAAATCTGAAGGTTGCACGAGAAAGAATCCAGAAACTATCAAATTCATGAAATTTAAAATCCAAAGATTCAACTAAAATTTAATAAATCAAATGGGTTAAATAAGATAATTTCATTCCAAACAAACCATATTCCCTAAGCTAAAGCCCAAATCCCATTCAAAATCAAACAATAAACAAACTGTCAAAATTCAATTAAACAAACTCAAACTCAAATAGAATATAAATCAACAAATAACTCATAAATCAATCAAATTCAACTTAAATCAAATCAAACAGAATTCAAACCAATTTAAACCGAAATTCAAAAACACATTGAGTGCTTGCCCTCCATCAAGTGCATGGGGCTTTCTGTTTCTCCCATTATGTATGTGTATGTTTATTTTTGTGGATGCATCATTCTTCTATTCAATGAGTTGCTATGACGGATAATCAAGGGTATTCGAGTATTTCTTGATGTAATTAACGTCGAATCTTCGCACCATCCGACGGGGAGAGGTCAAAATAAATTTCAAAGAACCTAACAACCTCAATCTATAATTTATACATACCATTGACTCTAGCTAGTACTTCTATGGAATACCATCTATTTTCCTAAGAATTCAACGCTAAGGTCCAATTCAAACCAAACAGAAAAATGAATTTCCAAACTCCTTAGAAAGTTTTAAATTTTGAGGTTACATCAGTAACTTAATTAAATAAATAATGAACTATTGATTAATGACAAAACAAACTAATCTTAAGTACTTAAGAAACAAGAATGAATGTTAAAATTGATCTTCAAGAGAGTAGAGAGGTGAGAGAAAGAAGGTGATGCATGGATTGCAGAATCGGTGGAATCGGTCCAATTCTGACCGATTCCGGAATCGGATCGGTGGATTCCGATCCGATTCCAGGCGGAAGGACCAATTCCGGGAAGAATTCCGCGGAATCGGTATGAATCGCCTGGAATCGGTCGGAATCGATCCGATTCCGACCGATTCCACAAGGAATCGGTCCGACCGATTCCGTCGGAAGACCGGGTCAGTTGGCCCGGTTCGATTCCCGGTTCGATTCTGGACCGGGAATCGAACTGATTCCGGCCCTAAAAGGGCCGGAATCGACCCGTGGCAGTTGATTCTGTCGATCCCGTGGCGGCAGAAGGTGGATCCGGCGATTCCGGCGCAATTCCCAGGCGATTCCGGCCTCGATCCCAGCTGCCAGCATCAATTCCGAGCCAATTCCGTCGATTCCAGCAAGGATTCCACCGATTCCGGCGGCGATTCCGGCGATTCCAAGCAACGTCTTCAAGGGATTCCGCCGATCCAAGCTCGGATCGGCCTCGAATCAACCTCTTCTTCGATCTTTATAAGGTTTTTGGTAAGATTTCTTCGCCGAAAACTTCGTACGTCCATTCTTACGCGTTTCCGACGAGTCCGAGCGTCGTTAAACGTTGGGATTTCCGACCGAACAAGTCCGTCCAAGTTTTGAACTATCCGTTTAAGTCCATTTTGCACGGGAAAAATTCCGAATATCCCGTACGTTAATTTACGACCATTTCCGACAAATACGTAACCCTTTAAACATACCGAATGGTGTGTTACTTGGGTTGTCTGCTTCCCGAACAGCGTCTAAATCAATTTTTATGTTATCTAATCATTTTTAGTGCATTGTTTACAATTTTTGCAGATATAAGCAATGGCCGATCAAGGTGATGCAGCATCAACACGTGCTTCCGACGTGGGTTGGGAACACGGGCACATGGTAGACCCAGTCAGGAAGAGGGTACAGTGCAAATGGTGTGAGAATGAGATGAACGGGGGGTGTTCTGGCTAAAACAACATATTGCCGGAACAGGTGGGAATGTCAAGAAATGTGACAAGGTGCCTAGGGAGAAGAGTGAGGAGATGAGAGGCTACATGACAGGTAGAGCCTCTCAACGGACTGTTAGGATCGAGCAGAGGGAGGAGTTGCACGACGAGCTACTCCAGAGGAGGAGGGACCGCGATTTGACTACCTCGAAAGGGAAAGGCAAGGGGAAGGCACCAGCTGAGCCAGAGCCAGAGAGCGAGGACGAGTCCACAGACTCTGAGCTTAGACGTGCTAGGCATGCTAGCAAGCGTGCATTTGCTGAGGAGGAGGACAGGAGGAGGGGAGCAGGAGGGTCTGGGTCCAGAGTTGACCCAACTTTGGGCCGATCAGCATCGGCTCGCCCGACCTCGGGCTGGGACCGAGAGACTGACCCCAGGAGACAGGAGCCACACCGCCGTTCTACTTCTACCAGCACTCGATTTACACCGAGTGACGAGTATTTATTTAGGAAACAGAGTGCTGGGCAGATGGGGATTAAATAGGCAATGAAAGGGGTGAAGGCAACAGGAACGGCTGCAAAGAGAGCTGTTCGCCACATTGTGAAATGGTTTTTACATGCAAGTATCACTTTTTAAATTAAAATTGACATTATATGTGTTTTATTTACTTAAACTTAATTTTAGCCTGATCCCAATTCTTTTTAACTTGATGTAGGCATCACAGCATATGCAGCCACCAGCCCCTACTTCCAGATGATGGTGGATGCCGTGGGTGAGGCTGGACCGGGTTTGCAAGCCCCGGGCAGCAGACATATATACGGCGCTGGCCTGGATGAGGAGGTCCAGGAGTTGAAGGAGTGGATGGATGGTTTTAAGTTGGTGTGGAAGGAGAGGGGTTGCACAATTATGTGCGATGGGTGGACAGGTATCACCAAGAGGAGTATGATAAACTTCTTGGTGTACTGTTCTGAGGGGACAACATTCTTGAAGTCGGTAGATGTTTCTGGGAAGATAAAAAATGCCGACTTCCTTTTTTCCCTGATGGATGCGGTGGTGGAGGAGATCGGGGAGGACAATGTGGTTCAGGTTGTCACTGACAACGAACCATCATATAAGGCGGCTGGGAGGAAGTTGATGGAGAAGAGGAAGCATATCTTCTGGGTGCCCTGTGCAGCACATTCCATTGATCTCATATTAGAGGATATAGGCAAGGAGGAGGGTGTATCCACACTTGTCGAGCGGCGCGCGTACGATCACATCATTTATTTATTCGCATCCCCGCCTGCTACATATCATGAGATCACACACAGGAGGGCACGATCTTGTTAGGCCCGGTCCGACTCGATTTGCTACGAATTTCATTGCGTTGGAGAGTCTACACCGGCACAGGCATGCATTGGTTAGGTTCACACAGTCCGAGGAGTATTATAACTATATGGTGGACAACCTGCATGACAAGAAAGATCAGTTGGAGATTCTTGTCAGGTCTGAGAAGCAGATCACTGACAAGAGGTTTTGGGAGAGGATTGCCTACTACTTGGCAATCATTGAGCCACTGGTAGTTGTCTTGAGGTTGGTAGACTCAGATAACAGGGACCAGATGGGCACGTTGTACGATGCCATGGACCGGGCAAAACTAAAAATAAAAGAAAAAAATTCCAGAGGTTACAAAAAGTGGTGGAAGATCATAGATGACCGATGGGACAAGACCTTGCACCACGATGTCCATGCTGCAGGTAACTTGGTTAAAAAACTATTTTTGCTGAATAATTGTCTTATGCACAGTGTTAACTAATAAAATCTTGCAGATATTTTTTGAACCCCCGCATCCAATATGGAGGACAAAGTGGTGAACGACAACGAGGTGATGCGGGGTACACTTCGTCGTTATTCGGCGTACGTGCCGATCTCGGCGGGACGGGATGTAGGCCGAGATAGAAGTAAGTTAGAGTTCATTCAATACCTTGGAGTAACCTTACCTGGCAACTAATGTTTGTTTTTATAAAATTTTCAGATGCAGAAGTATAAGATGAGGGTCGGCGTATACTCAGATGCTGATCTGAAATATTCAGTTGACAAAGTGTCACCTGGTATAGTAATAGCTTGATGAAGATTTTATTTTCTTTTCATATAAGTTATGGTAGATGATGGGCTAATTGTTTACCTTTTCTCTTCTTGTTTTTTTCTTGCAGTTGAGTTGTGGGTTCAGGTGAACACCAGGAGTGGATCGAATCCACTTGCTACCATCGGTATCAGGATACTCAGCCAGAGCACCAGTTGGGAGGAACTGGAGTACATTCAACCTGATACATACGAAAAGGAAGAACAGGTTGACCTCAGACCGGCTGGAGAAGCTGGTCTTCTGTTATTACAACATGAGGCTGCGCATAAAGAACATTAAGGATCGACAGAAGATCAGCGAGGCACGATTTGCACGATTCGCAGGTGGTCCATACGAGCAGAGGCATTCCTCCGCCACACCACCACCTGAGGAGGTGGACATGGATCAAATATTCCAGGAGGAGCATGCACTTGCCTCCTGGATAGAGGAGAGGGAAGCCGGGGATCGTACGCAACGAGTTTGATCCCGATGACCGTGCGTACGGGTCGAAGGAGAGTTGGATGGTGTTGAAGCCGAGGAGGATGCTCCACCTACCTCCATCTACTTCTCGGCTCGAGCGAGGGCCTTCTTCGCCGGCGGCTATGGAGCGACCACTTGCCGGCTTTAGCCTCGGCTCCGCCTCCGGCTCGGCTCCGCCTCAGGTCCCGGCGGCCGCTACCCGGCCCGTTCGCGGTCGGGAAAACGAAAACAAAAGTGACCGCACGGAAAATGGGAGGATTTGCAAAGTTGAAAAAAACTTTGGGTTACGGACCTTCGGTACTTCGAGAGATGGTCGAAGAGGTGAAGAGAAGGAAGCTAGAGGTCAGGCGTCCTGCCAGCCCAGATGACAGCCCGCAGGCTCCTCCCTCCTCAGGGGATGATGACGATGAGTGCATACCAGCGACGCAGCCATCAGCAGTAGCTGAGTCTCCTGATTCACGGCATCCAAAGCCGTATTACACGCCGGATTCGGATACACACGATTCTTATATACGGGAGCCACAATATCCGGCATTTGGCCGGCCGACCGGCGGTGGATTACACCACTACTCCACCATCCTCTCGCTTACGTCCCGGTCGTCCCGCCGGTCCGATCCATACGACCTTGATGGCATGGCATCGGCATTATTTTCATATGGATATGGTCCCGTACGGTATACAAGACCGAGCACGAGGAGGAGCGTGAAGCGCGACGGGGAGAGGAGGAAGACCCATATTTATATCCTAGATTTTGGTAGTAGATTGATATGATGTAAATTTTTTTTTTTCATGATGTATCATCTCTTTGATTTTTGAATCAATGGAATTGGAATATGTACTTAACTTCAAGTCTTTAATTTGAGTTCATTAGTATTTATTCGATGTGGTCCAGTGGATGAATGCATTGGTTATTTTTAAATTTTTTTTCTAACTCATTTCCTATTTTTTTAGAATTTTTTCTGATTTTTTCGATTTTTTTTGACGAAAAAAAAATTCGAAAAAAAAAACGATTCTGGGCCGATCCGGAATCGATTCTCTTCCCAAGAATCGGAATCCGGAATCCTTGAGCTGATGAGAGGAAAGGCCCCTTGGGGCCTTAAATAGGCCCCAAAGGGGCCCGGGGGGGTTTAGAGCCCCTCACGGTCATATGACCATTGGCGACTTCGGCCGACCGGGTCATCGGGTCGGATGACCCGAAGGTCGACCTGACCACAAGTTGGACCAACTGGCACCTAATCGAGCTAATCAGCCCAGCAATTGATTGAGTTGGGCCTAGGTCGTGACCTAGCATACCATGATAGATAGCTCTCAATGGAGCATCCAGAGAAGGAAGATGAAGACCAATTCCATAACTATTAGTAAAAGAAAGATATAACATTTTATTGCATATCAATATTATATTTACATCGTGTTACCTATATTTAAATGAATGATCATTGTCTACCTTAAAATATAACTACTTGTCCTAAACTCTCCTGTAATGATACGAAACTATGTTAAATAAGTGATTTTTATTTTTAACTATGTTTTAGGAATGTTCCTAATTTTTAAAAAATTATAATGATTTTTCCAAAATTTTTACAACAGAAAAATTAAAACAATTGATAATCTGGACCGATTCCGAATAGAGTTTCTCCCCAAAAAATTGGCGGATTCAGACTAATTCGGATCAAATCAATGCCACCGATTTCGATTCGGAATTTACCATAAGCATCCATGTCTACTTTAAGAATATTCTGCAGCTTTATTTTATCATATAAAATATGAAAATATGAATATTTTAACATGAATCAGGCAGAAGACTCGTGTAGAAAAGTAACTGGCTAACCTAATGACAATCTAAGATTATTAAAAAAACAAGCTATGGTCAAAGGCCTAGCATAAATCACCTTCTATGAGAGGTACCGTAAAGAAAGAACCTTACCCTAAATGGATCACCCCTTAAAGACTGCACAAATGCAGAACTTTTTGACCCCCTACCCTGCAAACAAGAGAAGCTGGATGATGAGTAGATCAAAATCTATGTAAGGTACAAAAACCTTAAAAAGCTAAATTATTTATTTCTATGAAAAATTGTAAAGTAGAATTTCATATCAAATCATAAAACCATACTCCTAATATCCAAAAATAGAATGGCAAATGAAAAAGGTAAAACTACACTAAATAAAAAACAAATACACTACACTAAATACAAAAACAAATACTTGGAATAAAATTTATGATAAATTCGTCAAAGATTTTTTTTCAAAGTGTTAGGATAACATATTCATTAAAAAAAGAAAATAATTACGAGAGACAATAAAAAACTACAATGATTGTTGAAGGTAGAGTATACACATCAAAACACAATCATCAACAAGATAGTGTAAAGTTAGGGTCCTCCAAAATGTTGACAAAAGTATAGCAAGTACAAAGTTGAAAAGCCTTAATCGCACATCACTATCACCAAACATCTGATAAAGGAAACTAGAAGTTGAGTTGATGTCGATGCCCACAAAAATCATATTCCATTTCTTTCCCTTCACATCCACCACAAGGTCACCTGAAGGATCATTCACTGGGTAGCTAAATCCAATGATCTTCCACAACTCTATTTCATAGCAGAAGTCCTTTTACAAAAGAACACCATAGAGATGCAATTAAATCCCATGAACGGACATGCTCCCCAAAAAGGCTTTACAAAAGAGCATTGGGTGAATAAGTGATCTATCAATTTTTGTTGAGCAGCACAAATACAATAACAATCCTCTTTAATGTGAATGAATTATTTCAATCTTCCACACAAATCCCAAATGCCCAAATGCTATTCGCTATATAAGAACATTGACTCTAAAAGGAGTACATATTAAAGAGAGACAAGGAAAAGCCACACTACCAAACTGTTTACACAAAAGTCAGCAGAGATCTTCACCATCAAGGATCACGGGATCAGAATTGGGACCCGAATTGACAGCCCAAATCCAGAATCGGATCGGCTGATCCTCTAGGAGAAAAGCCGATCCAAACTCGGTTTGGATTGGTTTTTCAAAAGAACTTAAAAACCAAAAAAAAAAAAAATGGGCCTAGGGCTGGAAAGACGGCCATTTTGGGCCGATTCCCACAAGGAATCGCTGGAAGGGGTCTGTAATCAACCGATTGGGTCGATTCCAGTCCCAATTCCATCGAAATCAGGCTCAAAATTGGGCCGGATTCTGTTTTCTACTTAAGTCCCGAGGAATCGGCTGGATCAGCCAAATTTCCTATCCAATCCCGCCGGATGGGCTGATCCGGGACTGATCCAGCCAGTGCGCGGATTGGTCCTCCAAGCCAAAATCGGATTGGCAGGGGCCAGTCCAATCCAAGAATCGGCCAACCCCAATCCGGATAGGCCAATTTTGCGAGCTAAGTTCACCATCCCATCTTTATGTTCTCATATCCTACATATGAGAAGAAAGAGTAATCTGACTCAAAAGGGGTCATCATCCCTATCAGTTAATTGACTTCATCTTGAAGATTTCTTTTAAGACTCAGACACCGCACACCACTAACATGACTTCTAGACCAACAAATCAAAACCAACCAAATACCATCCTTAGCGATGAACAATTATCTTGGAAATGCAACACTTAAAGGAAGATCTCTACACCAATTATCTTTCCAGAAAATAGTCTCTTTTGTTTGCTATTTTGACGATGATGCTAAGCTAGCAGTCACTAGTATATCCTTCTTAATTAAAGATACTTTATTTATCTGAAGGTCTACTGCCAGGTGATCAGCATAGTATTTATCTATCAATATCCTTCTCCCTAGTCCGCTATTCTGTGTTCAGTTTTCAAATCCACTTTTCTAACAGGGAAATATTGAAGGTCTTAAGGTCCTTGATACCTAAACCCCTAACGTACTTAGGTTTATAAATACTTCCCCAATTAATATTGTGCCAGCCTCTGAGTTGATCAATACTCACAGGTCAAAAATTTTAGGTATCTTGTCTAAAAAAAGACAGTTGTAGGCACTTTGAAAATCACAAAAAAGAACACTGTCAATGAGTCGAGAACTGATTTGTGAATAACCATCCCCCCTAAGAAAAGCTTCTACTTTTCAAGTAGCCAATTTGCATTCAAAAAGATCAATGAGCGATCAGCAATCTCAAAGGTATAAACACTTCCCAAAGAGAAAATCAGAAAATTCATAAGAAAAGAACACAGTTGGCAGCCCAAAATTAGAGATGCAGCTGATAGAGATTCATCTTGTGCATTTATCCCCACTTCACTCTTCTCATAATTGACTATTAGCTTGCTAATGTCTTCCACATTTTCTAACATTAATTTTCCATTATATTGTCATTCCATATGACCTTCCACAAAGAGAGCCATATCGTTTGCATTGCAAATGCGCTACACTTGTGCCTCCTTGATTTGGAAACCCTGCAAAAGGTTGAATCTCCCTGCCCTCCTCCACATACCACTCAGACGCTAGAAAATATTACAAACTCAACTGTTGTGAAAAAAAACGTTGTTGGCCTTCCCATCGAAAAAGATGGAAAAGAAGGGGAAGACCGCACAATGCTTTGTTATATCATCTTCATCTTCTATATTTCTAGCAAAGAAATCATTAAAAAAGTATCAAAATAATTTCTCCATATTTCGATAGTGATCTCGTATTTCATCAAAATCTTTTCCTCATCATCTTTGATACATCCAACCATGGAATGCCATCCATGGAATGTCATCTCGCCGAGATCTCGCGAGATCTCGGTCTCGCTAAGGGGGCCCAGAAACGAGATCACCAAGATCTCACCCCATGTAGCCTAGTCTGAACAAAAATTTTCTTCGGGGGGCTTTGCCCCCCTGATACCCCCCACAAGGGGCAAAGCAACTATTCTGCACCCCGTTTACGATAGTGTAAACACATTTAATATATTTTACTATCACATAAAAAATGTGTTACAAGTTTGATACCATATTAGTAGTTAAATAAGATTACATACAAGTTTAAATCTTTTAGAAGTACAAAAATCATCTTTTTGGTATCGAAAGTACTTTGTAATTGTTCATTCACACAGTTGATGTACAAAATGTGTTATATATTTTCATGTAAATTCATTGATGTACTCCTATTTTTATAAGATATTATGTTATGTTTCATACATATATACATTTTGATCCGAAAATCCGAGATCCGATCTCCCGAGGTTTTTCCGAGATATCTCCAAGATCTCTTCTCTTTCACCCCCCGAGACAAAGTCGAGATCTGAGATGGCAATCCTTGATGCCATCTCATCGAGATCTCGCGAGATCTCAGTCTCGCCAAGGGGGCCGAGAAACGAGATCGCTGAGATCTCACCCTATGTAGCCTGGTCCGAAGAAACAATTTCTTCAAAGGGCTTTGTCCCTCTAATACCCCCCACAAGGGGCGTTGTCCCCTTGACCCCCGTGACCTGACCGCAACTACTCTACGCCCCCCGTTTATGATAATGTAAACATATTAATATATCTCACTATCACTTATACTATCACATAAAAAATGTGCTACAAGGTTAATACCATATTAGTATTTAAATAAGATTGTATACAAGTTTTAATCTTTTAAAAATACAAAAATTATCTTTTTGGTATTGAGTGTTTTGTAATTGTTCATTCACACAGTTGATGTATAAATGTGTTATATGTTTTCATATAAATTCATTGATGTACTCTTATCTTTATAAGATATTATGTTATGTTTCATACATATATACATTTTGATCGAAGAATCCAAAATCCGATCTCTCGAGATTTTTCCGAGATCTCTTCTCTTTCAACCTCCCCCCCCCAAGACGAAGCCGAGATCCGAGATGGCAATCCTTGCATCCAACTTAGTTAAGATTTTAAGCACTTCTATCTCTCATCCTTACTTGTCTATAAATATATTTTTCATCTTCTTTAGTTCTAAATTTCTCGTCATTTGTTTGAAATTGTAGACAAGAAACTAACAAACAAAAAAAACCAAAAACTCCTTCCAAAAATAGTAAGCACAAATTTTATATAATGGAAAGAAATAAAATTAAATTAAATAAATATTTTATAAAACTGAAAATTTGAGGTTTCCAAATAACCCTGTAAGTCATGAGTAGAGGTTGGAGATTTTAAGCCCAGCATGCCTCATCGACCCCATTATGTCATGTATGCTCCACTAGCATTAGACCAAGAAGTAAATCCAGCAAGCCGAAAAAGTTTAGGTTTCAAAACAACAAAAGCAATGGTACACATGCATCTATTGTCTTAATCACTTCAGCACACCTTGAAGGTAAAAATAAGCATGAATGGTGTTATTCTCCTTTTTTTTTCTTGAAAACCAGACAGGTGGATACTATATTCAAACAGACACATGTAATATGATGATGGTCATATAATCTTTCCATGGCCCTTCCAGTTTTTGTTTTTGTGGAAGAACTTGTCAGCCGAGAAGAATGCATGCAGTTTTAAAGCAAGGGATGCAGGGATAATCAGACAGTGGACTCATGCACCACCGAAGGGATGTAGAGTGCGACCTTTTAGATTGGGGTATTCACAATACAGATGGATAGGCCAAGTGCTTACCACCACTATCAAACTAGTAGCAAAAGAACATTTTAGGCAAATCTGCCTAATTAACAGAAAAATAATGGCCAAAATTCTCATATAGATAGATACTGATGTGGGACGAAAATGAGGGCACCCCCCATCCAGACGTGTCGGTGGGCCCAAATAAGCTGAGGTAGTTATTATCGGGTCAAAGATGATCAAACCAAGCTTGAACCACACTGAAAGCCAACTGAATGAGCTAGAAATCTGTTGGACCCAGTGCTGGAGAAGCTCAAACCGGGCTGGAGGAGCTGAACTGGCCTGGATGGAGGGTACTCATCCACAGGTGCACGTCCGGGGTGTCATGGCAGTCTGGTGGGTGATGATGAGAAGCACGCACGCGAGAGTGTGAAACAGCACTCGGCAGGGTATTGTGGCAGAAGGCAAGTGCCTTAGGGCATGGGACGGCGAGTGCAGCAGGGCTCCTGGTCACCCGATGTGGAAGCGGACCCAGGTGGGGACGTGACTGTCCAGAAGATAGCTTGTGGGAGTGAGAGGCCACTGGAGTCATGGCTTGGTTAAGCCAATCACGTGGCCACCACGGTGCATGAAGACACCCCGGAAGGGGGGGTCGTGGCCATCGTCGGGAGGCAACCAGGTGGGGAAGGAAGCCATGGGCACTGCTCCAGAGGCCGCATACCGGAGCGTGAGGTGAGACCCCATGGGGAATGTGCCCCTTTGCAGCTTCGTCTGGCTGCGCCAAGGATTCCGGAATTTCGATTCCGATTCCAGGAATCGGCCAATTCCTGGGAAGGAAATCGATTCCGGATCGCCCGGAATCGTTTTTTTTTTTTGAATTTTTTTTTCGTCAAAAAAATTCAAAAAATTCAGAAAAAATTCTAAAAAATAGGAAATGAGTTAGAAAAAAATTTAAAAATAAGATTAGCATTCATCGACACGATCACATCGAATAAATACTGATGAACTCCAATTGAAGTTAAGTACATATTCCATTGATTCAAAAATCAAAGAGTTGATACATCATGAAAAAATATATACATTTACAACATATGAATCTACTACCAATATCTAGGATATAGATATTGGTCTTCCTCCTCTCCCTGCTGCTCTCGATGCTCCTCCCTCGTGCTCAGTCTTGTATACTGTCCGGGACCATATCCATATGAAAATAATGCCGATGCCATGCTATCAAGGTCGTACGGATCGGATTGCGGAACGACCGGGACGTAAGCAGAGGATGGTGGAGCTAGTGGTGTAATCCACTGCTGGTCAGCCTAGCCAAATGCTGGATACTGTGGCTCCTGTATATAAGAATCAGGTGTATTCGAATCAAGCGTGTAATACGGCTTTGGATGCCGTGAATCAGGAGACTCAGCTACTGCTGATGGCTGCGTCGCTGGTATGCACTCCTCGTCATCATCACCTAAGGAGTAAGAAGGAGCACAACGTCTTGTCATACGGGGCCGACAGACACACGACCTCTAGCTTCCTTCTCTTCACCTCTTCAGCCATCTCTGAAGTACCTGAACCCAAAGTTTTTTTCAACTTTGCAAATCCTCCCATTTTCCGTGCAGTCACTTTTGTTTTCGTTTTCCCCGGACTGCGAATGGGCTAGGTAGCGGCGGCTGGGACTGGAGCTGGGGCTAAAGTTGCAGGTGGCTGCTCCATAGCTGCTAGGGCAGAAGAAGGCCCTACCTAAGCCTGAGAAGTAGGTGGAGGTGGAGCTGGAGCATCCTCCTCGGCTTCAACACCATCCAACTCTCCTTCAGCCCATGCACAGTCACCGTGATCAAACTCAGCTGCATGATCCCTAGCTTCCCTCTCCTCTATCCAGGAGTCAAGTGCATGCTCCTCCTGGAATATCTGATCTATGTCCACCTCCTCAGGTGGTGGTGTGGCGGAGGAATGCCTCTGCTCGTATGGACCACCTGCGAATCGTGCAAATCGTGCCTCGCTGATCTTCTGTCGATCCTTGATGTTCTCTATGCGCAGTCTCATGTTGTAATAACAGAAGACCAGCTTCTCCAACCGATCTGAGGTCAACCTGTTCCTCCTTTTCGTATGTATCAGGTTGAATGTACTCCAGTTCCTCTCACAATGGGAGGACTGGTGCTCTGGTTGAGTATCCTGATACCGATGACAGCAAGTGGATTCGATCCACTCCTGGTGTTCACCTGAACCCACCACTCAGCTGCAAGAAAAAAACAAGAAGAGAAAAGGTAAACAATTAGCCCATCATCTACCATAACTTATATGAAAAGAAAATACAATCTTCATCAAGCTATTACTATACCAGGTGACACTTTGTCAACTGAATATTTCAGATCAGCATCTGAGTATACGCCGACCCTCTTCTTATACTTCGCATCCGAAAATTTTATAAAAACAAACATTAGTTGCACAGTAAGACTACTCCAAGGTATTGAATGAACTCTAACTTACTTCTATCTCAGCCTCTATCCTGTCCTGCTGAGATCGGCACAGACGCTGAATAACAGCAAGTGTACCCCGCATCACCTCGTTGTCGTTCACCATCTGTCCTCCATATTGGATGCGAGAGTTCAAAAAATATCCTGCAAGATTTTATTAGTTAACACTGTGCATAAGACAATTATTCAGCAAAAATAATTTTTTAACCAAGTTACCTGCAGCATGGACATCGTGGTGCAAGGTCTTGTCCCATCGGCCATCTATGATCTTCCACCACTTTTTGTAACCTCTGGGATTTTTTTCTTTTATTTTTAGCTTTGCCCGGTCCATGGCATCGTACAACGTGCCCATCTGGTCCCTGTTATCTGAGTCTACCAACCTCAAGACAACTACCAGTGGCTCAATGATTGCCAAGTAGTAGGCAATCCTCTCCCAAAACCTCTTGTCAGTGATCTGCTTCTCAGACCTGACAAGAATCTCTAGCTGATCTTTCTTGTCATGCAGGTTGTCCACCATATAGTTATAATACTCCTCGGAGTGTGTGAACCTAACCAATGCATGCCTGTGCCGGTGTAGACTCTCCAACGCAATGAAATTCGTAGCAAATCGAGTCGGACCAGGCCTAACAAGATCGTGCCCTCCTGTGTGTGATCTCATAATATGTAGCAGGCGGGGATACGAATAAATAAATGATGTGATCGTCTGCGCCTGCCTGACAAGTGTGGATACACCCTCCTCCTTGCCTATATCCTCTAATATGAGATCAATAGAATGTGCTGCACAGGGCACCCAGAAGATGTGCTTCCTCTTCTCCATCAACTTCCTCCCGCCGCCTTATATGATGGTTCGTTGTCAGTGACAACCTGAACCACATTGTCCTCCCCGATCTCCTCCACCACCGCATCCATCAGAGAAAAAAGGAAGTCGGCATTTTTTATCTTCCAAGAAGCATCTACCGACTTCAAGAATGTTGTCCCCTCAGAACAGTCCACTAAGAAGTTTATCATACTCCTCTTGGTGATACCTGTCCACCCATCGCACATAATTGTGCAACCCCTCTCCTTCTACACTAACTTAAAACAATCCATCCACTTCTTCAACTCCTGGACCTCCTCATCCAGCCCAGCGCCGTATATATGTCGGCTGCCCGGGGCTTGCAAACCCGGTCCAGCCTCACCCACGGCATCCACCATTGTCTGGAACTAGGGGCTGGTGGCTGCATATGCTGGGATGCTTACATCAAGTTAAAAAAAATTGGGATCAGGGTAAAATTAAGTTTAAGTAAATAAAATACACATAATGTCAATTTTAATTTAAAAAGTGATACCTGCATGTAAAAACCACTTCACAATGTGGCGAACGGCTCTCTTTGCAACCGTTCCTGTTGCCTTCACCCCTTTCATTGCCTGTTTAATCCCCATCTGCCCAGCACTCTGTTTCCTAAATAAATACTCGTCACTCTGTGTAAATCGAGTGCTGGTAGAAGTAGAACGGCGGTATGACTCCTGTCTCTTGGGGTCAGTCTCTCGGTCCCGACCCTCCCGGGTAGGGCGAGCCGATGCTGATCGGCCCAAAGCTGGGTCAACTCTGGACCCAGACCCTTCTGCTCCCCTCCTCCTGTCCTCCTCAGCAAATGTACGCTTGCTAGAGTGCCTAGCACGTCCAAGCTCGGAGTCTGTAGACTCCTCCTCGCTCTCTGGCTCCGGCTCAGCTGGTGCCTTCCCCTTGCCTTTCCCTTTCGAGGTAGGCAAATCACGGTCCCTCCTCCTCTGGAGTAGCTCGTCGTGCAACTTCTCCCTCTGCTCAATCCTAACAGCCCGTTGAGAGGCTCTACCTGTCATGTAGCCTCTCATCTCCTCACTCTTCTCCCTCGGCATCTTGTCACATTTCTTTACATTTCCACCTGTTCCGGCAATATGTTGTTTCAGCTGGAACACACCCCGTTCATCTACTTCCCACACCATTTGCACTGTACCATCTTCCTGACTGGGTCTACCATGTGCCTGTGTTTCCAACCCACGTCGGAAGCACATGCTGCGGCTGCATCACTTTGATCGGCCATTGCTTATATCTGCAAAAATTGTAAACAATGCACTAAAAATAATTAGTCCATATAAAAATTGCTTTAGACGCTGTTCGGGAAGCAGACGGCCCAAGTAACACACCATTGGGTATGTTTAAAGAGTTACGTATTTGCTTTGATTCCCGCAAATGGTCGTAAATCAACGTACGGGGCTTCCGAAATTTTTCCCGTACAAAGAACATCCAATCGATGTTCAAACAACTTGAGCGGAGTTGTTCGATCAAAATCACCGAGTTTAACTCTGCTCGGAGTCGTCGGAAACGTGTAAAAATAGACGTACGAGATATCCGGAATTTTTCCCGTGCAAAGAACATCCGATCGAATAGTTCAGAACTTAAACGGACTTGTTCGGTCGGAAATCACAATGTTTAACGACGCTCGGACTCGTCGGAAACGCGTAAGAATGGACGTATGAAGTTTTCGGCGAAGAAATCTTACCAAAAACCGGTTAAAGATCGAAGAAGAGGTTGATTCAAGGCCGATCGGAGCTTGGATCGGCGGAATCGGCTGAAGAAATCGTTGGAATCGCTTGGAATCGCCGCCGGAATCGCCGGAATCGGTGCTGGAATCGCTGGAATCCTTGTGGAATCGGTGATGGCAGCTGGGATCGACGCCAGGATCGCCAAATCGACGCTGGAATCGCCGCAAAATTGCCGGAATCGAACCCTTCCGCCGCAGGATCAACAGAATCGACCGCGACGGTCTAGGGCCGGAATCGGTTCGATTCCCGGTCCAGAATCGAACCGGTCCACATGAACCGGTATTTCGACGAATCGGTCGGGATCGACCGATTCCACGGAATTCATCCCGGAATCGGTCCTTCAGCACCGATCCGATTCCGGAATCGGTCGGAATCGGACCGATTCCACCGATTCTGCAATCTATGGGCTGCGCGCGACATGAGTGAAAGGAGCAAGTTGAGGGGGATCATAGACAATGTGAAGAAAAGACCTTGGAGGGGTCGTGGTGCCAGCAAGTGGCTCGTGGGCACGCGAGGAGGATATCGGAATCATGGCCTTCCCTAAGTGCACCCAGATGGTGCAACCGAGTGCGAGACATTGTGGCTGGCCCTGACAAAAGCCCGCATGAGGGCTGCTTCGTCCGCGCGAAGCTCCAACATCGTCAACTGGACGGAAGAGTAGAATGGCAATGGCAGGGGTGGACGGTGTGGTGTCATGTTCCTTGCTCGTATAGGTGGCAAAGGTGGAGCGGCCAGGGGAGTCTTTCCGTGCATCGTCTTCTCTCATCTTCTTTTGTCTTTTTCCGTCACCTTCATTGGAGGAGGAACTAGAACAGGGGAAGGGAGACAGAGGTGATCAAAGATAGAGCAAGGTGGTTTGGCTAGGCGTCAAAGGTGTGAGATGGTGGGAGGTGCCCGTAGGTGGACTCCAGTGGTTCCAAATCCTAGATGGCAGAATTGGCCGAATCGGATCAGCCGGTCCCAATCTGATTCTGGCCAGAAGCCCCCAAAGGAATCGGTCGAATCAATCCGGATCAATCTGATCTGATTCGACCGATTCTAACCTAGAATCGGTCGATCCAATCGATTCCGTCGGGACAACTTAAGTCCCGATAGTGAATCAATACCAGCCCCGATCCAGACCCGATATTGGCCAATTAAGGCCGATATCGGCCCCGACAGACCGATTCTCACGATCGGACTTCTAGGACTCCTAAGCTGAGGGCAATTCCAAAGATCTAAGGGTGATTCCGACAACGATCTGTCAACGTTGGTAGTGCAATGGTCGATTCTAGTGATCCTTTGGCAATTCCAGACCGATTTCGATGATCCTCTTGGCGATTCTAACAATCCTCCTCCGATTCCGACAAATCTCTTGGTAATTCCGGTGATTCACCAGTTGCTCCTTCCTTGACGATCCATCCTTTCATCTTCTTTATGAGGTTTCTTTATCCAGATTCCCCTAAAGTTGTTTATTCGCTTTCCATCTACTTTTGACGAACAGCCCCTTTAAGGGATTGTTCTCTTCCCGACCACCCCCTAAACTATTATTATACCTCTCTAATAGAAGTATTTAATTGTTTATGTGAATTGTAGCTACAAGCAATGGCCAACCATAGTGAAGAAAAAAAAATTGGATAACAGGCGACGTCATATGAGTCTATTAGACAACACAAGCACCCTCACACTTTTTAGGTGATGATGACGAGAAGTGCATACCAACCACCCAGCCAGGAGGAGTTGGAGGAGATTTAGGTGGAGAAGATGTAGGTCGAGATTCATCTAGTTCAAAGCAATATTATTTTTTTGATGAGCAGACATCACATCATTATGCAGAGCCAGATTCTCCTATAGCTGCTGAGCTCCAATAGAGATTCCAGCTACACAGCCCAATCACGTGCCGTAGTCCAGTAGTGTATATGATTTCAATGAGATGGCCGATGCATTTTTTCATATGAATATGCACTTACATTGACAAGAATGTAATAGACAACCCAAGACCAAGAGAAAGAGGATGAAAACCAACATCATAGATACCGGTGAATATGAGGTGTACAATTATTATCATGTTATAGTGTGTAACACTTTATTTCATTTTAAAACAAGTTACCTGTTACATTTGTTTTTTAAGAATTTTTAGTGGATTTCCTATTATTCTAACATTTTTCCTGATTTTTTTATTTTTCTGAAGAAAAAATACAAAAGAAAACCAATTTTAGAACCACAGAATCCGATCTGATCTAATTTGAATCTGATCAGTACTGACCGATTCTGATTTCGATTATGAAATCCTTGTTTTAGACGGATCCTAAAAAGGGCGACAAGCAAGGTGTTGCTGGTATGGTGTTCAAAGGTGGAAGAGTCTCCGATGGTTTCGACTGGCACAACAGAAGAAAAGGAAGGTGTCAACAGTGACGGGGGCAATGGGAGGTCTGGAGAGTGGAGGGGATGAATCGACCATGGTGAGGCATAATCGACCATGGTGAGGCATGCTCCATGGGGTGTTCCGATGGATTGAGGAGGAGAGGACAACGAAGGGACAGGCATGCGAAGTTGATGACGATGCCAATGGATCCAAAACAGGAGCGAAGTGGATGTGTGCAAGGGGATCCGTGGAGGTCTCAAATAGGGGTGGGGTTTCACATGGGATGCTGGATGGATGAAGCAAGGCTACTGGGTCCTAGAACAGGAAGAGGACGAGGTCTGCTCAGGATGCGGCGGTCGCCAGGTGGAGAGGGAGGACACTGTCGACGTAGAACCAAGCAATGACGATGTTGATCTTTGACAGGACCAGGAAGGGGAAGGTGACACAAATGGCAAGAAAGCCAGAAGAAAGGAGGGAAAAGATGGTTGAAGCCGGCCTATGTCAGGGGTGAACAGGCACCGGCCGGTGCAGGGGAAGGAGAGGGAGTTGCAATCTCCTAGGGGTGAGTACCAACAGGGCAAGACACATAAGACACCAAGCCCTTCCAAACAATCACTTTCATCTTCATTGCCATCTTATCCATCGTATGGCCTCCACATGGTAAAGAGAGCCTAATTACAAAAAGGACTAATAAAGACTTATTTGTAACTAAGTCCTCCTAAGAATTAAAACATAAAGAAAAAACTGAAAATAAACTCTAGATATTTACAATAAGGTCCCTTGGGTCAGAAAAATAAAAAGACCTCTAAACTCCTCATCCGGATCCCCATCAGATACCATAGATCAACTTCAGTGTTAACAACAATGAGCGACAGTCCTTTCCATATATTTTTTTATATTATTTTTGAGGAGGAGGAAATATGTTGCAGTAAGTATCCATAACAAAAATTGATGAAACTTATGTAGAAAACCTCTTATACCTAGCACAGCACTTAAAAAATGAACAAATTAGAAACTCATGACAAGAATTACCTCCAAAGAAATATCCCTAAGCCGCCTTCCAGTTTGAGCACAACAGATTCTAATTACATTTTCTTCACAACTCCCACTAACAACGTAGTCTCTCCCATTCATGTAATATGAACGTGTATAGTTGTGTGCACTGCCAGTGGGTGAAATCTTGAATGACGTGTGGAGCCTTCCATCAAAAGCTAGAAGCTGTCTAACCTGCATATGCCTCAAATTAGAGATGATAATTATGATACTAAACCATGTTGCAAGCCAGATTTATGTACCTCATTGTCAACAGCAGAAGACAATAAATAGTGGTCGTCATCTGAAAAGCAGACCATCACATTTCCTCTTGAGCTAAAAGATGTGTAACATGATCTTGATGTTCCCTGCCTTAAGTCCCACACTTTAACTTCTTTGTCGAAAGATGCAGTAGCAAACAATGATGGAGAATGGTGAGAGAATTTAACTACATTTATATGTTCCCGATGCAAGTTTTCAAAAACTTGCAATCGTTTTCCACTGTCTATGTCATACAGAGCAACATGATTAGAAAAGCCACTTGCAAGGAACTGAGCATCAGTCGAATTCACATGAACAGATGTCAGCTGCTCAAACTTCTCAAAAGAAAATGAAGTGGCATCCATGCTGTAGTATCGATCAATAATTTTTGCTGGCATTTGGTGGATATCATACAATTGCAAAGATCCATTATCAGAACCAGCAATGATCTTTAGACCAAGAAAAAGAAAATAATAAGTTAGATGAAGTAAGTAGTTTCAGCTGTTTCTCAAACAAATTAACAAGTGTAGTTTTGCAAAATAAATGGCACAAAGGTAAGAACAAATTTTGGAATTATATTGAGGTTATCAGCAATGAAAAATCTTGTTTAACATAGCACACGCACCTTGGATGGATATCTTCTGAGCCAGCACAATCCTAAGATACTGTTTAAATGCCCCGCAGATGGAAGAAAACCAACCAGTTTACTGCTTTCATGGTTAATAATAACCAGCTCGCCATCTAGTGTCCCAAATGCCATAAGGCTAGGTTCAGATGGATGATATTCAAATTGTCGTGGCCGGAGACTCTTGCTTTTTTCATTTAGTATGCCTTTGAACTTTGAAAGAACTTTTGAACGTGGCCATGGATTTGAACCAACTTTAGCCGCACTAAGTGACCTGGAGAAGGAATGCATGCTTGGCCTGGAAGGATAAGATTGCCTCAAATAAGATCCTTGCATCTCACGCTTCTGCAAGACATTGACAATGCTCTCTTTGCATTGCTTGTTATAAGGTAAATATTCAAAGTATTGAGTAAAGATTATCTTCGACTTCTTTCTCTCCTCATTAGTAATCGGTACATTGTCTAACACTTTTAGGTGAGGCAATGATGATATCATAAATTCTCTATAATTCTTCTCAAAGCAAATGGGTGAAGGATGATGTGAAACAAATCCTTTAGGAATAGGATCTAATGAGGGAATCATGTTTACAACATCTTCTGATCTATCTTCCTCATCCTTCATCAGTAATTCACCAGTATGAAGTTCACCTTGATGTTTAGCCTGACTACAGAGTTTCTCAACAGTTAGTAGACTGTTGCAAGTCATGTTGGGTAAACCTGCTATATCCAGCTCAGCATTATTATATTCACATCTCACTTCCGTATCATTGTCTGGTAAATGGATCTGTTGTTCAGATGGATAGAATGACGTTGATAATGAAGAAGTACCAACTGATGAAACCCCATACCTGTGTCTGTTTCCCGTAATTTCCAAATTGGTCATCCTGTCCAATTCAGGACTGAGCAATAATGTACCCGAAGAAATGCCTCTTCCTTGTCGATAAGCAGAAAATTCTAGTTCACTATCATCTGAAGTGTCAGTTGTTTCAGGAGTAAATTCATAACTCAAAAAAGATTCATCATCAGAAAAAGGGTCATCACGAAGATATCTCGTACTTTGGTGAAGTCTTTCAGTGACTACAAATGAAGATTGCTGAACATTGCTAATACCTTCACATGTTAATTGCAAGCTTTCCTTACAAGAGGATGCAGGGCAAGGTCTGGTATCATAGCAACACAAACAGTTCTGGAATCTAAGTTCCACCAATGATGGGAGTTTTGACAGAGCAGCGCTAGTCATGCAGAGGTCTGTAATCCGTGTCTCACACATCGAAAGACACATCAAATTAGGCATATAACGGAAACAACCTTCCTTAATAGTAGTGAGAGAACAACTAAAGTCCAGGTTAAGAGTGTGCAGTTGCACAAAAGCCCCAGTCATATTCAGTCTCTGTATTGGTGAATACCGCAAATTTAAGATTTTACAATTCAGGCCTCTTCGGGAAACAATACTGAAAGCATAAACTTACAATATTCAGCTACACCAGTTAAAAGAGTATCTAGACAAATAGTCATAACAAAGTTTCATCAGCTGAGAAAATAAAATTTTTCAACGGAAACAGAAGACTACATTTTGCAAATGCACCATAGAAATCTAGTTATCATGGCAAATTGGACTAGATCGATCAAGTGCATGCTATTTAAACATTGTCAGTTGATATGGAAGAGAATGGGTCTTAAAGTATCAGCCAAAACTGTATTTACAATCAAGAATCAACAGCTCAACTAGACTGCACACTAATCAATAACGCTTTACATCTATCACTTCAGTTTTTGAAACATAAAACTAAGAATCAAAACAATATCTTTTGTGAATATCCAGTCATGAACAGTTTCAGAAGATTGATCTTATAGCAACAGAAATAAAAATTGCAGAATAAACCACCTTAGTGAATAAAACAATTTAATCATTAGCACCAAATCTAATTCCTCAAAAGCCAAGGGCAAGGCCTCTTCAATGTTTCACATTTCCATTAGAATCAATGAGGCAGCTACCATTATTGTCTTTTTAAGTACAACCCTCCTAAAATTGATTTCCTAAAGTATACCGAGTAATGTATATACTCAACTCAACTCAACTAAAGCCTTTATCCTAAATTACTAGGGGTCAGCCATATAGATTCTCTTTCTCAACTCATATCGATTTTGTGTTATTTCTTCAGAGATATTTAAATCATTTAAATCATATTGAACTACCCTCCTCCAAATTAACTTAGGTCTACCACGCCCCTTTTTTGTTTCTATCATTTTAATATTTTCTATATTTCTAACTAGAGCCTCTTTAGGTCTATGTTTAATATGTCCAAACCATCTCAATCTCTCTTCTTTCAATTTGTCTACAATTCTCGTTACTCCTACATTTTCTCTAATATATTAATTCCTTATTTTATCTAATATAGTGTGACTACTCATCCATCTTAACATTTTCATTTCGGCAACACTTATTTTAGAAGTATGTTTTCCTTTTATTGTCCAACATTCACTATCATATAATATTGTGGGTCTTATACTTGTACGATAAAATTTTCCTTTCAACTTTAATGAAATTTTACGATCATATAGAACCCCTGAAGCTAATCTCCACTTCATCCAACCTGCTTTAATCCTATGATTAACGTCTTCATCACATTCTCCATCTTTTTGAATAATTGATTCAAGATACTTGAACTGTGTTTTTTAAGACAATATTATCCCATCTAAACTGATGCCCTCACCTACTTCTCTTTGATTTTCATTAAATTTACAATACATATATTATGTTTTAGTTCTACTTATCTTGAAACCTTTAATCTCCAAAATATTCCTCCACATTTCTAACTTTCTATTCACTCCTTGTTTTAGTTTCATCTATCAATACGATATCGTTTGCAAATATCATACACCAAGGTATATCATCTTGTATAGTCTTCGTTAATTCATCTATAACTAATGCAAAAAGATAAGGACTTATTGCAGACCCTTGATGTAAGCCAATTGAAATAGAAAAATCTCTTGTTTTTCCACCAATTGTGTATACGCTAGTAGTTGCATTATCATACATGTCTTTTATCATTTGTATATGCTTAACAGGCACCATCCTTCGTTCTAACATCCACCATAGAACCTCTCTTGGTACTCTATCATAAGCCTTTTCTAAATCAATGAACACCATATGTAAATCTTTCTTCATATCTTGATATTTCTCTATCAAACTTCTAATAAGAAAAATAGCTTCAGTTGTAGATCGACCAGGCATAAATCCAAATTGATTAGCTGAAATATTTGTATAGCTCCGTAATCGCCGCTCAATAACTCTTTTACATAATTTCATAATATGACTCATGAGTTTGATCTCTCTATAATTTGCACAATCTTGTATATCTTCTTTTTTCTTAAAAATATGTATAATGATGCTCTTTCTCCATTCATTCGGCATTCTTTTCGATATTAGGATTTTGTTAAAAAGTCGAGTTAACCATTCCACTTATAAATCTTCCAAACACTTCCACACTTCAATAGGAATATTATCCGAATCACATGCCTTACTTGTTTTCATCATTTTCAATAATTCTTTAACTTCTAAAAATTAAAATTTTCTAATATAATTTAAATTAAAGTTTGTCACATTCTCTATGTCGTCTATGTTTTTAGCAAAGTCGTCATTAAAAAGAGTATCAAATAATTTTTCCATCGTTCCTTGATATCATCATCTGTAATCAAATTTTTTCCTTCTTTATCCTTTATGCATCTAATTTGATTAAGATCTTGAGACCATCTCTCTCTCATTCTTGCTAGTTTATAAATATCATTTTCACCTTCTTTAGTTCCAACTTTCTCATACATATGTTTAAAAGCATCATCTCTTGCTCTTCTAATAACCTTTTTTGCTTCTTTTTTTGCTATCTTGTATTGTTCATAAGCTTCATTGTTATCACATTTCGGCAATCTCTCATAACAATCTCTCATATTCTTTATTGCCTTTTGCACTTCTTCATTCCACCACCAAGTCTCTTTTTTTGGTGGACCATATCATTTAGACTCTTCAAGTACTTTATTAGCTATCTCTCTAATTTTTATAGTCATATTCATCCACATAGCATTAACGTCTATGTCTAACTTCCAATCATTTATCTTTAAAAGTTTGGTCTTAAATAATTGTTGTTTCATTCCTTTTAACTTCCACCATTTTATTTTAGGAGAAAACTTTCTTTTATATGTGTTTGTTTGTGTTTTAATCTTAACATCTAAAATCACTAAACTATGTTGGCTTGCTAAAGTTTCACTCGGAATTACTTTACAATCTTTGCAAATAGCACGATTGGATTTTCTAATGAGAATGAAATCAATTTGACTTTTATTTTGTCCACTTTAAAATGTTATTAGATGAGATTCTCTTTTAATAAAATGAATATTTGTGAGAATAAGATCATAAGCCATAGCAAAATCAAAAATATTCTTCCTCTCTTCATTTAAATTTCCATATCCAAAATCTCCATGAACATTTTCATATTCATGACATTTGTTTCCAATATGTCCATTGAGATCTCCTCCAATAAATATATTTTCTTCATTTGGTATACTCTGCATAAGATCGTCCATATCCTCCCAAAATTTTTATTTAATCTCGCTACTTAATCCAATTTATGGAGCATATGCACTAATTACATTAATTATTCCTCTTTCTATAATCATTTTTACCATAATAATCTTATCTCCTACTCTTTGTATTAAAACTATTACATCCTTTAATGTTTTATCAACAATGATACCTACCCCATTTTTACCATATACCGAGTAATGTATATCCCAATCATTAATTCTTTCGGTCATCAAAAAACTTGCAAATATGTTCCGTGAGCAGAGACATGTATCTGAATGTTCAAAAGTAAAGAATTGTCTCTATAAACACATCAAAAAAAAAGCATCAACAACAGTTGACCAAAAGATTGCAGTGGCAAGAATTTACACCAAGCGAGTTTTAGCAATGATATATAAATTGGTCATACTTATTCAGCAAGCATCTGCAGTTTGTCAACCTTCCAGTAATCTCTCACCCCCATGCCTCACTCATTTTCTATTGCAAATTTCACTTCAAGTACCTTTGTAAATAATGAAGCCAATAATTGAGTGGTGACATAAAAGTTTAATGTTCATTTACAATTTTTTTAAAAATAACTATTTATGTGAAACATAAAAGAATCAACTTACAAAACTGAATATCAAGTTTCTTGATAGTTTTCAAATTAGTCAAGCTTATCTGCAACCAAAAGATTTTACTACAATAAAATCTAATACTGACAATAACCCCAAAATAAAATAAAGAAAAAAGGAACCAGGCAACAAAGTCTATGCAAAAGTCGAAGGACCAGGACCAGGACAGAAGTATTGCATATCAGAAAATATTGATGCGTGAAAAAATAAGAAAAGACCAAAAAATACTAAAATTAAGCTAAAAAAAACTACGCAGACTAACCCAACCCGGACCGAACTGATGTCAAACTGGCAAAGTCGATCCTAAACCGGCTTGTTGTGGGCGAACCGGCCAAGCCAAACTTGAGACCAAGATTGACCCAGTGGTCCCAGGGGTAACGCATTAGCCTCACTCAGTCACTGGATTGGCTAGTTCCGATTCTTGGCTGATTTTGAAGAGAAAAAACGATCTGGAATCAGTCCGGATCAGTTCTTCAAAAAAAAACCCTAAAAAAATCACAATATAGGCACCTAGATCAGATTCCAGTCTGATCTGGTGGCCACAGCGGCACAACATCTTCCCCGGTACAACATGATGTATATCGGGACCCAATATGGTGTGCTGGATCCCATTGCCATCTACCCCACCCAATAGACGCCATGGCGCCGCCACCATGAGGGCTGATTCCCGTAAGGAATCATCAGAATCAGCCGAGAGTCCAGTTGGGATCGGGTGTCCCGGCCAAAGATGGATTAATGGGTGCCGATCCAATCCCAGAATCGGCTGATTCCGCGAACCACGTTAGGGAGAGGAGAGGGAAGGAAGAAGAACAGCTTCAGCTGGGTAGGTGGGGCAAGGGGAGAGAATGGGGGTAGTGTCCCTTTGTGGGAATTCCGAAATTTTAAATTTTTTTCCTTTTTGGGGGTACTGGGTTACAAGATAGGCTCTTTATATTAAGGCAACTTTAACACTCTCCAAACAAAATATTTCTGCAAACACAACATTCATAACAAAAACAGACTAAATGCCCAAAATATAACATTCAAAGATAGGGTTCTTCTCGCACACTGGCCGGTCCACCGTATTTTGATTAACATAGTTTATTTATTTATTTGGGAATTACCAACATTAATTGCCATCATTCTCCCCATCAACAAAACTCATCCTCAAGTTTTAACCATGCATCTTGATCATCGTCATTTTATTTTGTTCTATGTGCCAATGTCACTCTCAACCCATAAGAATGAGTTGATCCCAACCTCAAATGCCAAAAAAGAATGAGGGACGAAACGAGAAAAAACCAAAAATATTAAAATTAAGCTAAAAACTAATCAAGTAGGACCAAACCGACAGAACCCAGACCAAACCAGTGTTAAACTGGTCTGAACTAGCTTAGACTTAGCAACCCAGTCCTTAATATCTTGACCCCAGTCCAACCGGGCTAAACCAGACAAAACTGGGCCCAACCAATTCTATGTAGTTAGAGGCAAGAGGCGCCTGAGGTGAGGGGGGCCTCGCCTCACCTCAGGCACCCGAGGCGGGCACCTCAGACACTTGAGGCAAGATCTTTTTTTATTAAAAAATTTCTAAAAATACATTTATATAACATTGAAACTTTTGGAGAACAACATAAAAACAATAAAAAAACTCACTTATAAAGTCTACAATGCATCAAGATATGAGAGTATCGGGGTGGAAGACTGGGCATTGAGGGTTTCAGGGTGGGGAAGGAAGATTTAAGTTACCAGATATAGCTTTCACCGGGTCCGGACCCGGGCAAGGCAAGATCTGCCAAAGCGAGGCATTTTTGCCTCGCCTCGCCTTGTCTCAGCGCCTAGGCACTTGAGGCGACTGGCGAGCACTTCAGATAACATAGAACCAATTTGAATCAGACTAAACTGGCCCGAAATCAGTGTGAATCATATCAGAACTGGCCAAACCAGGCTTGACCTGGGCAAATCAGCCAAGCTTGACCTGGGACCTGGGTGGTCCTAGGGGTGGCTCTAAAGATGTGATCAAACGGAATGGGGAGACGACATGATCGTCTGTGCTATGAAGATGACACTGCGATGTGGCTGGCATGATTTATGGCACAGTAATCATGGCGACTTCATAAGGGGCAGGGGGTGGCAGTGGCAGTGTGGCGGCAGCAGTGCAGTCAGCCTGTACAGTGGGAGCACAGTAGAATGGCAGTCCAAAGATGAAACAAGAGAGCTGCTACAAGGGAAGTGATGCTAGTGACAGAGAGGCAGGGGAAGTGTAGAGTTGCCAGTTGGCACAATGCAGGCTGTGGTCAAGGGGTGACAGAAGGGCTCCGGCGGATGGAAGCACCATGTTCGGGTGTTGAAGGCAGGTTGCTGAGTCCAGATATCACTGGATTGGGCTGCAGGAAGGAGGTCACATGTTGGAATAGTTTTCGATACTCCTTAGGGTCATTGGCGTGTTCCATTTCCAGCGCTGATGCCGATGAGGCAACCTGCGAGGAAGAGAGGGAGACCTCCATCTGGAGATCATAGGATGGTCACCACGAGTATCTGAACCAGGTGCTGATGCTGATCTGTCAACCAGAGAGCGAGGGGGAGATCACAATGAGGGAAAAAGAGGAGGAAGAAGGTACGAAGCCTGATGGGGGAGGAAGGAGAGAGAGAAGAGGGAAGGATAAAGAACAGCCTTGGCCTGGCAGGGGGGACCAAGGGGAGAAAAACTTGTGGCAGCGCACCCTAGAAAGACTCCAGAAATTTCATTTCTTTCATTTGGGGGGGGGGGGTTACAAGACAGACTCCTTATATAGATCCAGCTTTGGCATTTTAACCCTCCAAAACAATCCATTCACAATCATACATTTTATGACAAAAAGAGACTAAAACCCAAAATATCACATTCAAAGATGTCAATAGTAATTTCCCATCACAAATCAGTCTGCTACAGGCCGATACAGATTTGATACAGTCATACAGGTATGATACTGTGTCCATTGCTAAAAAGCCTATTTTTATAAAAAAATGGTATTAAATAGAAATTTTGTTTATTATTGTTTTCAATAAAAAATGAAATGATGCATCTTTTGTATGTCAGTCCAAGTCATTGAGATAGCTTTGTAGACAATGGATAGATGGGGGGAGTGCTTTGTAGAACAGAATTGCAGCACCTCGAACAGTTAGCAAGGGTTAGCCACTCCATGATGGCAAGCTGGAAAAGCTATAGGCTGATCCCGACAAAGTAATGCAGTCTCAGATCTTGACCTCGCCTCAGAGAAGTCAGAAACATGAGGTCTTGCAAAATTAGAGTGGAACACATGGTTTAGGGACAGAGGGAGGTGGCCAGCGGCAGAGGCAAGAAGGTGTGCCTTTGTGGTGCCTTATCTAGAGAGAGACAGGCCATGCCTGTCTGGATACTCAGACCCAGCACAACCCACTAAATTGGGATCCACAACTTAACTTGTGGATCCCTGCAACAGTTAACGGGTGGATTCCAACTTAATTGTCAGTGCAGGTCCATGTAGGATCAAATTGGATTGTCTGGTTTCAAAATGGTATTTCCACTGCAGAACCATTTTCAGATGGCCAAAGAACATGAGAAAAGAAGTAACGGATGGAAATGGTGAATGTAAACTTAAAACGATTACAATATATGAAATAAATGGAAGAAACAAAATGATCTTCAGTATCCTTTGAAGTTTAAGCAAGTTCTAAGTAGCTATGTAGAAAGATATTGATGCACATGTTGGGTTGCATAAACCCTTATCGAAAAAGGAATGAACAACATTACAAAAATTATCTGTACCATGCTTCCAAAATAGTTGAAGGACAAAAATGGAATAGCAATATCAAATGTAAATCAGTGTGTTTATCCTTGGTCCCGTACACATTGTACATCTTAACATCAAAAAAGAATGCTTCTCTATCTACAATTGCATATGGATACACATACACATAATCTACATATGCATGTACATGAATATGTACATTAATTTGCACCTACCGCAAAATGTCTTTGGAGAACATACTGAGATTAACTGACTGAAGTTTCTCATTGACAACACCGAGTAATGCAAGAACATCATCTCCATTAGGCAGAGTACCACATGATTCCAAATGTACATCAACAGCATCAATGCCGGATAATTTTGTTGCTGACAATGCTTCAATAAGTGGAGGAAAGTCAGAATGCAGAAGCCGATCTAGAGAGATTTCCAGATTACAATACTGCTTATGTGACTTTTTCAGCTTAGCCTGATCATAAGAGAAAGAATGTTTTGAAGAAAAGAACCTTAAAATGATTACAGAACATGAATAACCAGCTTATGCATAATGAATAGATGATAAAGTTTGTTTAAAATTTGCAGCAACATCTTAAATTTCAACAACTTGCTTATGCTAATTTAAGATGACCATCAATCTCCCTAAGAAAAGGGAACACATGTCTATGTCAACAAAGGAACAAAAGCAAGTGCACCAAGACAGAAACAAACACCAAAAACATAAGTAACTTGGTCTGTTTTCAACATGTAATAGACAAGACTAAACGGAAGATACATGAAAAAGAAGGTAAATTATTAAAAAGAATAAAGAAAACAACATAGTTCAAAAGAAAATAAAAATCAGATAACTCCATCAGAATTCAGAAGTTAAAAATATGTCAAATCCAGTACAAAAAATTTAATTCACATCCTATATAATGAAATAAACTTTAAAAAAAACTAGCCAATTATCTATGTTGCAGAGTCATCCTTCCAACAAACAACCAAGTGAATATATATCATTCCACAGTTGTCCATGTATCATCAGAACAGCTACTTAAAAGGCTGCCAAGACATCAATAATCATTGGCTATGAATCTGTCAAAACCACAGTTTTAATTTTCTTTGGAAGAAAAACATTTTTTATCTAGCATTGACCACTATGAAAATACATCGTATTCATAGAAGTATTAGCTGATTTGGTGTGTGGTATTTAAAAATAGAAACATAGACAGCTCCACAGATTTTCTAAATGCTGATATGGAGCTCAACCATCACTTAGATGATATGAAGTTATGAACCACATTTTTTAGATGTTGAGGTTATCTAAGTTCTTTGAAAATAAATTTTAACCTCTCTCCACTGAATTTGAGATATTCTGATATTAATTATATTGAGTAACTACTTGAACACCCTAGATTGATCGTCACAGCAACACATTGAATTAAAGTCATTCATCTACATAAAATAAAAGACTGGAAAACATATCCACACGCTATTTTGTTATAATTTAAGTGAATTTTGTTATTAAGATTTTTTCTTATTAACATTATCCACCTAATTTAATGATTAAGTTTAGTCCAAACTTAACATGTTTTGTTGTCTTCCTTAGGTATTTTTTATAAATTATTTAATGAAATAATTTCAGTTTGATTATGTTAACATTTTGTTAAAGTTTGAGTTGTTATTTGTTTGTGTTTTTATATACTTAATTAAGTAATATTACCCACTTTTCATAGTTAAGTTAAGTTGAACTTAACATGTTTTGTAATCATTGGTGGTCTTTTTTTATGACGTATTATGGAATGGTTTCAATTTAATTTTAACATTTTGCTAATATTTAAATTTTTTATTTTTTATTTTTCTTATGCCTACTTATTTAATTAAGTAACATTATCTATTTGATTTCATGGTTAACTTAAACTCAACTTAACATGTTTTGTAAACATTAGTGGTCATCTTTTATTTATTATTTTGTGAAGTGAAATTGGTTTGATTATCTTAACATTTTATTAATGATTAAGTTATTATTTAGTTTAAATTTAATTAAGTTTGTTTATTTATTTAAATTTTAAGTCATTTATGTGACTAATTTATTTTTTTAACTATCTTTTTAAAGTCCACAGAAATTTGAGGTCATTTTGCAAGAACATATCATATCAAGTGAATTTAAATTTCTTTCCATTTTAACTTAAGTATATAGAAATACAATAAATAATGCAACATGCAAACTTTGTTCCTCAAATAGTGAAATTAATTTTTATCATAGAATGTGACAAAGCTTTTATGCAAGGAAGGTGGGGTCGGGAGTCGGGACCGGGTCGGTTTGGGGCCAAACCGACCCGGGTCGGCCGGGGTCGCGACCCGGGTCGGGACGGGGTCGGCCCGGGTCGCAAAAAATAATAATAAAAAATTCAAAATGGGGTCGGGGTCTTGGGGTCGCGACCGGGTCGGTCGGCCCCAAAACCGACCCGGTCGGGTCCGGGTCGCGACCCGGCGAACCATGCTTTTATGTATATTTCTTATGCATTACTACTTTTTTTGAAATGTCGACAATATTTCAACTGGACCAGAGTTGTGTTGACTATTTTATCCAAAATAGTAAACTATTTTGGGCCCCTTTTAATAAAAAGGTAGCACAAAATCATAAAGTTTCGACAACATTTCGACTGGACGGAAGTTGGATTGGTTGTTCTATCCAAAATAGTAAGCTAATTTGGGTCTCTTTTGATGGAAATGTGCAAAACTAACCTCTTTTGAAGGAAAGGTAACACAAAACCAGCTACTTTTTTACAAAAAGGTAGCACAAAACTAGAGTTTATCTCTCCTACCCCAACTCTTCTTCTTGCCAAACAAGCCAACCCTTATATGTATGCACCATTGGAGTTCTTTTACAGAAGATTTTAAAGATATTTTCGTCCCAAAAATATGCCCCCACTACCCCATTTTCGAGTTAGTGGAGTGTGGAGAGGCCGAAGGTGAAGTTACCTCTATTCTTCTCCTTTTCTTTCTATTCTTCGGAGTGTCATTTGATCGGTGGTTAAAAGGGGGGTAGCATCACCCCGGTCACTAGATTTAGTCCTCGTCGAACAACCGCCCACGCGCAGGCACACGTGGGCCATGACTACGGTTCTCCCTTTTTTCTCTTATGGCCAATCGTGACCAAGACCCCCCACATCTTCTCTCTCCCCGACAGTTCATGCATAAGAGAAAAAGGCCCGAGGCAGGTCTTCACAATGGCTGCACCTCGCGGCGGGTCCTTCAACGGTTGCTCCTTGCAACGGTAGATGAGGGCGGCGGCAACAACAATAGATGGTGATGAAGATCACAAAGCTTCTTCCTCCTCCCCCTTTTCCTCTCTCCCAACGGCAGCATGCACAAGAGGTCTTCACGCGACAGCTCCTCCAAGTGGTTCTTCTGACAACCCTGTGGAGTTGGACGAAGGTGATGGTGGTGGCGGATGGTGTAGGTGACAAAGATCACAAAGTATCCTCCTCCTCCCCCCTTTCTTCCTTTCTCCGTGCGACATGACCTTCCAAGAGTTCCCTTTTCCTTCTCCCGGCGGCGGTGCCCATTGTGGTGGCTTGTCCTTCCGACAATGGTGGTGATAGCTTGTGAAGGTGTTAGTAGTGGAAAAGGGCAACGGCTATGGCTGCTAACGGCAGCGGAGGGTCCTCCTCTTCCTTGACGGCATCGTGCATAGAGTCCCGCAGGAGCTCTCTTCTGGTGATGGCATTTGAGCGGGCCTCAGCTGTGGCAGCAGGAGATAGTGACAGTGGAGGTATCGAAGGCTCCTTCTCTCCTTTTATCCTCTCCCTCTAATGAGACAAGAACTCCCCACATTAGGGCTTGAAATGCTAGGACTTTCGATGATATTCTTAGACCAGTCGGTGGCGAGAGACGATGGTGACGGCATCGTCATCAACATCTTCTCTTCTCCCTCCCCCTTCACCTTGTCAACAGAAAGCCCGGCGGTGCCAACTTTCGATGGCAGCTTCTCTAAGAGGTGGCCATAGCTATTGAGGATGGCATGCTTCTAAGTAGCTCCTCCGGCGGTGACGACTTGTGGAGGAGGCAATGGTAGCAGAGGAAGGCAAACATAGTGAAAGAGTCTTCTTCTCCTACTCTATCTTCGGCACGACAGTGGGAACCGCAAGGTTCCTTCTTTTGTTGATCTTCCTCCAGTGTCGGTGACGACTTGTAGGGGAGGAGGTGACAATGATGGCAGTTTGAGGTGGCGACGACGATGGTATACAACACTTCACGTAGTGGCTCATCCTAGCAGTGATGGCTGAAAACAATGACAACAATGGCATGACATTCTCTCCTTCGCTTATGTTTTCATTGATGGTCGTCGACCGCATGAGATGATTTCAAGGGGTTTATGTCCTTGAATTCAATTTTCCCAATCGGTTGTACATAGATAAGTGTACAAGGATTGTATACGTACATGTTCAATTTCCATAGAAACTGATAGTCCTATTTACAATGTGTGTTGCTTGTGGTATGCACTATTTTTAAAAAAATTAACAGGTCCAATTGGAATCATAATAGCCCAATTTTGTAATCCTTACTCCTTCAAACCAGCACCTTCTTAGAAAAGAGCTCAAATGCTCTTCATCCATTAAATAAAGAATGACAACTACATCAACCTCTTCAAGAATTTACCAAGATGAATAGTAAAATTTCCAAAATCCAAGATGTTCTTCCAGATCATCTGTACCAGGTGGTAAAATAAACAATTCATCAAGCTTCGAGATAGGCCCACTATCCAGACCAAGGACAGATCACAGGTCGGGTGCAGGTCAGTCCAACCCAATCCGACCTAGATTGCCTAGGGTCAGCAACTCAGGTCAACCCAGATCCGATCGAATCCGGAATTAGGTCCCAGCATTAAATGATCCAAGGTGACCTAGACTGCCCGGGTTAGGCAGGGCAACCAGGCTGACCCAACTGATGCAGATGGCCAAATCTGATTGGATCAGGCTGGATTGGGCCAACCCAACTAGGAGTGCAAACGAACCAATAAACTCGACAAGTAGATCGACACTTGACTTGATAAAAACTCGAGTCGACTTGTTTATTAAGTTAAATAGCAATTTTGAACAAAAAAAAAGTTTGCTTCGAGCCGAGTTTGAACATATCTATGCTCGGCTCGATAAACTTGTGAACAACTGGATTAATAGCTCGTTTAAATAGTCGTTTAATTATTTAAGAAGTATTATACAAATAACATCATAAAAGCATCCTCATTCATAAATTCTTGTATAAGTAGTTTTCATTAAAATTTAAAGATGTGGGCTTACGGAAAAAAATTGAGTGTTCTTGTCTTGTTCGTACTTGCCAAAAAAATATTATGACCAAAAAAATATAATAACTATCAATATACATTTTTTGGTCAGACTGGTCAACAATATATCGAATGATGTGAGAAAGGCTCCATTCCTCTCCAGTTGGAAAAAAAATACATCGTGGATGTCAAATAAAATTAAATTGCATTTTGAAGAAGGGAAGCGCACTACTCCCCTTCTCCCCTCTCTCTCTCTCTCTCTCTCTCTCTTACACATTGCACCCCACCAGGTTACCCATATTTCTCTCCTCTCTCTCTTGCTCCTTCCCGCATGCCACACCCTAAAGGGCCAAGGACCGTAGTTCCTACTTCCTGTGCCCGAAAAAGACAACCAACGGCAGGGGAAGCTTCACGACAACCAATGGCAGCGGTCCCTCCTTCGCAACGACCAACGACAAGGGGAGCTTTGCTCCCCAGAGAAGATCTCACTCTGGCGGCAAGCCTCCAGCCATCCCCATTCTGCTTCTCCCGACGATGGTGGTGCATCAGCCATCCACGGCATATCTTCAAATGACGAATGGTGGTGGGAGGTGTCGGAGACGTTTGAGAAGGTACGCACCAACATCTACACTGAGTGCAGAACCTGCAACGACGGGGACGTCCAAGTAGGTGGCATCTAATTTATGGGCGATGAAATAAACGAGAAGCTCGACAAGCAGGGCTCGAAGTCATCAAGCTCAAGTCGAGCCGAGTTCAAACACAACATCCAAAGACTCGTCAAGTATCGAGCCGAGTTCGAAAATCGATCTAGATCAACAAGCCGAGCTCGAAAAGACCCTACTCGGCTCGGCTCAAATCGATTGCACCCCTAGACCCAATCCGATCCAGCATCCCATGATCTAGACACTTGGATCTCCAATATCAATTTTTTTTCTTTCTAACCTTATTAAAGTTCAACAGCCACCACATCTTTTTCCCATACCAAAATGAGTTCTTCAAAAAGGCTTGAATTTTCTCACTTCAGGAAAACTCAACAAAAAATGTGCCTGATCTGCATCGGAAATTGGCTTCTAGTAACAAGGGACACATAGGTCAAGATGCAGTTATGCTTCCATCTGGAGAAGCCTGTCTCTAATGAAATAAAAGATGCAGAACATACAGTGGAGGAGAAGGATTCACTACATTGGAAGTAACAGGTTATTTTGACCCCTGGTAAAAGATCCCAATAAGAAAAAACTTGGAAAAATATCTTATGTTGTGTGTTTATTTTTATTCACACTATATGTAAAGAAATCATAACCATCTCATATGCATCAAATGTATTCAAACAAGTACACTACTTGAGAATGATTCTCGACTGGTTCTCTAAAAGGCTGGCAGAACAGATTAGGTATCAAAACTTGAATATCATCATGGATCAGCAAATCCAGAATATTTCCTGGTGACCCATGTTGATCACGAGCCACCTGGCTGATCCCTTCTACAGGGAAACCCCCCCTGCCTTTGGTCGGGCTTGGCCAAGAACAATTTGATTCAGATAAAACACAGATCAGTATTTGATCTGGAAAGATTTTAGACCAACTGATCAACAGATCAGGACTTGTGTAGCCATGATAAATGGCACCTTTATAGAACTGGTTCCACCTGTTTCCCTCAAAAATTGGCCAGTATGGGCAATATCAGTCGGGTTTGGGCAAACCAGCATTTTTCTTCATGCACAGGAAGTGTAATCCTCTAGGATAGACTACACAGACTAATATATTCTTATAAGTTCTTTTATTTTTCTGTTTGAGCTTCTTAATGAGTACATGCATAATTTGAAAATTAAGTAGGAACTATGGTAAGATTAACAATAATTAAAATGCCAAATTGGATATTACTCTAAAGATCAATTAATGAAAGAAATAAAAAATGACAACACAATGACCCTATCACATTCTTAGAACTACACTACTAAACCATCAAAAAGACTTCAACCTTAAAAGAGAATCTCAAGAAAATTAGCACAACATTTCCATTTAGATCATTGGTTAGTAGAATTGGCGCATCCACACTGAAACTAGTTTTGGCTTATCCATTTTTGCAGCCTGTATACGAATTCTAGCCCAACTTGAAACAGAATCAGTTGGACACACCCATAGAAGGTAGTACTGGTTGATCCAACCAAACCAGCTTTGCAGTCGGATCTTATGGGGTCCGCCTGACTACTTCTGGCTGAATCAGAGTCTTAAGTGCCCAGGTAATCCTTGGCTTCCACTGGAAAGCCAAGCGGCCCATAAGATCCAGATCATGCCAGATCCAATTCAATCTGACTAATGAAAGCCTTGCATTATTCTGATGCATAAAACCCACAATCAGTGGTGGCATTACTGTAGAGATCAAGTTGTACATGCTTTTTCTGCAAAATCACAAATAATGCTTTAGCGACTGTAGCTCCGTGTAAGGTTGTTTTCTACCCCTTGATCTCTTTTACCTCCTCTATCAAAAATCTTTGCATGGTAACCACTTTGTTTAAGGCTACCTAACTGGGCATAATTCATTAAATCTTTAAAAAGAGGAGATACAAAGAAGCAGAAACAATGAGGTGAAAATCTATACAGATGATAGATCAGGGGCTTTTACTAGCACTATAAAACATGCCAGCAAACAAAGACTACCATTTCTTCAATCACTGAAGTAGGAAACAAGTAGAAGTTGATTATCTATCAAAACAAAGGTGCATACCACACATCATCAGGATCCTCTGGAAATCACCAATAGAATGTGTTTCAGAGTAGTATAGTTTACAAGTCCTCAATAAGAATAATTAGTATATAGCAACGAACATGATGGTTAATTATGTTTTGAATAATTAAACAATGTGACTGAAAATTGAATGCTGATCATTTTCAATGCAGCAACAAAAGCTGAGAAAAAAAACATTATCGTCAAACAATGTATTGCTCAAAAGCATATTTCAACACTAAAAACGCTATTCAAAAGTATAGCCTTATAAGATAAGCACTCAACAAAGGATATTCAGTATTCACTAGTATAGCCTTATTATAAGATAAGCATTCAACTTAGTTCTCCCAAATCAATAAGCTCAGATGAATGATACTGAAATTGCTTTATGTAATGCTGATGTAACCTCAAAACTTCAAATTGAAATTTTATGTATTTTAAAAATTCATTTTCCGTTATGATTTTGACTTAGCATTGACTATTAGAAAAATAGGTAATATCCCATAAGAATACCAGCTAGGTCAATGGTATGTATAAAAATATATTGAGATTGTTAAGTTCTTTGAAAAAAAAATTAGCCTCTCCCCATCGGACTTGCAAAGTACTGATGTTAATTACATCAAACACTCATTCAAATACCCTTGATTATCTATCATAACAATCCATGAAATAGAAGACATACATCCACAAAAGTAAACACACAGACAACGGCCCCATGAACTTGACAGAATAAAACACTTAATGTGTTTTAAATTGATTTGATTTGAATTGATTTAAGTTTGAGAAATTAGATTTGCTTATGGGTCATTTTTTTATTCAAATTCAGTTTGATTTGAGTTTGTTTGGTTAAAGTTGATTTGAATTTTGGTTTGGTTTATTTATGGATTGGATTTGCTAAAGGCTCTTTGAAATTTATTTAGGTTGATCTTAAAGATATGTTTTAGATCTTGGTTAAGATTCTGCTTTTGAACGCATGACATTTGGATTGGATTGGATTTGATTTGATCAGAATTAACTTGGGTTTTCCGGAGCTTATTTTTTGGAATGGATTCCATCTGAGAAGTTACTTTTGGGATTCAATGTGATCGGATTAAGTTTCATTTGGGGATTTGATCTGGTTTGTTTTATTATGGTTTGGCACCTTTTGATTTGAGAATTTTGTTTTGAAATTCAATGAATTGATGATCTGTTTAAATCTTGATTAAGATTTCTCCCCCCCCCCTTTTAAATGTATGACATTTGATTTGTAATTGACTTAATTTGATTTTTGTTAGTCTGAACTTGTTCCAAAATTTATTTCATTCCATGTGAGGATTTGATCCAATTTGTGATTCAAGATTATTTCGAATTTAATCTGCCTTTTTTATCAAGACTTGCAAATCATGTTTCGCTTGGTGCAGGTTTTGTTTGTGGATTTGATTAAGCTTGCAATTCATTTGAGAATGTTTTGATGTGGAGTTTCTTTGCTTTAAGTCTGCCTTTGGAGATTTGATATGCCGGGAGTTTGATTTATTCATTTATTTTTATTAAGGCCTGTCTTGAATTTGTTTTGAGTTCACTACTAAACTGTCAGATTTTGGCCTGATGCTCTCCGATTTGAACAGCTTGGTTTGGAGCTTGATTTGAATTTATTCAAGGATCAAACTGCAAACTCTGGGTTTGTTTTAAGTTAATTCCCTGTTGGGAGTGGTCATCTTGACAGTTTTGATTGGCAGTTTGATTTGATTGAAACTTGATATCATTTGATTTAAGTTAATCAAAATTTGTTAATCACTTAACTTTTCCTCCTTGATTTGAGAACTTGGTCGTAGTTTGATTGGGATCTTCAGGTTTTGTTGTGTGTTCTGTTTTTATTGAAACCTTCAGTTTGCTTAAAGCCTTAAACTGTGAGGACCTTGAGTTTGTTTTGATATTATCATTCTTTTATTCTTTGGTTTGAGTGCATTTTTTATTTAAAGTTATGAACGAAATTTAGGATTCTGATGGTTTTAATTTGCATTTTTTTAATTTGGAGATTTTTGGATTTAAATTTGGATTTGAAATTGCATGATTCAGAATCTGCTAAAATCAAATTTCAGATTTGATTTCATTTACTTCAGATGTGGACAATTTAAATTTTAGTTTTGATGGCTATGGAATTCTTGGATCAAAATTTTGTCTTCAAGTCCCCGATTTCCAATTGGTGTTTTCAAGTTGAGACTTTTTCCAGATGGATGTAAAGATTTGAGATCAAATTCTAGCATTTGATACGCTGCATTCCAGATTTCAAAATTTCCCCATTCAATCCCTTCATCCTTGGAGATTTATCGTTCAAGAATTTCAAGATTTGATTGGAATTTTCATGTTTACTCCTCATTTATCGGTGACTCATCATCCTGAAATTTTAATTCTCATCTTTTGGACTTTAGATCTGGGCTTGACAGTCTTAGATTCAGGATTTGATTATGAGCTTCTCCTATGCCGGTGAATGTTCCGAATACAAGGTCTGCACTCTGATTTTTATTGGGCTTGGCAGTCTCATGCTCCACGGATGTTAGCTGTTCACATATTTAAATTTTCTCACTTATGTTTGATGAGGCCTGAATACCCCACTCTCTTAGTCTGCCCCAATCTCACTTGGTCAAAATGTCCAGCCACGCAGTCATCTTCCCACAAAGATTTTTGTTAAACCCAGGCTATGTTGTAGTCCGGTATCTTGAGCTTTGCAGCTCTCTCTCTCTCTCTCTCTCTCTCTCTCTCTCTCTCTATATATATATATATATGCTTGCATTCCAACAGTTTCATTAAGGGCTGTTTGTGCTCCCAATGCCATCAACCGTGAACATGACATTGCATTGCATTATTTAAATCAGATTACAAGTATGTATGGGAAGACAGGAAAACCATAATTCCCATGAGTTTGAATTTCATATTTTTGGCCTATTATGGAGTTTATCCTATAAACTTGAGATTGAGCATGCCCCGACCTTTGATAAGCATTTGGAGAAATAGCACATATGTTGATCATCCATATCTTCTTCATGATTTGGTGAATAAATCACCTGCTGTTATAGAACAATAAGACATTAGCGTCTCCTTAATGGACCCTTTTATGTCTACCTTAAAAGGGGTTCAAGGGTAGGTTTATAGCTGGCCCCTTGGTTACCCATGTTTTAAAGTTCCTTTAAGTTAGGCCAAAACCATGGGGCAAACTTGAAGCTGAACCGATGCTTGCCTCAGTTTATGAAATTAATTTAATAAATTTTGATTTAATTTTCTGTTTGGTGTTTGTTTTATTTTATTCTTTTTATTGAGCGTCAAGAGGTGGGCTTAGAGCCGACCCCTTGGTTACCCATTATTTTAAATTCTTTTAGATTAATGCCGAGATCATGAGGTGGGTTTGAAGCCAGCCCGATACTCGTCTCGGTTTGTTTAAAAATAAATTTGTGAATTTTTATTTAATCCCTTATTGAATGTACACTTTAAAAAAATTTATTTTCTTTTCACTGTTAATTGTTGACCATCATATATAGCCAGCATTTCCAGCCCATCAGCCTTTCCAATCAGTTAATGGCCCTTGACCCTTAGCCGACTACTTCCCATGAGGCCCACTTCCCTTCTTTTCTTTTTCAACCTTCACCCACGGGTGGGACCCACAGCCTATCATGTTTTGCAAGTCAGCCGATCGAGCAACGTCAAGAGGGGGAACCAACTGGGACGGCTTCGACCTGGCTCATCCGCACATGCGCGAAGGGGAGAAGCCGGGTTTCGCGCAGCCAAGAGCTCAAAAAAATGCGACAACGCGGAACAAACCTACTTCTGACGACGTCCTCTATGGGGCTTCCGACAGTGGTAGACGGGTGAAGAATCCCCACAACAGGGACAAGTGAAGTCTCTGGCAATGCTCAAGCTCAACAAAGCTGCTTGAAGAAGAATCGGCACTGCTTGAAGAAGAAAATCGGGGCCAACAACTTTAGTGGGAAGAGGATAGGGGTCCTACGGCACTGTTTGAAAGAGACAACTGGCTCTCAAATGCCGTGGGAAGGAGAAGACGACCCTGGTGGCACAATTAGAAGGAGAAGACCAACTCGTTGGTGCTATAAGAAGGTGAAGATAGACTTGATGTACAGCATGACAGGAAGATGAAGAAGGATTTGCCAACACAACTAGAAGGAGAAAACGGCGCAACAATACCCTCCCTTTCTCTCTCTGTTCCTCCCTTTGGCCTCCTCTCTCTCCCCAAATCCCTCCAACCTGACGTCCTTGGTCATGTTTATATAGGCTTCCGCCTTCCCTTCCGATCTCGGGAAACCTTATGTAAAGGGGTGTCCAGTTTCAAGATGGAATCAGAGGGGTCCAAAATACGTAGGATCAACTCCCCTTCCTTCCACAGCTCCAATAACCCTATTTAGTGAAGTTTTACCAGACTTCCCCCTTCGACAAAGTCCGACATGGTGTAGAATCCAACATGGAGGGCTTCTTAAGAGTCTTTAGGCTCCAATCACTACAAAGAACTCCAACAACCTCGTGATGGAACATCAACTCCAATGACCTTTGTTCAAGGCAACGATCGACGAGGCTGTTCATAAGGTTTCTGAACGTCTTCGCTGTTGATGTTATATCTCCCTCGTTCCTCCTCTATTCTTAGAATCCCTTGAAGATGCCTGTGGAGCTATTTTTATAACGAGATAACTCTAGTGGTATAGGAAGGAAGTCCTATGCACGGCGAGTTCTTCTGGAGGCCATTTCAATGGTTGCGCAAACATCCAGTAGTAATCCCTAATTTTCGAGGATTCTCAATGTCAACTTGCCTTCTCAGATGGTATTAGATCTCTATAGAGATACGTGGGCTCCTCCACGATGGGTCTCCTTGCCATTGAGAGTTTCGGAATTGAAGAAGAAGAGCTAGCACTGTTGGAGAAGGACCCACTGGCTTTAAGACCCACCAGATGATAGTTTTTGTAAGTGGAGGCAAATCTAGTAGCTAATAAACATGGCTCAAGGGATTGTTATTTTAAGAAAAGGATAAAAGGAAGACCCAAGGATGGCAAGTGTGACGAGCCTTCAAAAAAGAAAGAGGAGGCATTAGGGCAAGCTAAGGTGACAGAGAGATTGGGAAAGTCTTGAAAATCTTCTCATCCAAGCTGGCCCGCGAATTAAAGTTTGGGAATTTCGGCAAAGGATTAGTTGTGCAAATAAGTGGTTGTTGGGCCAAGATTGCATCAAGTGGGCCTTTTTCAACTAAGGAAAGCCGCGTCGGGAGATCGCTCTAGGATCGGTTTGCCCCAAATACGATTCGGTCGGCCGGGGTCATGACCGAGTCAAAGAAAATTACATGAAAAATAGAGAAAATAAAAAATATCCAAAAATTCTGAAAAATTAGGTAATATGACTAGACAAATATTTTACCTAACTTTCACTCAAATGTTATATTGTATTATTAGTCTATATATTGTATGTACTTTCCCCATGACATTTGAAAAGAATACGAGACATTAAACATATATAAATATTGATTATACTCATGACTACCTCGTATAATCATTTTACGATAAGATTTAAAAAATCTACCATAATTAACATACGTAAACTATATATAAGTATAGAATGATGTTCCATATGATGGTTGGATCATCCCACATCTCTCTTAGTGATATGTAGAACACCAAAAATCTTAAGATGATTCAAATCCATAAATGGAGTACCTATACTCGTAGTGTGGAAACCTACCTCGTTGTGTTCAACTCCTCCATCTCCATATTATTGCCTCACACTGTGGTCAACGTCTTGCATCACATGAGTGTAATGTTCTTCTATGAAGCAGTTCATAGGATGCATCTCCAAATCTATCCTCCTTCCACGAGAAGCGTTACCTGTGGTGGTGCCTCTGCCTTCTTCGCTTCCTACTCCATTGTCACTACTCTTTGAAGAAGAATCTTCCGATGTCTGAGATTACACTCGGATACTTTGTTCTAATGTTCCTTTGCAATATTAAGGGGCTCTGTTAAAATTTGTTTACCTTTACCCTTTGATTGCTTACCTTAGCGAGAAGATTCTTCAGTCTTCTATCTCTTTACCACTGAATAAAAGACTGTGAAACCTCGAAGAAATTTATAATAAAAATATGTTTGTTAATATAAAAATATGTAGAATGGCATGGCATAGTTTGAAAATTCATTTGACTTCCGTTTATTTGGGAAACGAATTTTCATTATCTCATCTTTGGCTATTATGAAAGTATATGATATTTCATAAAAAAATATTAGCCAAAATATGTGGTATGCATATAAAATATATATGTCGAGGTTAGGATTCATAAAGTTTGTCTTTGGACCTCTCTCTATCGGAAGTTGCGAATTTCCGATGTTAATTACATCGAGATTCTCGAACACCCTTGATTAACTGTCGTAGCAACTCGTACATGAAAGAAAAACATTCATCCACAAACACAATCACATGGGAATTATAACCCATAAAATCAATGGAATGCAAACTTAATATTTAAGTCCAACGCATAATGACCATATAAGGTCAATGGCAAATGAAAAACTTAGTATCTAAGTTTGATTTATGAAATATGGGTGAGGATTCCAACCATATCTACATACTTTGCATGAGATTAGTCATTTCAACATATGTTGGATTATTAGAGCTAATCTAGATCCGAGCATATTCAGATCAAATTTTATGTTGATTTCATATAACTTCCTGTATATTTGAACAAGATGAAATCCGTCCACACATACCATTTTTATGATCTAAGTCCTTTCTTTATTGGACTTATGTTATCTTCACTTAAGTCTATCATCTTAGACCTAGTGGTGAAATCAGAATTTGTTTAAGTCTTTATGCCTTGACTTAACATGTGCTCAAGATGTAACCTTACTCATAAATTTCGGAGAATCCAAGAGTGATACATGCTTGGATCCAGAAAAAGACCAAGGTAACCTCTTATGTTTATCCAACCATGAGGTTCTTGGGGATGTCCTAGGCTTAGGTAGTTGGACACTCCCAACAATCCAAGCCTTTAGACTTAATGAAATGGCATATGCGCCCTATTATTGTCGAGACCTACGTCCTTTCATTATTGAAAGGCTCTCCCTTGTGAATATATCAAAGTTTGATTCAAGATATGACTAAGGTCTGAGACTTGGTGCATTTGAAAAATCTAAGCTTCAAGTGAAGAAATACTAAGATTGATTATAGATATGCTCAAATATCATAGGATTTTGTCTAAACAACCATGGGACTCATGAAGGCATTTCGGATCTGGGTAACTGGTCACTACTGAATTCTGGGTCTCCTATTTAATCAGATTTACATAGATCTGATCTTTATGCTATCGGATCAAACATGATTGTTGCTATGCTCCCTAGGATTAAGTATGTTTAGGATATCGGTATGGACATACTCCCAAAATACCTTGCGCATCCCCTTCCTTAAGTCCCAGAACTTAATTACCTCCCCGGATTTAGACCTTTCAATTCCTGTTAGCATTTAAACTTGAATATACTTCCTCACCGAGAACCCTGTTATTGCTTATGTATGGGCTATGAACCTTGGCTATCATCTTGGATGTTTATGGATGAAGATCCTGGCTAGCTTGGGATTTATATGACCATGTACTTGATATAAGGACCAATCTGAATGTGAGCAATCGACCTCCAAATACCATCTGTATTCAGGTCTGTACCTGCCCCCGATATGGGTCATGGAATGGTTATATCAAACCGTGCCTTAAGGTCTATTCTTAATAGGTATTCTATCCATCTTGTAGATGTTATAAGGTTCATTTGGACCAAATGTACATAAATTCACAGCCGGGCTCCCCTCTGCTCATCCCTCAGACCCAATATCTGGACTTGACTATGGTCCAGCAGGATTCTGTCGAAGCCAAGCCCTGCACATATACAGACTATGGACCTTTGCCTATCTCCTCAGGATCCTAGATGCTTGAGATGATGATCTCAAATAGCCTGGACCTGAACACTTATCTGCTAGGATTCGGACTCAGAATTGACCCTGAAACTGACCTTAGACTGGTCACTAATCGGGACTGAACCATGTATGAGGATCTGCCTAAGTAAGGCCTGAAATATTATGTAAAATAAGGCATGTGTAAGCCTGAAATGTCCATCACCTGAACCACCCAAGCTCGGCCCATAATTTTGCCATGTAGGACCTTTGTACATACCATGGGATACCTATCTTGGACTCTTCTATAATCTGATTATGCTCAGGTCTAAGGACGGCCGAACATCTTCTCTTTGTGAACCAGGTGGCCTATGGCCAGGAGTCAAGGTCAGAGATATAATGTAATGTTACGTTATAATTAGTTAATTAAAAAGAGAAAAAAAATTTAATTAATAATTATTTATTATTATTTTAATCCTCTCCTCCCCCTATTTATTTCCTCTTTCTCCCCCGTCGAAACCCTCCCCTGTACGCACCCTCCCCGGCGCCGCTTTCTCTCCCCCGCGAAAACCCTTTTCTCCCCCTCCTTTTCCCCTCCTCGGTCGCGCTGCCTCGCGAGCGCCCGCTGCCGCGCGCGAGCCTCCCCGCCCTTGAGAAGCCGTCGTCGCCACGTGCCCGACCGCCGCCCCCGTTGACCCTTCCCGCCGCCTCGCCGAGCGTGCCGCCCGCGCTCGCGACCGCGCGCGCCGTCCCCGCCACCTCGTACCGCCTCGAGCCGCCCGTCGCCATGCCTCGGCCGCCGCGTGCCCGCGAGAAACCGCCCGCCCGAGCGCCGCCCGGCCGCTGCCCGCGCACGACCGGCCGCCGTCCCCGCCACCTCGTACCGCCTCGGCCGCCGCGTCTCCCCGTGCGAGACGCCGCCCGCCGGCGCCACGTCGCCGCCCCGCCGCCGCCGCCCGTTGACCCCCCCCGTTGACACCTCGCGACCGCGCACGACCGCGCGCGCCCGCGCGCGCGCGCGCGCCGCCACGCCCGTCGGCCACCGCCCCGTGCGCCCGCCTGCGCCACCGCCGCGCGGCCCCGCCGCTGTGCGCCGCCGTGCACCGGTCTCTCCCGCGCGGTACCCCTTCTCTCTCTCCTCTCTCCTATCGCCCTCTCTCCTATTATCTTCTATCAAGCTCCTTAGTTTATTATTTCCCTTCTACCGGCAGATTTTAAGAACACCTACCCGGCTCGATTTTTCGTCGCCGACGCAACCGCGGCAGTTTCGTCGCCAAATTCAATTTCCTTGGAATTCCGTGCGCCGTTCGCCGTTGCCGTCAAGGTAGGCGTCTCGGCTATCCTTAGCACTCTATATATTTAATTAAATCGTAAAAATTATGTTTAGATCATCATGATTAATAGGTTAGAAATAATGGGCTGTTTTTGATTTATTTGCATATTTAGATAGAATTAGATTAATTTGTTTAAATCGTGCATGCTTAGATTAATTTGGTTATTCATGTATGTTAGATATCATGATAGGTTGTGTATGTCTAAATTTAGTTAGTTTAGTATGTTTGCATCGCGATGAACCTTAATCATGTATATTCCGATTTGATAAAAAGCCGATGTAAGGTTTAGGCATAATGCTATTAGAATTTAGTTTGTTTTCTTTTATGTGATAGATAGTTCTGTTTAAGCATGTAATTGTCATGGTTAGGTTGTATATTGCATGATCTTATTTATATGCATCAGTTTGTGATAGACTGTGGTATGTTATGCAAATATGTGGTGCATAGAACCATGGGTGTTCATCTATGTATTTCATGTTTGATTGCCAATTAAATGTTCGTATGTATCTTGTCCGAGTTATTTATATGCTTGCGTGGTGTGGAATGTGGTTAGTGCGGTGGTGCATTGTGGTTGTTTTGTACTTCACCGGACTAAATTAGTGGCCCGTGGGCGGCGGAGATTAGTTGAATCTGGAGCATCCTTCGATCCCAGATACCGCGGTTTATCCTAAGTACTCCCCTGCCTAGGGGTACTATGGAATTTAGTTACTATATGTTACTTCCTACTATATGGTAAATCTAATGCTAGTTTTGTGATGTGACTACATTTTATCAGATGGAGCATGATTTTTACTCAGACAGGTGTTTAGTTGTGTATGTTGGCATAAATGTTAGTGTTCTAGATGTGTCATTGGTTTTACGTCAGGTTGTGTATGTTGTGAGCATACCTAGAGTAGTCTAATGAGCAGGTTGTGATGGTTTTTAATGCATATAGAGTCTAGTTATCATATGGGGTAGTTGAATGACTTTGTAAGTACTTAATTAAAGATATATGATTAGTTTAAACCCTATGTATTAAATCTGATTTTTAGGCTTATTATGTATTGAATACCATTAGAAATCACTAGTATAGTAGGGTAGTTCGGGTGTAAGACCTACTGAGTCTGTGGTGACTCACCCCTTCCCATTATTAAATTTTTCAGCAGATTTCGAGGAGCCTCTTCCTGAGGAGGACTTTGGAGAAGATTTCGAGGAAGACCTTGGAGTTGATCCAGAGCCATTCGAGGACCCTGAAGAGGAGGAGTTTGGTGACGAGTGATCACCTCATATTATTTAGGTTGCTTGAGTCTTCCTTTCTATTGTTAATTTAGTATTTGTTTGGTGTGATTTTCAGAGGTTGATTGGACTATGTGTTAAGTCCTCTTAGTTGTTTGGTTGTGGTTATTTACAGTGTTTTCTTGGAGTTGAGTTTGGTTGGAACATTACAGGTTGTTTTAAATGATTCAGATTTGATGGTGTGAATTGGATTTTGTGTTCTCCTAAACTGTCCCGATATTCCGGATTTATTTTCCGCTGCGCAATTGTATATTCCGGGTCGTGACATATAATCTTCCGGGGTAGGGATCCTCAAACCCTATTGCCAAAGCTGGAACTCCAAGGCCCAAGATGCCCTGGGTATCACTGGGATTCAGACCCAAATCTGATGCTGAAATTGACCTTAGACTGGTCATTATCCGGCACTGAACCATGGGTTAAGATCTGCCTTATGACAGATGTCAAATTCACCTTACATGGAATCCTACAATCTTATGCAACACCAGGCTCAAATGAACTTGAAATGCATATTATCTGAGACACCCAAGTTCAGCTATCATGGAATATTCACCTTAGCCTCCTATACAAACTCTCAATGATCTGATTATGTTCAGATCTAAAAGCCCTCTGAAACCTTCCTTTCATGTGATCGAGAGGCTTATCATAAATCAGAATTAGGGCCTTTAAAATGCAGGACTCCGGGGTGAGGACCCTCAAATCCTATTGAGATTCCAAAGCTTATAATGCCCCGGATACAATTCCTTGTATCCCTCCTTATATTCTAATCGGGGCTCGAAAGATATGAGCTTTCGGATATGAAACCCCATAGTGCTATTTGAGGGTAATTACCGACCTTATGACTTAGCTTAGATCAATATTTCTTAGTCTTAAGTTTTATATATACGATCCTCCATCTCTCATCAATTTTGAGAGTCAACTCCCTCGGGTTTAGAATATGCCTGAAATCCGAAGGTTAGTGCTCAGTCCAGTTGACTGTCAAACTATATGCATGTTCGGAATTGGCCTTCTCAATCAGGCCTTCATATATAAATATAGATATATATATAAGCAATGGTCCTTGATCACCATCATATGCATATCAACATATATATTTGATTGAAATCATAGGGTATGTAACATATTCTTGTGTCAGCGTAGTTGAACTCCAATTTCATCATATTGAGGTCGTCTCACCCTCTTGAAAGTACATATCTTTATGCATTCATTCATCTCATAGGGGTCTGCCTTATAATTGGCCTTCTCTACTATGAGATAAACCAAAGAGTTGTACACATAATTACAGTCTTGTCCGGGACAAGTGCATTGAACTAGGCCCAATATTAGACTCCAATCATGTCCTGTTGTGGGCATGAATCAGTCCCTAGGCACTCTCGGCCTCCTGATTTCATGATCAGAGGGTAATTCATTATAACTTGTGCATTTTTTGTGCTCAGCCATCATGGAATCTTCAAGGCCCGGGTGGCCATTCTCTCTTCGTATCCACTGCTCTGTCAGGGCTACCCGGGGGTCTTTGGTTCATCATGTGGGTTCCAAAGAGGCCGGGTATAACCTCACTTCCATGCTTTGCTCCTGTTCCTTGTTCTAAATAGGTGTCATAGGCTTGACCCAGATGGAGGCCAGACCTGATGGTATATGCAGGGTCCCTTATGCATTATGATTCTGACCTACCATGAGTCGACATAAAGTATGGGGGGTGACTGATGAAGGGGTCAAAGGGATTCCAACTATAAACTGAAATTGGAGGCAAAGGGTGGAGGTCGGGAGAATTTATCCCTGGTAGCTTTTATGGCTGATTGGGCTGGGGTAACGAAGGGGTATTTAAGCATGGCCTGCAGGTGGAAGTATAGGCAGATTGATGGTATATTGATGGAATATCCGTAGGCCTTCAAGAATGATTATTTTGCTCATCCCGGAAGGCTTGGAAGAAGACTCTATGGCACCCTATCTGCTGATCATATGGACAATTATTCAGGTCCGGAAAGAAGAGGTATGCTTCTAATGACATATGATGAGGGCCTGAGCTGATGAAGGATCCATCCGAGGAAGGGGACAATCAAATAAAAAGGGGGAAATGCAATGAATGATTTATAAAGGGGGGGCAGACCGACTCCTATGGGAACTTACCTTTAGCACCTTCACTTGCCTTTGGCTTACTTCCTTCACCCTTATCTGCCGTGACCAACACTGCTTGGAGATGCCCTTAGATGAAGCTCCTGCCCCTCTTATTGCCTTGCTGGTATCAGAGTTCCCACAGCCTTTTTTCTCTGCTCCTCCGACCCGCCTCTCATGTGCGGGGACCAAGGATCGCGGGATCGGAATCAGCCACCGGATAGGTGGGTACCGATCCGATCCGGATCGGATCGGTCCGATTCTGAGCGATCCGCCGGAAGAAACAACGATCCGGAATCGTTCCGGATCGGTCCTTCAAACAGTGGTAAAACCTAAAACAAATACAAAAATAACACTCTATGCAGGATTCCGATCCATCCTAGAGCATTTTGGGGGCGAAATCGGCCTGAAATCGCCCCCAAAATGGTGCCGCGGCGGTTGTCTTCCCCGCCCTATCGGGCGGGGAAGACGGGGCTACCGGGTCCATCGGGACCCGGTAGCCCGGATCCGGTGACTTAAGTCACCAGACCGGTGACTTAGTCACCGGACCGGACCGGTCCGACCGGACCGGACCGGTCCGACCAGTCCGGTCCAGTCGATCCGGTGACTTCGATCCGGTGACTTAAGTCACCGGATCCTGGGCTACCGGGTCCCGATGGACCCGGTAGCCCCGTCTTCCCCGCCCGATAGGGCGGGGAAGACAACCGCCGCGGCGGGTTGGCCGCCGCGGCGGTCTGTGGGTCGATTCCGGCGAGGGAATCGCCGGAATCGATCCAGAATCGACCATTTCGGTCGATTCCGGCCCTTATTCTACCTACAAACATCGATCCGGACCGATAATTCCGCCGGGAATCGGATCGGAGGGGTCCGATCCGATCCAAGAATCGGCCGATTCCGATCCGGATCGGCCGATTCTGCAATCCATGGCGGGGACTGCCTCTTTTATAGCCTGCAGGATGGGTGCTGTTCACCCGAGAGATGGAGTGTGGTCGTGCAGTGTATGCATGGAGGAAGTGGGGCCATTTTCTCCTGAACGTGGGGAAGGTGGGGCTTGACCAAGTCAGGGCCAAGAGATCAAAGAATCCTGGCTTTCGGTGGTCTACTGATCATTAGTGAGTTCATCTCACACTAAGTATAGATCCTGGCCCTTGATTAAATGCCCCGGATCTTCACTTGATAGCTCAATCCAAGCCTTCCATCCATCAGTCTTGCAAATGGCAGATTATATCTCATCCATTGATTAATTGGAGCTAGGCATTGTAGCCCACGTGAAGGGAATTAAACCCATCCAATCAAATATCCAATAAGGATGGATCCAGTGGGTATTATCCTATTAAGGATCCAATTAGGTCATCTTGTTATACCATTGGGGATCCAAGAGCATTAGGAATCCAATTAGCTTATCCGACAGCCAATCTTGGCCTTTGAATGCATCTCTTTTCCATCCGGCCCTCCATTTGATGGATTATCTCAAGTATGTGGCTCATCGATTAATGGATGTTCCATTTAATCCCAACCATTGATCCTCTTATTGGATATTAATCCCATTAAGGATCCGGGAGGACTTGACACCCGGTAATTAACTTTGCCCATGATTTATCTATCGGATATCCCATTATGGTGGATCCATTGGATATTATCCTACTAAGGATCCGGTGGGACCATCTGTGTTGTGTGCCGAGGATCCATGAACATTAGGATCCAATTGGCATATTAATCGACCAATCCACGGCCATTGGATGCTCTCGGCCTCCTTCTTAGATCTCTTTTGAATTCCATAGGCTGTTTCCCCCCCGCGGATCATCCTCTATAACTTTCTGTTTAGTCTCCTAGCTGGAGACTAACTCCTCCACCCGCGAGCCATCTTATAGTTGGCCCTTCCTCCTCATCCTGTCGCACCTTCTTTTCTTTACCGGTTTTGTTGCAGCTTGCTCTTGCCAAGGGGAGCTACCGGACCTGCTGTTTGGGGATCTTGGGTGCCTCCTTCTCCCACTTGGGGTCAGGCCGAGGAGATGAACATTATCTTAGCTATCCCCGGGTGAGTATACTTGGTGGATTTCCCTCCACCTGCTTTATACATTGGTAATTCCTTTTCTCCACCGAACATTGTGATGCTATGCTTGGCTTTCTTTATTGTTGTGTAGGCATGCCTTCACTTCCTTTTTCTTCTATATCTTCCCTTTTTCTTATCCCATTTCCGGTTCTTGCTGTCTTTTACCAAATTTTTGTTGGCAGCATGCCTCCGGTCCTATGTCATGTCTCAAATATACATAAAACCGTATGTATTAAGGCATTCTCATTGAAACAGCACATTCACTTCCCTATTTTTTTCTTTTGATCTATATGTAAGATCCTAGCCTCTTCATATGCCATCATTGATCGAGGCTATTACCATTCTTTTCCCTTAGAACAGGAGCCTAACAGCTCCCGGATGCCTGGACCCCTTGAATTTATATAGGAATTCAAGGGTGCAGGATGTATTTCATCTTCGGCCTTCTTCTTCTCATACATGTGTGTATATACATATCTTTCACAAAGTTTAGGTGCCAACAAAGACCCAAAATTTATTAGATAGAGAAACATTGTCAAGTTCTCCTCGAGTCCATCCTCTATCTTCTAAATTGAAATATGGTTCATCCAAGCTTACAAAAGATTTTGCTCTTTGAATATCTTCTCCAAATTGATGTCTGCTTCTTGTAGTGTCTCCTCCTCACTTCATCTTCCACTTGTTTCTTCCATCCACCTTTGTTCTTCCTTTTAGTTATCTCTCATCTTCTGCAAATTCTTTAACTTCAATCTCATGTTATAGTGATAATAGACCAATTGCTCAAGTCTCTTTGATATCAGCCAATTTCTCTGTTTTATATGAATAAAACTGAACGTTGATCAATTTCTTTTGTAACGCAAAGCTGATGTGAATTGGTAAAGAACTAGAATCATAACATCAGCCAAGTCTTCGTATCTCAGTGCCCTACCGCGATATATCCCCCCAATCAGCTACATGGCAATATTATATGTTAGAAGATAATTAAAATAAGTTAATTATATAAATCAAAAAAATAATCAAATTATACATACCGGTATTAAGAAACATAAATACTCAGTACAACCTTAATGTCTCAAAAGCATTGTATCTCATTCTATAGTCATGTATCTTGTTGTATACTATAATTGAGAAAGCATTGTCTCCAAACATCCCGTAAACGACCTCATTGACGCTATCTAAGAGTTCATTAATAGACTTGAAGAGTGGACTATAACAATATTTTAGGTTGAAAAAGTGACCTGATAATTGACCACAAAAAAGATTATTGTTAATATCGGGCATAAATAAAACAATTTTAATTGATTTATATCGTTTGACTTAATTAAAAAGAACATATATACTACATGCATAGAATGATACAATGTTCTCTCCCACATACGGTCATTGATCTCCCACCCGATGCTGAAGTCTAAGACCTTCTTCGATATTTCTTCCTTGGCCCACTCAAGTGCATCGTACAGGTACCTCATATTTATCTTCTTATCTTCATTTACTATTCTAAGTACCTTAACTAATAGTTGCACTATATCAAGTGTCTTCTGTACAAGCAGTCAAAAGTCTCCACTTTTAAAGTCTCATCTACCTTTTCTCTTTCCTTTTATCTAATGAACTAACCCTAACAATCCAACCAGCCCATCCCAGTGAAAGTATCATTTGGGTAAATGGACGATTTTATTGTATTAGGCTCTCTAAGGAAATGCAATAAGGAGCGAACCGAGTTGTCTCGGGCCATAGAAACTCTCAACCCTTCATCTACTCTCTCATCAGGTTAAGGATGAAGTTGTGGCTATATATAAATAATGAAATATATTGCGCTACCTTAACTACCCAATCTGTTTGAGAATTCTTGCAAATATCCTCTAACATTAAATCTAAAGAATGAACAGAACGTGGTGCCTAATATAATTTTGGTCTCTTGACCGTCAACATTTATCCGGCAATTTTATAGGTCGCTATGTTGTCCGTCATTACTTGGACAACTCGATACTATCCTATCTCTTAGACAATACCATCAATTAATTCAAATAGATATTTGGCGTTCTTTACCTGTCTAGATGCATCCATGAACAATTAAAAGACAATTCGAGTTTGACAATATACTAAAAAGTTGATCATTATCTTCTAAATTATATGCATTAAGTGAAAATTTATGTAATAAATCTAAATTTAAAATTAATAAAGAAATATAGATTAAGAAGTGTTAAATTTAAAAGTAACATGTCCAATCGTCTATCGTCAATATGTATCCCCGTTCATCCCAAATACGTTTAAATAACTTCACATATTCTTTAATATGTTACACCTTCATTAGAAGATATGTGATGTACATGTCTTTCGGTGTTGGTCCCAGCACTCCCTTGTCAACGTCGGCTACGGTGGCAATCATCGACTTGTAGCAAGGCCCCTTTGCCGCGTTAGCCGATATGTTACTAGGAAAGAACCATCTCAAAGTTGTCTGCTAGATCTTCTCCATGCATAACTTCAAATTATTCATTGTTGTGTTGATGGTTGTTTGTTTTTATCGCGATCGTATGATGACGGGATGTACAGGACCTACTGTCAAGTCACCATCTCATGTAAGATCATGAATATCTAGCTCTTCTAGCGAATTTGATCCTCTTCCACTTCCGATCCACTCTCATTTCCACTTCTGCTCCCACTACCCGAACCTTGACCCATAAATCTGTCGGTACGATGATACATGTCTTCATGGATCAACCACCTCTAACTTGCCTCCATCGCTCGTGCTAAGTCATCTGTTTATAATGAAAAATAATAATTATCTTTCATTATATACATATATTGATGTGAATTATTAAAGATTAAGCATTACATACCGTCATCGAAACCTTCGTACTAAGAGACTTCTAGTATATATATGTACCAAACATCTTGACAGTTCTTCTGTGATTTCTTCACAGATAGTGTTCTTATCTTTCTAAAACTCCTTGACTTTTCTAAATCTTGTAAATGAGTTTGAAATTGTACTCATACCTCGTATGGAGTTCATGTGCACGGTCCCACATCCCCCTTGACACCAACAAGATGATACTTCAACTGGAAATTTTTGTTATAAAAAAATTTATCATAATACTTACATTTAACTTTTCTTTACTCCATCAAGACCAACGTATAGTGGAGCCAAGACAGAGCATTTTGGGTCGAACAAGAACTCCTACGGCTTGGAGAAAACATATCGAATAATAAAATTTAAGAATACTTCAAAAATGAGATTAGCAAGTGATTAACAAAAAAGAAATTAGCAAGCAATTAAAAAAATAAGACTTCAACACTAATTAAATGATTAACACCGAAAAAATAATTACCACTAATTAAATAATTAACACTACCTATTTCTTGATGAACACAAAAAAATAATTAATACAACTTAAACTAGAGAGCAATGGAGCTTAGAGAGCTTTAAAATAAGAGAGAGTGAGTGAGATAGGTGGGGGGAAGGGAAGGCCCTCGAGGGCCTTAAATAGCCCCCGAAAGGAGTGGGTGGCTCCTGGAGCCCCCCCCCCTCCCGTCGGGTGTGCGCTATGCGCTACCAACAGTCCTATAACTATTGGCTACCCTTGGTGACTCAGTTGGCTGATCAACTGATATAGTCACTCGACCCCATTCTGGGGCATAATAAGGTCAGTCTGACCAAGTCGCAACCAAACCGATCGGCTGGAAAACTAACTGGGTTGACCAACCCACTCTAGCCCCAAATCGACCCAACAAACCATGGTTTCAACAATAATATGGGCTTGAAGAAATAAATCAATAAGTGGACCAAAATTAACAATTAATGGGCCTATTTGGGAGTTAAAACATTGCACATTAATTCCATTGGAGGTACATAGAAAAATTAGCATTGAATTGAGTGATTTTCAATAGATTATGGCTAAAGTGTGTTTCAATTAATGAGTCAAACTTGAGAATTGAAATTGTGGATCAATTAGGGATTGGATTAGCTTAAAATTCAACTCAATTAAAAAATATCAGGGGCGGCACAAGATGGGTTTAATTTAAATGGGGATTGGGCTCGATTTAAATGCATATTCCAATACAAATCATTTCATATGATATATGACCTTGTCCTTTTTTTGCACAAAAGCACCCAAATTTCCATTTTTGTCTCCCTTTCCAAAAAATTAGGTGCCAAGAGTTTCCCAAATTATGTATTTTGAGTCCATATTTTCAAATTATGGTGGATTTTATTGGAGATGTTACACTAGAATTTAAAAACCAATTCCAACCTCAAAGTACATTTATCAAACCAAACACAACCCTCTCTTTGACCCCACACCCACCGATAGGTAGCAACCCTTCATCTTCTGACAACCCTCACTCATGCCACCAACATGCCTTACAATCACCTTCTCTTACCTGTTCATATCAGATCTAGTGAGAGAAGAGAGGAGAGAGGAGAACTAGAGAGAGAGAAAGGAAGAAAGGAAAGCAGGAAGGAGATAAGAGGGTGAGCGAAGGAATTTTTTGGCATTTAAAAATATATGCGGTCAACCATCCAGACTTTGACCTTTTAACCGTTAAGGATATACATGTAATATCTCAGAGTTGTCAATCATATAATCTAATTGGTGATTTATAGGGATATTTTAGTTTTGGGGTATTTGCAAGAGCCAAGGAATACAAATATCCCTTTAATTCCTAGTTACCACTAAAAGAAAAAAAAACTAGAAGCAAGACAGAAAAAGAAAGTGGGAAACAAGACTCGGATCCTAAAATCTTAAAATTTTAAACTAAAGAAAAGCTATAAAAATAAAAAATAAAGTGAGAAATTAAAAGAAAAGGAGCAATTCCCCACAGCTATGCTTCGTTATCTTGTCTATACCTATTATCAACGCCCTGGCACCCTCTATCATATTAGATGAAAGAACTGAGATGTTTAAACTAGATGGTATGAATAATGCCACTCATTTCAACTTAATCGTATCTTTTCTTCATATTGTCTCACTGTTATTACACATGGGCGATGTCTTGTACCTTTTCCTTTTATCTCCATTATTTTTGTACTACCTCGTTCTATCTTCACTTTCCCTTTCCATATATGTCTTTTAAAATAGTTATACATTTTCCTAACTACCTTTTTAATTTTTAAGAACCATATTTATTTGCATAGCATTGCATCTGTAAACTCTTGAACATCACATGTTTCATCCATTTATTTCTCATCATCTGATTCTAGCTGCAATCTTCCTTTAAAAGATATCTCCTAGCCACTTGATTTTATTACTGAAGACCACTATTCTATGCTTACTTAATGCAAGTCTTTCCAAGTATAACTGTGTGCGCATGCATGTGTGTGTGAGTGAATGTGTGTGTGTGTGTGTGAGAGAGAGAGAGAGAGGGAGACCAACTTGGAGATACGTTAGATATGGAAGCATTCTATTTACAATTGCATCTACATGAGATGTCTGTCTTTTAAATGAATGCTATGGTCAGAGAGAGCACCACCAACAATTCAGGACAAAATATAGATTTAATGGGTATTGAATTAAATACACTACGTCTTGGTAAAAAGTTGGAACCCTTAAAGAGAGGTCAAAGATTCACCTTACTAAAGCTTGACAAGATGTAAAAGTTAGGCCGCACCTCTCGACTCCTGCAGGAGCTTAGGTACCTTACAAGATAAATTCAAAATAAAATCAATAAAAATGGTTTTTCCTCCTTATAGAGCATTGAATTCAAACATCCCAACAAAAAAGGTTCCTAGTGCCAATGGAGTAAAAATGATAATAACTATTCTAGATTTCCCACTAGCTAAAAGTGATAAAGAGATGATTGGTAAATACGTTTGAAAACCAAGGGACGAAAAGTTAAGTTAGATAAAGTTTCTAAAATAAGTTGTCTGTCAAATTTTTTACACTTCCTAAGAGCAAAACTATAAATTGAACTGAACGCCAGTTGTCAACTTCGAGCTTTCTCCACCAACTATACTTCAGTCCTCTATTTTGCGCTTTACTTTACATCATTTATTTCCAGGATAAGTAGAACCTAACTCACTGACGCAGTTTTGGTGCCCATTAACTACTCAAGGCACCAGAAAATCCGCTTTCGCTCCCGTGTCAACAACCTTCCTCCATCTCTTCTCAAATAGCCTCATTTCCAGCCCGTTTGACTTCTTCCATTCCATGATCCACCGATCTCCCTACAGGTTAACACTGGGCATCCAGAGCAACGAGTATAAAGACTAGAATCAGGAACTTCAGTAGCATGCTGTCGTTTATGGAGAACAACAACCACGCATCCCAAGTTGTGCGCAGTGAGGAAGCGTCGAGTAAATCTAACTCTAATTCCCGGAAGAACACGGAGAATGGGAAGCGAGAACACCATGAAACGCAGTATGCACTGATAACTGCACGGGATATACCTGGCTTCCAAGTTACGGAGATCGACCATCGTGTCTTTCCCTACCCCCTTCTGCAGCATCAGCAGCAGCAGCAAGCAAGAGGGGGAAAAGAAGTCATAGGAGAGAGAGAGAGAGAGAGAGAGAGAGAGGTTGGGCAGTATAAAAAAGACAGGCGAAGGCAAGGCTGGCAATTGATTTTCCCGTCATTTAATCCGGTGATTTGTCCGAAGAAATGTATGTATTCTCCATGGTACGGACTTCAAAATTCAAATGTGTTATTTAACTATAAATGATGTCAAATGGTACAGAGTATTCCCTGGTTATGAAATTTACAGTTATATCAGTTAAATTTACAGTTATTCCACTGCGCCACTGGTCAAAAATATATATATATAGTTAATTGACCACGTTTCATCAACGGTACCCTGATTGAATGGAGATACAGAAGCGACCTGAAAATTTTATTTTTCGTCTCAGAATGAAAATAAACATGTTGAAAAAAGTAGTAGAAGCACTTTTGTTATCATGGTATAAATTTGGATGCTTTCATGAAAAATAAAAAATAAAAAAAATAAAGTGCAACTAATATATATATAAAAAAGCATGTTTGATAGGATGCATAGTAAAAATGACGAAAAGTCACGTATAAAAAAAGAAAGTATCTCACTAATTTTTAATCTACGAAGAAATTCCTTACATGATTGTATTTTAATCATGCTTCTCAAACAACTCTTTTAAGTACAAATACATTCCATTGATAAAATATTTCTAAAGATTTTACACAACAATCGTTATAATTCATCTTAATTTTAAATATATTCATACTTGAACAATAAAGAAATTAATGAACGAGTCAAGCTTGACTAGGGTTTTGCTAGACTCAACAAAATTAAAGAGTAAATTGTCAAGTACTTTAATTGAATATTTCTAAAAGAATTAAAATCATCAGTATTCAGTAATTATATAATGTCAAAATTTTTATCTTATGAGTTAAAATAATATTAATTTCAGTCTAAACTGAGTTTGAGTTCGATCTTCTTGACTGTGCCCAATTTAATCTCTAAACAAGCTTGGGACGCACACAAGTTTGAATTTCTATAAATTAGTTCATATCAAACTTTAAGTTAGTGCTCGAATTTAACTTGATAAGTAAAAATATCGATTCAAATAGTGAGTTATTAACAAGTCAAGAAATGAATATGAATCAAGCATGTTCATCCATGTATCAAACTCGAAAAGATAATTGATTTAAACTCGATCTCTAAGTTAAAAAAAAACTACTAATGCTCCCCTCATTTGCATCTCTACCGGAGGAGGAAGGCACAACTAATGAGAGAGAGGGTAAACTTAATTACATAACAGAAGTAAAGGGTTCAAAGAGTATTTGATTATATAGTTGATAATACTAATGTCATATTTGTTTAAAGTATAAAAAATATATTATATAAATTTTGATATTTATATGCTAGAGTCTCATCAACGAAATTGATGTACTCAAAATTTAATTCATGGTGTCACAAATTTTAAATGTTATTTTCGGTGGTACTTGATTTGATTTCAATGAAATGTCTACCATCTTTGTTTCTTCTCTGATCTCTCTGGAGAAACATAACATTTTAATTTCCCACCTCTTAAAATAAAAGACAAAACTACTTAAATTTAAGTGATTCATCAAAAAAATACTGTTATATTTAGATTATTTATCAAAATTCTCAATGTTTAATCTGCTAAGTGTAGATGTTAGACATCAATTAAACTATGAGCCAGGGTATCAAGAAAAAAAAATGTCGTTGGCATGGATGATCAATGACCTCCGATTACGTATCACCGACAGCAAGGGCACGTCGGTACAGCTAGATATGAGACAGACGTGGTATCTTGTCATCAATGTTATTTAGATTTTATCCTTGCCATATATGCGCATAGATCCGAAACACGAGTGACGTGGAGCGGTTGACCAGTCAAGTGCGGACCGGACCAACAAAAGATAAGTCGCCAGCCCAACCTCCCTGGAATGGACTTGCAATAAGAGCAAGCGACTATATCCAACGAGGGGCTGGCCGAGCATAGCTCGGTTGGCACCTCCTCTAGCTGGATTTGCGGGAGGGAGGAGGTTCAAGGACGTCGATGGTGTCCGGCTCTTCCCCTGTGGGGGGCGAGAGAGTTCTCAGGTGGGAACGAGCCATGGGGGGCTCGATTCCTCGTCGACCCGTACGCACGGCGAGCAGTTGGCCAACGCGACCATGTGACCAAAAAGACTATCCAACGAGGGAGGAGCTGAACATGACACGTGGGAGGGGCCCTGCCTGGTATGCTCCAACGGTCAATTCAGCTCATATTAAAATAAAACACAAATGACTTCTCTAACTTCTTACAAAGAGATAGAAACATAATTTATTATTAAGTAATCTAACATTTATTTTACTCCAAAATTTAATTTATTATTTAGTTATTTGTAAATATTTTGTTCTGCATATTTGAAAATCATTCTCTAAAAATTTGTCTCAAAACTTGATAAGAGTTAGAAGATAATATAAAATTTTTAGCAACCCATTTGAATAGTAACTACTTATAGATCCCTTTATCATTGTAAAGGGGAGGTATCACGCCTGAGTGTCCACTCTCATAGGTGACACGATTATGTTGGGAAAACCCTCTCGTTGAGAGAGGTCGTGGGTTTCAAACCCACACATTTTCGGATCTTTTACGACCTATTTGGTTAGAGTATCGAACATGGTACTATATCATTATTGATATTGATATTTTTAAAAATTAAAATACAATATCAAAATTAATATAAATTGACACTTGTATTATATTATATGTTTTGCTTGCACCGCAAATTTCAAAATTGATACAATTAACAAAATATTTCTTAATGATTCTTATGAATATCAATTTTAAAATTAATAATGATAGAGATATCTAATAATATTACCAAAAAGAGTATTAGACCTTGTAGGCACCGCTTCAGCATCTCATCGGAAAAATATTTCACTCAAAACTTGTATCTAAAACCTAAAAATATAACAGCAGGGTACATCTTCTAATCTACCAAGTTTTCATTGACCCCCTTAAAATAATTTTAGAGAAAAGATACATCTCATAAATCGACATATAAACACAAGTTTATGAAAATTGTTCATTTGACTGTGTAAAATTTATCCTATATTCTTCACAAGTAAAAAATTTAGGCGTCATAAAAGTATGTTTTAAGCAATGAAATACTTTATGCACTGTTTGATTAGAGTTTCATTTTTGGTACTATATCAATATTGATATTAATATTTTCAAATGTTGGAGTATCAATATCAAAAGTAATACAAGTTGTCACTTCTATTACATGATATGTTTTGTTTGTACTATAAATTATAAAATTAATATAATTAACCAAACACCTCTTAATGGTTTTTATCAATATCAATTTTAAAATTGATAGTGATAAAGGTACCTAATAGTGTTACTAAACAGGGTATTAGTTTTTTAATTACATTTTTTATTTACTAGAAAAATATGTTGACTTGAAATATTTATTTGGGAATAGGAAATACTAGCAGAGGAATAATATCAAAGTCCAAATCTTTCTTAGAAAACTACGTTAGCGCATTGGAAAATTCATATATTTCTATATTCTTATTTTTGTCTTAGTGGGCTTCGTAGATCAGGTAGGTCATCCGAACAGTGAAAGAGCACACTTGCTTGATTACGAGTAGCTAGAGGTGTAAACGGAATCCGATATTCCGATATTTTGATTCGATTTCGATAAAAATTAACAGGTTTGGAACTTATTTTTGTATCCTATAAGTTATTGAAATCGGAATCAGATATTCCGGTAGCTTATCAGAATCGGAATCGGAATCAGTTGGTTCCGTTTCCGTTAATCTGATTTCGATAAAAAATAAGTATATATAAATAAAATAAAATTAAATAAATTATAAAATATAATATATAAATTGATAAAATAATAAAAATAAAGTTTCAAGAAGATTATATCAAATTTTAATAATTATATGTGAATTATTGACTCACTTTTGAATAAAAATTAATATTTAATATGTATTTCAGATTTTATCGGATTTAGTTCCGATTTTGATAACGGAATCGGAATTGGATCTAAATCGGAACATAGTGATTCCGAAATTATCGAAATCGGAATCGGAATCGGAATCCCTTAACCCTTATCGGAATCGGAATCTGATTCTGGTGAATCCGCTATCGATTCCGACCTGTTTACAGCCCTACGAGTAGCAGTGTCAATGCGCTGGGCATATCCCGGCCCAGATAGACCCAAGTAGAACGATAATGGGCCGGCCAAACTAAATCCACATTGGTTTGATCGGTCTGACCTATAAAAATTGTTAACATGGCCTTATACAGCCCGATGTGACCTGAGTTTTTTTTATCTCCTAGATATATTATTACCAAAAATAATAAATTTAATTATTAAAAATAAAAGTATAAAATTATTAATTTTTAAATTAAAAAATATTTTTAAGAAGTAAAAATGATAGTTTTGTTAAGTTATTTTAAAAATGTTAAGATCCTTTGACCCAATTCAGCCTGTTAGTCGACCTAGTTATGACCCACAAGCCAGAAGTTTTAGAACGTGTAATGGCCCGTGACCAGCCCTGCCTGGCTGCCCATCCCACAAGCTAGCTGGCTAGTCTAATCCATTGCCACCGCTCGTTACGCGTCAAATTTTATGCACTTCGTTACCAAAAATTTACATTAAAATAAAATATAATGACATGTTATCAAATTTGGTGAGATGCCGTGCCAAAACAGTGATGGTTGCGTATAACTAAAAAAAGATGGATGATCGTAAGGAAAAAAAATGAATTTCACTTTTTTTCCAAGAGATTTTTTTTTAAATATACTTTTTGTAATGATTGATAACACCATTTTTAAGCGTAAGCCTTCAATAAGTAAACTTAACGGAGGGATGAACTGAGTTTACTCTTATGGGGTGTTTGGTTGCATGATAATTTTTTGTACACTTTCATGATAAAAAATTGTATTAAAATAAAAAGTGAACCAACTCATGACATAAAATTATCATGTTTGGAGGGATGTGATTACAAAAAAGAGTAACTATCACACATGACCAAACAAAGTGGGGGACCACAAGAAAAAAGAAAGAGGTGAGACCCTCTTTTTTGTTTAAGAAGAAAATCACTTTTAAAACATAAAATTGTCATGGTTACCAAGCACCTCTTTTAACAAGTTTTCTTACAATTTTTAAAAATTAAAAAAAAAACCTTCATTATCATGCCACCAAACACCCCCTTAGATTTTATCTCTTTCAAACTTAAAATAAAACTTAATGTTTGAATTGATTTACAATTAATATGATCTTCTCATATCAATATAAATATAATATACGAGTGAATGTGAATAAGGGTGTTCATGATTTGGTTTGATTTTTAAATATTTTTTCCTAATTCAAATTATCTACCAAATCAAACCAAACGGAAATAAATTAATTTGGTTTGATTTGATAACTATATTTCTTTAAGACTTATGGCCTGTTTGATTAGAGTATCAAAAATAATACTATATTAGTATTGATATTGATATTTCTAGAAGATGGAGTATCAATATCAAAATTGATACAAGTTGACACTTATAATACATAACATATGTTATTTGCACTATAAATTTCAAAATTGATATTATTAGTCAAACACCTCAAAGTGATTATAATCAATATCAATTTTAACAATAAAAGTGATAGAAATGTCTAATAATGTTACCAAACAGGGAATTAAGGTATAGAAGATATGTCAATATATAATTTTTATTTTATTTATTTTAAATCATATTTTATTAAAATCGTGTATATATGTTTACACATTACATTAATTTTATCTTAAAAACTTTTGAAATAAATTTATTTTATAAGAACAGATATGTAAATATTATATTATATATAACTTAAAATAAAAGATTTAATTTGATTTGGGTTATTCGATTTACTACTTTGATTTGGTATAAATGGCCCTAAAAATCAAACCAAACCGGTGGCAACTCAAATGAAACCAAACTGAACCAAATTATTGGTTTGGTTTGATTTTTCGAGTTGAACCAAATACTAAACATCCCTAAATGTGGATGGAAGAAATGAAACACACACTATAACATGATTTGCCATATTTATAGTGGTTTGGTTTCAAATATATAACATACTATTAAGATCTATTGCCACTACTTCACATCTAACAGTAGAAAGATTTTAGACTTATATTGTATTAATTGATCTACACACTCGATAGAGAATACACATTACACATTTGGATCTTCATCACATAAATAAAAAATAAAAATATGACACTCTACATTTTCTTCATAAAACTCTATATATATAACATTAAACATGAGATGGGTAAGAGAATTGCCATTGAAGTGCTTGTTTTGAAGTAGGAAGTAGCACAAAGAAGTATTTAGGATGCTTTCTTACTTGACATCATTCTTTTTGTTCTTTTAGGGCTTTTAACTTCAAAATGAGATTATATATAGTCAGGATTTTCCACTATCCACAAATCCATGAGACATTTTACTTTTTTGAATGGATCTCACTTATCCAAAGAAAAAGAACTGAATCAGATATTCAAAAAATAAGAAAACTTGTCAATTTTTTCAAAGATGTTAGCGGATCAATGCAACATGGTGTAACCATTGCGACAATAACTTGAGTTCAAAAGGTTGGAGAGAATGTTTTATGCATGTGCGAAAACCTATTCATATCTAGTTGGTTGATCGATTCAAACCCTGATGAAATATGTCCTAAAATTATTTGTGCACTCGTGCATTTCAGTCAATTGTCCAATACTTTATACATGGTCAATTAATGTTGTTAATTTTTTTATTTTGAAATTTATTTGATTTATTCACTTCATTTTGTTTTTTATTTATTTTCTTTTATATTTTTATTTCATTGATTTAAAGTGTGAATTTACTCATGTTTAAGTGTTGATAGAAATGTTTGCCTTATAAGTCTATCATATTTGGTATGATTCAATATTTTTTGAAATATCTTATTCAATTATTTAACATATCCTTGTTACTTTGCACTAATTGGATGGGTATATCTTAATGAAATCCTTGATCATATGCAATGATGGTTAGATAATGATGATATCATGATGGTGAGATCGGTCATTTAGAGGCATGTGATCTAAATATTTCTAATTGTAGGATTCTTGAAACATAACATTAAAGATTTGGATAGAATAGTTTATATGTTGTCTTCTTAACAGATGAGGGGTGACCAATGTCATTTGTTATTTGTGTGAAGACATTGAGATACGTACACATGTACTCATTAATGGATTGAGTTTACTAAACTGGTCAAACTTACAAACTCTGAATGATATCTTACTTAATTATCAATCAAATTTTCTACCATCACAATTGCATGGTTAAAACTTTGACATAAGTTATCAAAGATGTCTTATCAGATGTATTTTGTACTTTGTCTATGACTTATGAATCACTAATACGATGGTCCAATACACTTAAAGTAATGGATCATGTGCAAGGAAAACTTGGTGAAAGCAAGTAAGCATACAACAATAGATTGTTCACTCTTAGTAAGTGAAAAAGAATGAGATATGAAATAGTACTCTAAATCTATGGTCAGGGTATAAAGAATAATTAAAAAAAAATTTCTAATTGATTTGATTCTGAGTACATAATTCAACAATGTTGGCATACTAAGAGATTGACAGTCAATGTCATACCCTTGTTAGATAAGGGCATTGGACAAATAAAGGTTTATATTTGTGCAGTGATTGATGATGGAAATGCTTAATTGAGATAAGGTCATTCTCGAAGTTGTTTGAAATCATGGGGCGTGAATTGTACCTTACATGATTAGATAGCCGATAAAATATGTTATTATATTATATATTTAATTTAAAAATATTATTTAACTAGATATCAACTAGGGCTTAGTGGGTCACATACAAAAGAAATGATTCGTTAATATAGGGGCATGGACACAATTTATAGAAATTGTGAGTTTTTGTTAAAAATTTAGATTTCTATAAATAATAACTAAATGAGCCAAACCCTATTAGGCCAAGTGAGTCAATGTTGTGGTCATACATCTTCAATATGTTCTCCCACCTTGGAGGCCTCCGGCAAGTGGTGGAGCTTCTTCCAGGATGAGTTAAAAGGTCCAATGTGTAGTAGAATCCATTTACAAAGGGAATTTATGTGAATATCATTAGAGGCCATGCACTTGAATGACTTGGAGAGTGTGAAAACACTTGTTCTTATTTGATTTCGAGAGGTTAGTTAAATTCCGTGAAGATATTTTTGATGTTATTTGAATCTAATTATTGGTTACACCATTCTGTCCTGATAGAGATAGCAACAATGAAATTTAAGGAATTGTTACTTTGTTGTTCATAAAAAAATTCCTTACAAGTATAACATTGTTTTTTTCTTGTAAAATTTGTTGACCATCGAAACCCATAGAGAATAGTTGCGCATCAAGTTTTCTTAAACTCTAAATGTTATGCAGTCAAGCACCACATTAGTTAGGCTATTATCATTTCAAATTTGTTGATAAGATCTCTTATACATTTATTATGAGGTGTTTGGTTATACTATCCGGTAAAATAATATATTAAAGAAAATTATGATAGTTAAATACTTAAAACATCATTTTTGGTTAGAAGAAAACATGTTATATGGTGAAAATCATGTAGGAAGAAAGTAGGTCCATAGAAAAAAAAGTCACCCCTCTTCCTCCTTTGTAATGTAAGAAGAAACTCTAGATAAAATCACATTTTTATCTTGACTGCATGTCTACCATTTCTTTCATAACTATGGAAATACAAAGTTTATTTTGTAAATAAAATATATTTTACAGCACAACCAAACACCCTACAAACAAGTAAGAGTTGCTTAGGGTGCCTTTGGTTAATTTTTCTATATGTATCAAGTTTTCATGGAAAGATAATTAAAGATTTTATTAGGTTGCATGTAATATTTTGTATCATCTAATTATATGAAAATATTTTGTGTCATGCCCCGGACCAAAAGATATGCAATAAACTTGTCCAACAATGAAGCTGGGAAAAATAATCTCTTAAACACATCAGTTTAAAATTAGAGAAAATGACAACTATTTTGATTAGATATCAATTAATTTCTATTTAAAATAACATATAGAATTTACAATCTAACAACTCAAATACCAATTTAAAATATATAATGACTCTTTAAAATGTTTAATGATTGTTATGAGTTAGATGGGCTTAGTAGGCTCCGCATCACAAATTCTACTTACTGGCACTGCCAAAACTAAAGCATACATAATATATTTCACAATCACGGATGATAATATAACAAAATAATAATATATTAACAATGTCAAAACCAATCGATTTAACTCTAAGCCAAGCACACATACACATTTTTTCTTAATTCAGCTTAGTTAAGTAAAAGACCTAATGTACATGATAATACAACTAACTATTCTCTAGACATCTAACCTAAATGTAATGACTTTGTATTTAACAAGAATTCTTGACCTTCCTATAGATCTACTATGTCAATACATGCAAGACCTTTGTAAACTTATACAAAATGACATGGCTAACCCCTTTGTCATACATCAAAATGCAAGGAATACCATCTTGCATACATAGAACAAATGCCTCTATGCACATGTAGCAATGTTAGGTAACTTATACTAGATTTGCCATATATAGCAATAATCATATAGCTAAGCCAAATCACATAGTGCATATAGACAGTGATGCACTTAGGATGAATCATGGTATCTAAGATGGAAGGATGTTTCAAACTAATCTAATATTCGCTGCCTATGAGCACTAACTCTAGTTTAGTGTAAATGCAATGACATATCAAAATGCAAAATACTACATATACCATTATTGCAACTTGAAAGCACATATTACTTAAATATCTACCAGCTCACTAGTTCATGACTTAGAATATAACTAATGCATGCATACTCTAACATCAGACTATCATACTTAACTATTTCAACTGAACTCACTTATTTATAACTCAACATGCATAATGTACAAAAACATGTAGTCTTGACATCATCAAATCTAAATAAAATCTTAATAACCAATAAACATACATGTAACAACTCATGCATAGAACTTACCAAATCTTACATGTATTAACTCAAATGTCCATGATATCAAAACTTATCAAAAAAATTTTCTTTTAATCAAACACTTATCTTATACATCCAATCATATGACAACACAAATTTAAGACATAGTTTTATTACAAAATAATTTGAATGAAACACTAACATTATTATACTCCCATCAAATTAATATTTAGTGTGGCATAAATGGAATTAAGTAGGCAAAGCCTAATGGTTTGATGATTCAATTTTGAACTTATGATTTCTTACATGGTTGGGAGTCGATCCACTTGAGACGAGCTAGACATTTGATTTGGCTGATGGTTGAATGATGCAATGGTGGTAAGACTGTTTTTCGAATGTTCATATAGTCAATTGAGTTGTTGATCGGACAATCATATGGTAATCAAGTTGTTGGTTGGCAATTTAGCAACGATGTGATCAAGGGAGTTAAATTACTACAAGGGCTATCATCAACGATGATGTGGGTTTACACAACAACACACTTAGCCCAAGTGGCTAGGTCACAGATGCACATGTGGGTCTACGTGCATGTGCACCATCCTGGTTTGGGATGCTGGCAGGAGAAAGTGCTGAGTCTCAAGGTGGACTCTTGCTGGCAGGAGTCACCCAAGAATCAATACCACAAGGTGGTGGGGTAAGGCAGGTTAGTACCGGCTTGATTGGCGGTGGTAGCATGAAGAAGGTGACAATGAGCAATACTGGAGAAGACGACTGAAGATCACAGGTTGGCTAAGAGTTGCCATGGGAGGGGGTTAGGTTGGATGGCTTAGCACAAGTGGCAATAGAGGAAGAAAAAGAGAGAAAGAAAACAAAGTTCTAACCTAGAACGTCCAAAATGGGAGAGAAAGAGAGAGAGTGTGTAGAGCAGTGGCATGGTGTGGCTCAGTGTGGTGACCATGAGGAGTCATCAGATCCTCACAAGGCCATGTAAGCATTGAGGCGGCATTGTTGCAGCAAGTGAGTGAGTGAGTGAAAGAGATATATAGAGAGTAGGGTGGTGCATGGTGTGGCTCAATGTAGCGACGAAGAGGGGCCGTCAGATCCCCACATAGCCATGCAAGCATCACAATGACATTGTAAAGTAAAAGAGAGAGAGAGAGAGAGAGCGCGCGAGAGAGAGAGCATGTTATGTCTCGAGCCATGTTATGTCTCGAATCAAAACATATACATAGTGGAGTAAGTCTGGCAATGGAAAAATAACCTTTCAAAAGACATTATTTTAAGAATAGAGCATATAACATTAAATTGATAATCAAAATATTATAATAATCTTAAGAATAACTTCAATACTTGCCGATTTTCGATTCCTGAATCCATATCCACTATGTTTATGCTGCACTAACTCTAATTACCTGAAATGTTTTAAAATAACTAGGTTGAGTCACATAGAACACAGTAGATGCCTTCTATTGTTAATTAGATAAATAAAAATTCAATGATCTGTACTTTAATTTACCCTATACAAGTTAAGTCACATTATCCCATTATCCGATTATCTTATCATCAAATCATCATCTTATCACATTATGCAAGTAATTTATCTTCTTAGGATTTAATTCGTACCATAGTTTCTTATGAATCAAATTTTTATCAACTCATGCAATACATTGACTAGGACGTAAATAACATAACTAATAACCTGATTCATAAAAAAAACTTTAGTTAGACACTTATACTTGATGCGCACTAGTATTTGTGAAAGTGCACCAAAAATTGACTATATCCACATGCCATACATATTTTAACTCATTTTACCATATATCACAATTTGTCACTTTCATAACATAATCCATATTGTACATGTGAATACAACTTGAACTATCCGAGATTAGTTGCATGAATCTAGTAATAATTTATTTAATTATATTATTTGAGGATCCAAGTTATTATAGTATTCATGGATCCCATGCCCGCAATTTGGTATTTCATGTCATTTGTCAATAAGACCATGCCCGGTTTATATGCTTGATATTGTCAAATATCATTCTAAAAGTGCGTAAAACGAAATGAACATCCATAGAGTAAAATCCTTCCTAAATATCCCTCTCCCATAGTTGTCTTAATTAGATAACTTATGGACCTCCTCATTGCTATTTTCAACTATATCTATTGTTCTACCTTCTTATACACCTCCTGCATATGTCATCTTTACTTAATGAGTAATTCTACTTTATATGTCAGTGATTATAGTAACAGCATATCTGGTGACCCTGCAACTTTGAGTGAAATGATTCTTTTTTGATCTCAGGTCCATTTAGTTGTGGTAAAAATGTTTTACATGAATGAAAATTTTCTCAAAAAATAAAATACAAACTGTTTTATTTGGTACATAAGAAATTAACTTTTTTGAAAATGTATACGGTCATTTGGTTGGTTGTAAATTGTTTTCAAACTTGTTTAACATTCAGTATGTACTTTTTAATAAAATTTTGAATCTTATAACCAGATAATTTTATCATGTAAAAATATTTATATTTTTTAAAAAATCTATTTTATATCTTATTATAACTTTTATTCTCTGAGAATAATTGAAAGATAATATATTAAGTTTAAGTTGATCATCAATTTTAATATAATTTCTTACTTTAAACTATAATTTTTAATTAAATTAATACAATTATTTATGCATTATATTTTACTAGTTGTCAAAAAAATATCAAATAGATTTAAAACATAGCATTCAGTACGGTTCTTGTCTCTCTCCTCCGATGCCGTGGACTTCAACGAGCTTGTCAGACTCTCAACCATGGCGATCACCTCCGCATATTATAGGGCTAGGTCGAACACCCCCAACATGCTGACCAGTAGGGCTATCAGTTGGGCGGGTTGGCCCGCGGGCCCTCGGGCTGGGCTGCCCTGGGACCTGTTTTAGCCTTTTAGGGCCAGCGTAATTGACCTGCGGGCTTAAGAGGGCTGCAGTTCGGGCCGGGGATGAAGCCCGTCCAAATCTCATATACGTAATGAAACAATACGTAAAATGTATCCAATTGTTTTGCGGGCTCAACATGAACTGCCATTCACGCTTGCTGTTCAAAGTATTTAACATATTTTATTTATTATTTTAGTTTGATATAAATTAGATAATAAGTTAGATAATATTTGATTAGTATATTTAATATTATAAAAATAAAAATAAAAAATAAAAATTATGATATATTTATTTTTCTTATGTTAATATTCTGGTTGACAAATTTTGATTTTAATTCTTATTAAATCTTTTTTGTTAGAATGTCTCATCACTAGATTATGATTAAATCAAATATATAATATTATAACTTTTTTTAAAATTCTATTTAGACCAAAAAATAAGATAGTTTTTAAAATATATATTATATATTATATCACACAAAACAAATCCTTTTTTAACATTCTATGTCATAATTTTCATGATTTGTCAATTTTTTAATTTCTTATTATATTGACTTGTATATACTAATATTATATTTTATTTTAAAATTTTAAAATAAAAATAAAAAATATTTAATTTTGAGTCTGATTTATTAATATATCACAAATTTATTAATTTTTATGTAAATCAAATCAATATTTTGAAATCTTCCGTTAACATCCTACACTTATATGTTCTAATAATTAAATAATTTTTTAATTTTTTAGTTGGTAGTGTTTTTATCACAAATCTGGAGACCGCCGTAGGTTTGATGTTTAGAAAATTAAATATATATATACACACACACCTTATAATATGTTAGAATGATTGGGCCAGGCCGGGCTGGGTCGGGCCAAACTTATATTTTATATGGGCTTGGTCGGGTCGGGCAAAATCATAATATGGGCCGGGCCGGGCCAGCCCATTATATTTTGGACCGGGCCTTGATTGAGTCCGCTTTAGGCCCGGTCCGGTCCGGCCCATTGACACCCCTACTGACCAGGGCTCCAGCTACTTCACCTTCCATCGCCGACTTACAAGCACAAGGCGCTAGCGCGGTAGAGGAGGTGCCAGCGCACCAAGAGAGGTGGGATCCGAGGGGGCTGTGGCAAGTGGCTACGCATGAGAGGGAGAGGCTTTGTGCGGTCAAAGCGCTACCACGCGAGGGGAAGGCATGGCTTTGCATGGGGGAGGCGAGGTCAACGGTGCTGCAACGCCATAGTCAGCGTGGGGGTGGGCGGTGAGCGACCATGCTTGGTCGAGCGCGCGGTGGGCGGGTGGGATGAGGGCGCCAAGGCTGGCATCGGCATTAGTGGCTGCGTCTGTCAGGACTTAGTCATATATCAAGTATGGGAGAGAATATTCTCATATTTATAAATTTAATTTTAGTTACCTTAATATCTATGTTTTAAAATTTTTCACATGATATCAGAATTGGTGGACTCGAATTCTATCTCTTTGATAGACATTTTTTTCAAAATCGAGTATAGGCATATTTGATTATAGGCATTTTTTCAAAATCGAGTCAAGCAGGATGGATTCTAGATTGAACCAAATTGGAACCCATCCTACTTGGCTCGACTTTAAAAAAATATTAAAATTTTAAAAATAAATAAATTTAAAAATAAATTTTATATGCTCATTTTTAGTTATAAATATATACATATTAAATTTCAGTGATATAGTAATAATTTTATCATATTTTAGTTTAATAAAATTATCTAGTTTGGTTCTACTTCGAAGCCCCCAAATAGAATAAACCAAACTAATGGCTCACACAACCTGTTCCGGTTTGTTTTGACAGTTTAAACCATTTAATGCATACCCAAGTTTTGGGGTCTTTTTTGAATGCTTTTAAACTTGGATGATCCCATGTTATTAATTTCCTTACACATGGCGTACGTACTCTGCCAAATTCTATCAGGAGAAATGTGAAAACATAATGTAATTTAGAAATAAAACAACTACTATAATGGCAACATACATTATTATCTTCTGCACGATATTACACACTCATTGTTGGGCACGTATTACTAAATGTTGCATATTATTCATCACCTCTTTTTAATTATGGCCGAAAAATATTACACTAGTATAACAAAGGCAACAAGAGTTTGGTGTCCTGATGAAACGGTGATACAGTTTTTCAGAGAGCAGTAGGTGGGTATACATGACTTGCTGAACAGAAGAATGACTAGTCCAGGTTGTCTCTATTGGATGGGGATGCATGTCAAACACCGACTCAAAGACAAAACGTACGTTCTTACTGTATGCAATAAATTCTATTCTATACATGCAGTTGAGGTCCATGTGAGTCTAATCTTGTTAACGGCCTGTTTGATTAAAATATTAAAAATAATATTATATTAATATTTCTAAAAATTAGAGTATCAATATCAAAATTGATTCAAGTTAACATTTATATTACATTACGTGTTTTATTTATACTATAAATTTAAATTTTATACTAATAGTTGAATATTTTTAAGTTTAATATTAATTTTAAAATTGACAGTGGTACAGATTTTAGATAGTATTACCCAGCAGAGCCTAAGAGTAAGACTGTAAAGAAAGGTTCACTCCAACGTACTACTGAGCAACTTGATGACATCTTTTCTACCGCAATTGCGGGATTTATCTCCTAATCTCTATCTTTAATAAATTTCACATCTTACAACATAAGTGATAACAGTTTCAAACACCTTTCTATAGATGTTAGTCTTTTAAAGGGTTTTTAAATTTCATCCAAATCGGCCATCAAATCACTTTTTGCGCGGTCCCAACGCATATAACGTTATTTTTGAGTCCTAAAACTATGATAAATAATTAAAACATTAATCCTTTGCGTCAGTTCCTGATCCTTGATGAAGTTAGTTTCCCTTTGTGCTCTTCTCACCGGTGTCTAAGGGCCCCTTTGGCACCAGATTATTTAGGTATGAACCTAAGTTTATCCCCTAATTAATTTTGTACCATTTGTTAAAAACTCTTGAGATAGGCCTCCCGCGTGGTGCTGATGAGAGCACTACGTACTGCTGACGAAGTACTGACTTTCGTATCATGCTGACAAGTGTTTATTCTATTTGGACTGAACAAGACATAAAATGCTGACAGTTTAAACCATTTCGGACTGAACAAGACATTACATAACTAAAAGGACAGCACTAGTATGTCTACAACATCGCATCAAACAAGTAATAAATATTTACTTTAAAAAAAGAGTAAATATTGTGTCGGGCTAACGCGGAGGGTGTCTCCACTCTTTTATAGCAGAGATGTGCTCCACCTCATCAAACTTGATAGATGAGTGGAGGAGGTTACTTATTAAGATGACTCCCTGATATACTCGGCATATGCGACGTCTCCATATATAGAGGCAATCACCTCACCACCCCTTCTGCGGTGGATCCTACCTAAACCAGCAAGGAATCACCGCCTGAATATGTCCAGTGTTCTGCATGTCCCACTTTACGACTCACGAGAAACATACACCCTGACGGTAGGCTCGGAAACGACCGCTCGATCGCATGAACGAAGCCCACATGCTGTACAGCTTCAACGTCCATACGTTCCAAGAAGATAATGCCAGGCTCTCCACATGGAGCAATCAGTGACCGTCTGCCGCCCTATGCTGGCTTCACGTCGCAGGCCGCCTATTGGGTACAACCATGGCAAACACACGGTGGTCTCTTCTCATTCGGCTTTTTACCCAGAAATATTATGTGCTACAATGGGTGATTCTCCTGACCTTCCCCTTCACCTCCCTCGTCCTCCGGTAGGCCACCCCGCCTCACCCTCTCCAGCTGCATGCCTTCAGCCCGAAGTTGTTCAAACAGGCCGTGGGAAGCGTCTGAAGGTGCCGCCTGCGGCAGCCCAATCTGCTTCCCCCATCTTAAGCAATAACATGCAAAAGCAAGCACGCAGCTCGTGGAAAGCAGAAAAAGAGAACAGCCAAGCAGCGATTCCCGGCCGCCGAGGGTCCGATCTGACCGATATTGCGGTGGCCAGCTCGTGCTTCTGTTTCGCTTTTCTTTCTTCGTGGATCGTCCTTTTCCGTTTGACAGGTGCGACGAAGAATATAGAGAATTTTTTTTTTCAAATAACGCAGTTATTTTGTTCTATTTTCAAAATAGCTACCGTAAAAAGTAAAACTAGTAGAATAACAACGATTTGAGTGAAAGCCGACTTCTACTCAAAATCTTGACGTCGAAAATCCATATGTTAAAGTTAGATTTTTTTCAATCTGACTTTAGCTTTATCATCTATCCTCTTAAACAAAGTCGCGGTATATATCTGACCTCAAGATTAAAATCAAATGTTTTGAATTCAAATATAACACTTCGGGTGACAGTCGGACACAAAAAGTTTGACATTAAGATTTTTGGGTGAAAGTCAAATGCAACAAGTCCAATTTGATTTTCACCCAAACTATTCCACTAATTTTAAATTTTAATGTGCTATTTTAAAATTAACAAAAACTATGTTATTTGAAAAAAAACTCTGGAAAATTGAGAGGTGAGAAGTAGATGACAAAAAAAGAGAATGGATAAGCTTGATTTTGACTCGCTGATGAAATAGTATGGGCATGGAAAATCAGGGACCCGGGTCCCGACCCAGTTGATTTTGATCGCAACCGGCCCGTTCGTGACCCAATTGGCCCAACACGTCGGCCGGGTAGCGGCTAGGTTGTGGAGTCGCGGCTGGGTCGCGCGACCCCACCTGCAACAATCATCACGGGGCTCTCTTCCTCCTAACTCTTGCTCACCTCACTCTAGCTTGCTCACCTAAATACTCTTTGATCTCAAGTTTTTGCCCTCAATTTTTGCTCTCTTCCTTCTTTAATTACTTCATTAGTTCATTAAATATAGATTCTTTTCTTTGTTTAAGTTACTTAGTTCATTAGTTAATAGTTAGTTAATTAGTACATACTTATTTAATTAAATATTCGACTAGTTTATTAACTAGTTCATCACTTACTTAGTTAAGTTGTTATTTACTTAATTAGTTATTTCATTATTATTTTAGTTTTAAATAGTTAATAGTTAATTAGTCAAGTTAATTAGATATTTAAGTAGTTTACTCAATAGTTCATTACTTACTTAATTGCTTCATTAGTTACCTAATTAGTGTTAATTAATTACTTATTTTGTTATTTAAAAATGTCTTCTCCAAGTCAATCAACCCAAACTATCGATGCGACACAGAGTGATCCGACTTAGTTACATTACAACTTGATATTTATGGCGGAGAGAAAAGTGCAATGTAAATATTATGACAAAGTTATATTCGGTGATATTTATCATTTGAAATTTTATCTTGCATGCATGGAAGGTAATGGTGACTCATTTAGTTCAAGTCTTAGGATGATTTTTTAAGGGACTGACGAATATGATCGTTATGTATACATGTATCAAGCTTTGTACTCAACCAAAATAACATGGGGAGAGTACATAAACTACTTAAAAAATATAGAACATGTCACATTGGAATGAAGTTCATGAATTATTTGTTTAAATCATGTCATTTAATTTTTTTTCATTTTTCTATATTTTAATTTTTTTGCATTTTCTTATTTTTTTTAAAATTTTAAAAAAATAATAAAATAGGGGTTGCGACCCGGTCGAACCGGGTCAGCCTGGGGGTCGACCAACCCAGTTGCGACCCCCGACCCATCTCTCCTTGAGTATGAGTATATTTATGCACTGTCTTTCTATCTTATCTTTACCCAGAATATATTGGACCATGTCCATGATATCAGAGGTTGCGAGATAATATTCCATGATAGAATCAAACAATCACTATTAGAAAGAGAGTTATTGGGGACGGCTTAATGGTGACAACTTTCAAAAATCACCTCCAATAATGTTAATCGTGACGGCTTAGACTGTCCCCAATAAAATCATCGTCATACGTTAAGTTATTGGCGATGAATCAAAAGAGCCATCATGAATAACCTAACTTGCGACCGCTTAAGCTGTCGCATTAATTATTGAAATTGCTAGATCTTGCTCAATGGGGATAAGTAGTGATGGGTTTACTGTTGGTAGTGATCTCATCTGACTGTTGAATGGCAGGTTGAAATTGTCCTTAAATGTACCAATGGTGATGGCACTATTCCTTAGATTTTTTAAAACCCACGCTCCCTTCTTCCTGTGCCCTCTCCCTCCCCCCCTCTCTCTCTCTCTCTCTCTCGCTAGTTTCTTCCCTCCGACTATCATCATAGTTGCCTGCATTGTTGCTTGTCGTCCCCCTTTGCCACACTACCTATGATGTGCCCCCGGTGTCCCCTTTTGCCTTGTCACCTACATGCTGCTTGGGCTTGCACCATTGCCCCTTGGTGCCCCCATCTGCCTTGCTGCCTGCGCTGCCGACCTCCTCCTCCTCCTCCTTTAGGTACCTACTAACCCTAAAAAGTTAATTTAGGAGTTGCTACGTATGATTTTTCATGTTTTATGGTTGTTTGTGTGGAGATTTATCTTGTTTGGATAATTTGTTAGATAATTTCTTTGGTTTATGGGTGCTTAGTTGAATGTGGCATTTGAAGTGCTATTTTTAACAAAACTTAACAAAATTATAACTTTAATTGGCTATTTAATTGGTTGAATATGGTATCAATTGGTTGTTTGTCTACTAGATTAAGTTATATCTTAATCGACCTAATTAAGACACAAACCAATGTAGGGCTTTTAGATTTTCTAAATGCATTACGACAATAAGTATCAAGATAAACTGGTTTGGATTGGGCCAAAACATAGTTAGTTAGGTCAATCCAAATTATTTTCGGTTTGGATTGACTTAAATGGTCTTAGAATTCTGAACTAGACATAAAAACCCAAAAATTGGTTTACAGTTTAGGGTTGTGAGTTTAGGATATCAAGCATGTTAATTCAGGGGTTAAGTATGTTAATATTGTTAAAAATATCTTAAGAATTGTTAAGAAGATATTAAGCATGTGATTTAAGGGTTACATACGTTTACTTTGTTATTTTTTTAATATTAATTAATTTTGTTTAAGTTTATTTATTTGGTGTCTATTGATTGTCCATTATTTGTTATTTGTCCTTAGAACTCAATTCAATTGGCTTAGACCAAAGTAGCCTTAAAAAACTAAAAACCGGTTTGGTTTTGTAAGGAAATTGAATGTTTTGCTTTGTGCAATTTATCTTGTTGAAAAATGATAATGTTTAATGCAAAATCAAACCATTTAGAATGATTTGGTTCAGTTTGGTTTGAAGAGTAGATTCGGTTTGGAAAAATTGGTCCAAACTAGATAAAACTAAACCATGCATATCCCTAAAGCGAATAACCCAGGTGGCGTTACAAACCGATTAAAATTGAAAATCGATTTTGATTGATCATAATGGCCTTTCAATCCATTTAAAATCAAAAACCAATTTGAATTGGCCATTAACGTCGTAGAACCCCAAAAAGACTGTGAAGCCAAACTGCACTGATGGGGTTAATCCTAACTGGTTTCTAGTTAGGATTGGCTTAAATGGCTGCAAATCTCCAAAAATGTGATAAGAACCCAAAACATGATCGGTTAGGTCAATCCAAATTGGCAACGGCTCTGAAATTCATGGTTGAGTGTTTGAATGCCAATCTTATCGAATGTTTATCTTATATCCGCTCTTTTTTTATTTTCAGGATGCTTCAAGCAACTTTCTCATTTGAGACTTACTTCTTCTAGAAGAGGTTAATTTTGTATAGATGATTTTTGTTTTATATAACTGTTAAATTTTGTATATATATTTGTTTATATTTCTATAAGAACAGTTAGTCTAGATGAGTACCTTAAACAAGTCATGAATAGATATCCCTAATAGATTAAATCCTAAGTATCTTCAAAAAATAGAGAAATTTCTAGATTATGCTTTTCATGAATGTAGGAGCTGATTTAAACAAAGATATGAGAAAATTTTAAATCAATGTCCTTGTAAACGGTGTTGCAACACTTTTATTTTAAAAAGACATGTAATTAAAAAACATTTAATATGTGATAGGATATGGTCAAATTATCAAACATGGATCAGTCACGGTGAGACAGAACTTAATTTAAGTAATGAATGTGAAGTCTAATTAAATGAACCACAAGATAAAAATGTAAACGATGAGGTGATAGAAATGCTTGAAGATATTAAAAAATATCCAGGAAATATCTAGACATCATGAGGGTCAACCAAATATAGAAACACCATAATTTCTTGCTATTAAGAGATGCTGAAACACCTATATATGAAGGTTGTACAGAAATATTTAAGTTAAAGTCTATTTTAAAGTTGATTTAGTTGAAGTCAGTAAATAGTTTAAATAAAAAATATATGAATAGTATATTGTCTTTATTTAAGGATGTATTGCCTAAAGATGTGAATGTTCCTAACACATATTATGAACTTAAAAAAAAATGTTAAGAACTTAGGACTTAGTTATGAAAATATAGATGTATGTAAGAATGATTGTAGTCTCTTTTGGAAAGAGAATGCAGATAGCATTATGTGTCCGCAATGTAAGACTCTAAGATATAAAGGTGATCATAAACATAAGAGTAAAAAGGTGGCATAGAAGATATTACATTATTTTTCTTTAAGAGATAGATTGTAGCGTTTGTTTATTTCAATGAACACCGCTAAACGGATGTCATGGCATAGCATGCCACGTTCGTTCCAATGGAGAGGTGAAATGCGTCATCCGACTAACCCTCTTGTAAAAAAGTGGATAAAGTATATATGAATTTTGCATTGGAAAATGCAATATTAGACTTGGTTTGGCCACTGATGATTTTAACCTATTTGGCAACATGTCTTCAAAGTATAGTGTGTGACATGTCGTTACGGTGGTTTATAATTTACCACCATGGATGTCTATGAAAGTGGCGTACATGATGATTTCATATCTAATACCATACCCCAAGAGTCTTCAGAAATGATATTGATGTATACTTACAGCTGTTGGTGAATGAGTTAAAGTACTTGTGGGAGACCAGATTAGAAATATTGGGTTTGACTAGTTTATAATTGGAAACAATGTTATTTAGGACATCATCGATTCTTACCCATAGCACATCGGTGGAAAAAGCACTATTATGGACATTTGTTTGATGGTCGATGGTGTGAGAGGGGCACACCAAATTTGTTAACTAGACATGAGATATGAAGACAACAACAGGAAATGGACTTATTAAGATTTGAAAAATTATTTAAGAAAGATTTAGAGAACTTGAGAAAGGATTTGTCAAGAAATAAGAATTGGAAGAAAAGAAATATTTTTTAAGCAACTACTATATTGGGCTTCTTTGATTGTCCATCATCATTTGGATGTCATGCACATCGATAAGAATATGTGTGACAATATTTTAAATATGTTTAAGCTATCAAGATCAAATAAAGACAACCTGAACTTAGACTTGGTAGAGTTAGGAATTCGTCCAAAGTTATATCCACATGAGTGTTCATCTAGGTTTCTAGATGCTATTTATAGGCTTAGCAATAGACAAAAATCTTAGATACTTGAATTTGTGAAATATTCGAGTGCCAGATGAGTATTCATCAAATTTGAGTAGGTGTGTAGATATAAGTAGTGGAACTATTAGTGGATTAAAAGGTCATGATTGTGATGTCATGATGCATATGATTATTCCTCTAGTTTTTTATGGGATCATACCAAAGGACGTATTCAATACAATTTTAGAGTTAAGCTAGTATTTTAACATAATTTATGCTAATATTTTAGATAGTAGTATTTTAAGGGATTGAGAATCTAAGATTGTAATCACAATGTGTAAGTTGAAAAAAAAAATTTCACCATCAATTTTTGATGTTATGATCCAGCTTGTTGTGCATCTAGCTTACGAAGTTAGAATGTCTAGACTAGTTCAATACTAGTGGATGTATCCAATTGAAAGATATTTAAAGAGATTGAAAGATTATGTTGGTAACAAAATGAGAGTCGAATGTTCCATTGTCTAGAACTATTTGGTAGAGAAGTGCATACGATTTATTTCTATATACATGCGTGATAAGAGCAAACATAGTAAAGATTGAAACTATGATGGTGGTCCCTACGAAGATGATTACTAAGAGGGTTCAACTTTTAAATTAGTTGGTTGTCCATTGAGATGCAGTCGTGTGCCTAGAATGTTGACAAAAAAGAACAAGATTTATGTGTTGAATCAAATTAATGATATCAATTATTTCTATCAGAAGCATAGTGATACTCTTATTAACAAAGAAAGTAGAGAATAAATTTTTTTTTGGTTTGGTTCAGAGCACATGTTAGAGAATTGGACAACATAGGGTCCTTTAAGTACACTAAGGACCTTGAGATTTTGTCGCTTGATCCCTTAATATTTTCATCTTCATTAACTGAATATATATGCAATAAATTTAGATTTCGAACGATGGAATCAGATTCAACCAAATCAAGTCAACTATGTGGTGTCATTGTGAACGTAGCACTACAATCTGAATGTGATATGTATTATGGACAAATATTAGATATAGTTGAGATATCATTTGATAGAAATAGTCATTTAGTATTGTTTGAATTTCAATGGTGGGTTGTGTATAATAAAAACAAAAGTTTTAAGGTTAATGATTATGGATTTATACCATTAAATACACAAAGGTTATTAGGGACCTATGAACTATTTGCACTTGCAAGCCACGTGGAAAAGAATTTTTATGTGGAATATAACATGAGTAAGGAATGGTGATACTATTTAAATCTTTACAACTATTAAAACTTATATAAAAATGGGAGAGATGATGAATTAGAACCATAACAAGAGCAACTTGTTAACGTACCCATCACATTTGCTATAACTGATTAAGAGGTACAATTTCAAGAAACTCAACCAATAGAGGTAGAAATTTGACAACTACAATTAGGCAGGTTTGGATATAGGATTAGGTACAGATTGGTAGGTTTGGATATAGATTGGGTTTGAAATCCACTTAAAAGGATTAGAACTCTCATGTGTTCGATTAGGCCAATCCAAAGCCAAAGCCAGTTTGGATTGGCCTAATTGGCTATGAAATCCCCTTAAAAGGGTTATAACTCTCATATGCCCAGCTAGGCCAATACAAACCTAGTAGCCGATTTGGATTGGCCTAACCTGCTATGAACTCCACTTAATTGGGTTAGAACCCTCATATGCCCAACTAAGCCAATCCAAACTTGGAAGTCGGTTTGGATTGGCCAAAGCAGCTATGAAATCCACTTTAAAGGGTTAGAACTCTCATATGTCCAACTAAGCCAACCCAAATCTAGAAACCAGTTTGGATTGGCCTAATCGAATCCACTTAAAAGGGTTAGAACTCTCTTATGTCCGGCTAGGCCAATCCAAACCGCAAACTCGAAAGTGAGTTTGGATTGACCAACTAACTATCAAATCCACTTAAATAGGTTAGAACCCTCATATGCCTAGCTAGGGCAATCCAAACCCGGAAGCTAACTTGGATTGGCCTAACCAGCTATGAAATCCACTTAAAAGGGTTTTAACCCTCATAAGCTTGGCTTGAAAGCTTGTTTGGATTGGCCTAACTGGCTTTTAAATCCACTTAAAAGGGTTTGAACTCTCATATGTATGGCTAGGCCAATCCAAACCCAAAAGTTGGTTTGGATTGGCCTAACTATCTATGAAATCCACTTACTTTAAATCCCTAGCTAGGGTAGAGAGGATAATTGGAAAAAGAGTTTTTCAATTAATTTTATTCTGAGTACAAGATCCTATGGAGTTGGTATACTAAGAAGTTGACTGTCGATGCCGTATTACTTTCAGACTAGGACATTGAATGGATACGAGTTTTATCCATACGGTAACAGATGATGGAAAGGCTCAATGAAGATAAAGTTATCTCCACAATCATTTGGGATTATGGGATGTGGCTCGTACCCTTCATGATCAGTTGTCAGTTAATCTATTATTGGATAATAAATTTAATTAAATTAAATAAAATTGTTCTATTTTATTTAGGTCTCAACTAAATAGGCTATTGGGTCTAGTGAGTCGCATACATAAGGACTTATCCATAAGTATAGGGGCAATGACATAATTTATAGAGATTTTAGGTTTTTATAAAAATTTTAAATTCTTTATAAATACTAATGAATTTAGCCAAATTTGGTCAAGCCAAAGGTGAAAACATGTCCTCAGCCTCTTCCTTACCTCCTCCTTTCTCTGTAAGGCATCTGTGGGTGATGGATCTAGCTCTGTTCGGGAAGAGTTCATGAGGTCGGCGTGAAGGGAGAACCTACTGTGGATGAAGTTCGTGTAGATACCATTGAAGACTGAACATTTAAATGGTTTTAAGAACTTCAGAATAAGTTCTTTTTCTTCCTCTCTAAGGGATTAGCTTAATCCCTATCAGGTATATTCGAATCCATTTTGAATGGTTTTCGATTTTCATTATTTGGTTCCGATTGAGACAAGTCCTTACTAAAATAAGGAAACTAAGACAGACTTTGTGTGGATGAAATTTCTACCAAATCAAAGAGCCCTAGGGTTCAAATGCAAACATCTCATTGAGAAGATGCAACCGGCCTGGGCCAAGATGCTTTGTAAAGGTTGGTCAAATTTAGCTCTAGTTGGCAAAAAATTTGGTTCTTTCGAGTGAGAAATTAAGCATTATCTAAGAAAATAAGAGTTTTAAGCTCTACAATCAGAAAATTTTGGCATGTCTACAGATGGTACAAACTCTCATCAATATTTACTTTATTCATCGTCAACAGTTATTGGCGGTGGCTAGAAGTCATCACCAATTTTACTTTATCCATTGACAGTAGTTATTGGCAATGGCGAGAAGTCATTGCCAATATGTTTAATTAAAAATTATTTTGGTCATGGAAAATAGAAATCCATGCATGCATGGATTTTACAACTCATGTAGCATTTATAAAAAATTATATTATGACATCTGTACGACGTACATACATATTCCATTCACATTCTATTCATTCATTAACTTTCTATTCACGTCATAAAAGAATTAGGCAATGAAGACAATTAAATTTATTTGAACAATTGTATACAATTAAACATTCATGTAAAAAAGTAAAGATACAACACTATCATTTATTCTCTCTAAAGGATCGCTCATCCTCGTTGTCTTCATCGTCCTCATCCTCTCCATCCACTCCTCTCTATCTGAGAGGTGGTATTGAGCTTAATGAATCAACTAGCAGGGGAATCTTTGATCATTTTGGCTAACATTTATTGAACCAGCCAATAAATGTTGATTATTTCTCGATTTCGTTGATTGCTCTTAATATCGGTCAATTACTTCCCCACCTTATCCCAATCTTGGACTTGTGGAGTTGTGGGTGTATTAGCACCTCCACTACATCCACCATATTAAGGCATAGCAAGTTTGTCCTCATCCTTTACATCAAATCTATCCCAGCTTATCTTTGCTGAAGATGGTGATGAATGACTCACTAAGATTGAATTGTCTTTGACTATGGGGCATTCATGAACTATGTCATGTTATCCTAATTAAAGAAGGCATTTTATCAACACTTGAAATTAATATTCAAGAATTTAAATAAACAAATTAATACACTTACCATAATTTACTGCCTCTCTTAGTTACACTAGACAACAGACCCATCAATCTCTTCATAAGTCTATGTTATCAGGAGCATCTTAGAACATATAGAAGGATATCCTTCTTTTTGTACTTATTTATGACACTCACCAATGAGAAAATCCATGTCAACTTAACTCATCAACAAATTAGCAATTAGAAAACTTGTTCCAGTTGACTTGAATGTGTAAATAGTTTATCAATCTCTAATTTTTTTATGTATTTAATGATATACATCCATAATAATTAAATTTAAAACCTTCATCTTTATTATACATATCCTACCATTCACATTTGAATAATATTAGATAATCATTATTATCAAATGATATTTAACATATATCTATTATCCCTATATATATAATAACCTTCATAGTTATATTTAAGTTCAACATTCACGATGGTTCCACCCAGTTTAGTTGATTTGGTGGAATCTGAATATATTAAACAAAATCTGAATCCATTGCAAATGTTTACATAATGATGATGTAAATTTTGAGAGATTAAGCAATTATATCTTAAGCTCCTTAGTATAATTAGAAGAGTTTATATTTCTTAACTCTTTAAAGTGTGATCTGAATTATACTGAAAAATTTTATTCTATAATTATTCCATTAATAAGAGTATCACTATACCCTTGGATAAAAATGCTCTACATCTCAATTTTATCAAAGACATATGTATAAATTAAATTTTATTCTCTTTTTATTAAAATTCTAGGTGCACTTTTGTATCTCAATACGTGGTCAACTAGTTCAAACATTAAACCCTCTTTGTGATTATCTTTATATAAACTATCATCGTAATTTTGATCCCTATTATATTTACTTGTATCACACATATATGTAGATATAAACTGAGCACATTCCTCAACTAAGTAGCCTCATTCAGCAATTAAATATTCAACTCTTATTTTGTTACCCACATAAGTGTTGATTTTCTTTAAATATCTTTCAAACACCAATATTAAACTGGTTCAAACATTTTTGTCTCTTATGCTAAATACATAACTAAATGAATCATAACATAAAAAAATATTAGTAGAAAGATCTGTTCTAATTTATACAATGTTACTACAATTTTATAGTGTCAATCTCTCAAAATCTTACTACCTAACATGTTAATGCAAATGATCTTAATTTACTATCACTTATCATAAAATTCTCTTTCTTTAAAACATCCACATCTCTAATTCTATCTTACATAAAATTTTTAACTTTTTCACCAATTGTTATAAGAACAAGTCAATATCATTTCCAACAACTCTTAAACTAAACTTTAATAATAATATCTTATCAATCAATCTAATATAAATAAATAACATATTTTATTAATCATTCTATATGCTACTAACTTTTCTTCGTACTTCAGTAATGCTATTTACCCTTATTAACGGTGGAGTCACGCATGTGCCATTTGAATAAAATACAAGACATAAACGTGACAGACTTTTAAAAGCTATCCCAATACTCGTAGTAGGCCATGTCTCGTTACCAAGAGCACCAAACACCAACCAACATGGAAAGCTGGACACTGACCAGGAAACAAAAGCAAAAGTCCAAAGGAGCGCTTCCTTTTCCAACCCGAGAACATGCTTACCTGATTCCAGAAGATCGAGCTGATATGTTTGGTGGTGTTGGTGGACGAAGGGAGACGACCCCGCGACGGCGACCAAGCAAGCGCAATCACACGCTCCTCCGCAATCTCCGCCGGGTGCCCCACCTCCAAATGCCCATATAGATAATTGGTGTATTATTAAAGCACGCTCTTTCTCATATTCAATCTTGTCGCGGTCCACAACTTTAACTTTCTTTAAACGGGTCCATAGAATGCATAATTTGAAATAAAATTTCTCTGTCCTCTCTCTCTCTCTCTTTGGCACAGAAGTCGGTGGGTCGTGAAATGTTGTTTCAAACCTTCAACTCTTGCCGGTCGGAAGTCTATACGGTATGGCAAGAAAAAAATCAGCAATTGTCATATACAAACGTCAGTATAATTCAAGTATACGTAACTCTCGTGGTCATGCAGTATATCGATATATCCATGGTTTGTCGGATCGGGCCTACGTTGCAACCTGGATCTCGACTCAGTAAATTTTGCTACTGATTGACTTGGTCACAACCCGGTCAGACTTACCCGGTTGGTTGGGTTGCACCAAGCCGTAGAGTCACACAACTCGGTGACCAGGTCGCGCGACTCGGTCAGGTAGTGCGACCTGGTCAATACAACAGTCTGCCAACAGTTAACGGGGGGCTTCGGCTGAAGCCCCCTTACAGCCCCTTGGGGGCTATTTAAAGCATCCAAGGAGCTATTCTTCCTCCTTACCTTTTGCTCATTGTTCACTTACTCTTAATTTTTGCTCTAAACTGTGCTTTTTTATTGTTTAATTGTTTAATTGTTTAATTATTTAATTAGTAATTGTTTTATTTCATTAAGTATACTTAAAAGTTTAGTTACATAGTTCATTAATTACTCAATTGGTTCATTCTTCTTAATACTTATTTATTTAAATAATTCATTACTTAATTAGTTAGTTAGTTAATTAGATATAGAGTTGTTCAATATCCCGTTCAACCAAAAAACTAACCGAACAAGTAATTTAGTTGGGTTTGGTTTGGTTTGAAATACCGATCGGTAAACTAAATAACCCGAGTTAGATTAAACATTTTATTTTAAGTATATTTAATATAATACTTATGTATCTTTTTTTATAAAAATAAATTTGTTTAACGAATTTGTAAGATAAACTTAGTAATTTATTTAAACATATACACTAAATTTTAATGGAATATGGTTTAAAAAAATAAAATGAAATAATATATTGGCATATCTACTATATCTTAATAAAATATGGTTTGAACCGAATCAAATTAAACCAAACCAAATTAAGTATATAATCAGTTAGGTAATTAGTTAATTACTTAGATAATTAGTTACTCACTTACATAATTAAGAATTTACCTATATAAGTAGTTACTTACTAACATAATTAGTTTTTTAAATAGTTAATTAGTTACTAAATTACTTAATTAGTTGATAAAAATGCCTTCTCTAAGTCACATAACCCAAACTTCTTATGCAACCCAAAATGATCTAGCTCAGGCACATTACAACTTGATCTCCATGGTAAAGAGAAAAGTGCAATGTAAATATTATGACAAAATTATATTTGGTGGTATATATCATTTGAAATTTCATCTTACAGACATGAAAGACAATGTTACATCTTGCACATGAACTCCACTGGAGGTTAGAGCTCAATTTCATAAGCACCTACAAGCGATGGAACAAACAAAGGGAACTTCGAAACGGCATAAAGAGACCGTTTGGGAAGAATTGCCAAAACTGGCAAGGTATTCTGTACACATTTACGGGACTAGACAAGATCAATCAGATATTTGCCGAGACCAAGACTTTAATGATGATATGATTGTATTATTCATAAAAGTAGTTCATTCTATTATTTAATTTATCATTAAGTAGTTAAATATTTCTTAAATAGATGACCTCTTCCGAGTAATGGAAGCAAGTCGAAGATCCTTCACCAACGAAGACCTATATCAACACACTGACCGACTGATGGGTCAAGGGTCGAGAAGTGTGAGCGGTCAAAGAAGTGGAAGAGGATAAAACAACCAACCGAAAGATGAGATTCATGATCTCACCCAAGACGACAACCCAACAATGTGTCCCATGGATCTTGTTATCACCATACCTCGACAACATTAAAGCATGGCCACAATGGCAATGAAAAACCTCAAGTTGTGCAAGAAAAGAATTGGCCGAGCAATGGCAAGATGATTCTAAAACCATAGCATACCATCAAATACTGTGAGAGGATCATACTATGAGAACATGATCAACACGATTGTAGATGTCGAGAGAGAAGTGCCTGGGCCAAATCCAAAAGAGATATACAATGTATATCTTTTTATGGAGGTGCAAGATATAAAGAAGTATGTGAGTTTATTTGAAAGGATTTGGGATAAAAGAGGTTGCACATTAATGATTGATGGATGGACCGGTAAGTAAAATTGTTTATAGTAATACATTTATAAATGTTCTTTTTAGTATAACTTACTTAATGTCTTATTCTTAACATGTATAACTAGGAAGACGATGTTCAATTTCTTAGTGTACTATCAAGTTGGCACGGTCTTTTGAAAGTCAGTTGACGCATTGGGATAGGTAAAAAATGTCAAGTACTTTTATGATTTGATAGATGGAGTTTTCAAAGAAATATGAGAGGATCGGACAGTCTAAGTAGTCACAAGCAGCGCGGCCGCATATAAATCAGCCAGACAAATGTTGATGGTTTAACGAATAATGTTGTATTGGACACCTTGTTCTACCCACTCCTTAGATTTGATGTTGAAGGATTTATGCAAGGATCCACAAATAGATAGGATAGTTACTCTAGCACAGTTTATTTCTTCTTTCATTTACAACCATAACTTTGTTCTTAACCATATGAGAGAACATACCAAGGGCCAATAGTTGCTACGGCCTGGTGCAACCTGGCTCACCTCCCATTACATTTCGTTAGAACGTTTGTTGAGTCAAAGGAGATCCTCTAACTCAGATGGTAATATCACCAAGATGGGGTAGTTGGATAGTTAGATGTAGCCCTTCGAATAAGAGAAAGGGGAGAAAAGTAGAAGAGACAATAGATAGTGAAAATTTTTGAAAGGTTGTAAAGAAGACCTTAAACATTGTCCAACTATAGTGAAGGTACTTAGAATAGTTGACAGAGATAGAAAAGTAGACATGTGGTAGTTATATGATGCAATTGAGAGGGTGAAGGAAGAAATCTCAAAGACGATGTCTGACTTCGCCAAGTGGTGGGACATCATAGATCATTGCTGAGAACGTACATTACATCAACCCATACATGTAGCAGGTATATTTCCTTAGTCATTTACTTACTTTCTTTAAATTTCATATACATATAAGTTGTTTACTAATATTATTTTGTTTGTATGTTACTTTTTCAACCCATAGTATTGCTACAGTCCATATTTTAAGACAATGAACGAGCTATTGGATGACGCAAAGTGCATCATCTAACAGATGCTCGGTGATGATGGACAAGCTATTATTGCCTACAACAAGATGTACGATTACAGAATGTGGACATTTCACTTTGAAACGAGTAGAGTGGAATGGTTATCCAAAAAAAAGAGTAGAGTGGAATGAGCTGTGATGCTACTAAGTTCAGGTACATAGCATTCTTGTTCATTAGTTACTTAGTTAATCAAATGTACGATATACTTTTGTAACATTCAATTTATGTAGTTGATTAGTGGATGGACCATGGTAAAGCATAGGGTACGAAGACTTGGCGGATGTAGCCATCAGGGTCCTAAGCCAAACCACTTTGTTTTCAAGCTGTGAGAGAAACTAGTCTCTATTCAGCTTGATTCACATGAAAGAAATGAACAGGTTGACATCACAAAGACTTGAAGATCTTATATATTGTTACTACAATAGGAGGTTAAAGTTGAGACATTTGGAGAGAATGAAGAAGAACCAGATGAAACAAAGAAGCTGGATATCACAGGCAGCAGGATGTCAGATGGAGGAGCTGCCAATTGAAGAAGAGGATATCAATTTGGATTAAATATTCTATGAGAAGAATTCTTTGAAAGCTTGGGTCAATGACCAATAAGAGTTGGGAGAACTAGAGTTCAACCCGAAAGACTGACAAAGGGCTAAAGGAGTGCTCGACGATGTCCCTCTGGCCGAAGATTTCTATATCCCTTCCTCCCTAGCAAAGCGATAGAGGACTGGAGAAGGAACTAATCGAGGTATGCAAAGTATAAGAAAAGATAAAAAAGTTATGACTGATTCTCTTGATATTACAGATGTTGATATAGTTGAAGACAATCAAGAAGACACACCCGAGCCAAACATCCGAGTACAGTACCAACTTCTAAGGATTCTTCTTTAAAGAGTAGTAATGATGATGGAGTTGAATACAAGGGTGGCACTACTTCACAAAGACAAGGGTCTCAAGAGTAGGATATATTTCTCAACGTTTTACAGGCGATGAGCAATACACCCATGCAACCCAAGATAAAGATCATGATGCAAAGCCGCAGCGTGGAGGAGGTGAACATACATAGCGTGCTAGAGGATAATACCATGATGCCTTCAATAATACATATGATTTATCCCAAAGCTCTTGATTCCCTACATATGGCCAAGAACATTATGAAATGAATTATATATATTTATCGTATAGTTGTATCCAATCGACCTATGGCTATGATAGCTATTGTGACATTTTTGTATCTAGTATTAGGATAGTTGACCGAGAGAGTGACGAATATAATCATGTATATATGTACCAAACTATGTACTCAACTCGAATATCACGGGGAGAGTGCATAAATTATATAGAAATGTAGATCATGTCACATTAGAATAAAGTTGATGAATTATTTGTTTAAATCATGTTATTTATTTTTTAGTTTTTCTATATTTTTGGGTTCTTTCATATTTTTTAATTTTTTTTACTTTTTAAAATAATTATAATAAAATATAGGTCACGACCCTAGTCACGACCCGATGAGATCGAGTCGATCTAAGGGCTGACCGACCTAGTTGCAACCCCGACCCTGCCAACCTTGTGTGTATATATATATATATATCTATGTACGAAGCAACTCATCAAAAAGTTCTGATTTGCTTGAAGGGGAATGCAACGTTTGGTTTGGTTCTAAATTAGATTTTTTTTTGACAGAATTCTCAAATGGTATTGGACCGTTCCTATCTCAATTTGATTTGATTTTGGATTAATATTTAATTAAATAATTATTTGGAATTTTGGAGCAACGACAGAGGAAGAGGATTTGGAATTTTTCCGACGATGAAAGCCCTAGCAAAGATGGTGCCACCCTAGTTCTTCCTCAATTTCCTGTCGATTGCAAATTTTCCCAGGGAACAAGACTAACTGATTTGGAATTCTTATTGATAAGGATTTCAATGCATATTTTTTGTGATTTTTTTGAGCTTCAGATAAGGAGATATGGTCCTCAATAGTTATGGCAAAAAACTCCCAGAATTGTGGCTACAATAACAGGTATCGGGCAAAGAAGATGGCAGGACTATACCTAGTTGCTACAATGTTTATTAGATATAAGGGCACAAGTTTTTGAGGTACTATGTGCCGGCGCACGTGGCACAATGTACCCACCGTATTTTTAAATGATTTAAGATAATTTAAATCATAAAAATTAGAAACATTGCTAAAAAATTATAGAAAACTTTGAGAATATCATTCGATAGGTTTTAAAGTGTTTAATGACATGTTAAATGATATTATGCCCTATTGACATAGACTTATAAATAGTTAAACTTTAAATTTGTTTTAAAGGCTTAACTTATTAAGTTAGTGTTTTAATTAATTCTGTAAAATGAGATTTTGCAGGGTAATGTTTGATACATTAATTTATGACTTTGCAAAGTGTTGAGAATGCATGAATGTTCTAAGTAATTTTGATGCACTTGTTTATATACTTTATTCGTATTATTTATTTCATAAAAAATACAAAAATTATGAAATTTAAAATTCTAAAATTCTAAATTATATTTTATGTTAGAAATATTATATCATATTAATATTACATATTCGCACTATATACATGTGATATTTGAGGTATGAATGTATAATATATGAAGATTATGGAATTCGATTTAATTATCATGTGATGGTAGTGAATTATGTGGATTTGTTTAATTGGGACCTGCATGTCTTCTCCATCTCTTTTCAATTCTATCTTTCTCCATTAATGTATTTTCTTTGGTTAAAACTATGGTTTCTTATTAAATTATGTACATTTGTAGGTCTACATGCCATTAGACTATTTATAATAGTTAAAAGTTGGTTCCTGGTGGAGTAGAGATCAAAACCACTTGGAGAGGAGACACACCTACATTGGCATTAGAGGCTAATTCTTTTAGTTGTGCACCATTATGGCTCTAATGTTGCATGTTTAGGGGAGCATCCATTTAATTTATTACATATGTGATATGTGGTTGTATGCTATGCAACATACCTTAGATATAAAATATTTCAAAGGTATTATATATGTAGTACATATTATTGATGAAACTAAAATAAAGCCTCTCCTTATTTTAATTAAGTTGATAAATGTAAAATGTTAAGAATGACTCACATATTCTTCTGTTATTATGGTCTAGATGAGCCAATCTTAGATTGGATAGGTTTGTTATACTATCACAAGGTCCATGCAGCAATGGCTTGGTGATCATGGCTAAAGTATTTGTCGAACTTTGGAGTGGACCATTCACATGGCATTGTTGTGCTATCACAAGGGCTATGTGAATAATATCCATACTCATAACAAAACATGTGAGTTTGACTTAACAAGGGTATATGATTTGTTGTGCTAACACAATGTCATGACTCTAAAGGCTAAATGATTAAGAGCTGTAAGAGTTACAATTGACAATGCTTGCTTACATATTAAGTAGGAGGCGATTTGTTGTGCTACTACAAGATCATCACCATAACATTAATAGGGTCTTAGTTCCCACTAGGATGTCATTGTGATGTCTCATCTTTGCATAGTAAGTGTTATGCTAATTTGTTGAAACTTAGTAGAAGCATAAATTATGATGAAAGATCATATCTTAATTTTAATGAATATGTGCAATGTTATATTAATGAAATTATATCTCAGTTTTACAATATGATGATAAATCACCTAGTAAGTCATAATAGATGCTAAGTAGCTTAATGACTCACACTTCTTAGACTGGTTTAAAACCAAGAGAATCGTTCTCTTGGTTGACCAATTAACTATCATACTTTAAAAGTAGGTGCCTTCTAGACTTTGTCACACCCCGAATGTTTAGCATTTATAGTGGAATAATCTGACAACGTGACTGTAGACACGCAATTTTGGCCTAGTTAGAGAGCTTAAATTCTTGTTTTCATGAAGAATATTTGAGTAACCTTTCAAGGGAACCGAGTTTTCCGGAAAAATTAAGGTTTTTGGCACATTTCAAAGAGGGCAAAGCCCTGTGTATAAGGGCACCTGGCGCCCTACTTATAGGGCACCAGGCGCCCTATAAATAGGGCACCAGGCGCCCTGTTTATAGGGCACCAGGCGCCCTGTTTATAGGGCACCAGGCGCCCTGTTTATAGGGCACCAGGCGCCCTATAAACAGGGCACCTGGCGCCCTGTATACAGGGCGCCAGGGCGACCTGTATATAGGGCGCTATGCCACATGGCACTATTTTTCGAAAATGGCCAAAGTACCCTCTTTTGGGCTATAAATAGACCCCCATTTTAGACTAAAAGGAGGTTCCAACTTCGTTCCACCCTATAGATTATCCAACACCACGTTTCTAAGCCATTTTCACCCTCCATAAGCCTTCAAACCGATCCAAAACCCTCTCCCAAAAACCCCAAAAACCTGCAGTTTCCTTCTTCAGAAATATGATTTTTCTCCAACTTTGAGAGCCTCTACCCTCCATTTCCCTTACATCTAGTGCCAAAACACTCTTCCATTAGCTTCACTTGAGTATTGGCTGCTTGAAGGAGCCCCTTTACCGTTTTGGAGGTCTTCCTACACTCCGGGCGACGCCGCGAAGAAGAAGAAAATGCTGCTAAAGCAGGTCCACGGTGCCCCGTATATAGGGCGCTTTGACTTTGGTCAACGCGCCCCATCATGGGGACACACTGCAGCGGGCGCCCCATATATGGGGCACTAGCGAGGGGGCATACCCCGTTTTGCATTTTTTGAGTTTATTTACCTTTCCGGTCGATCTTTTACTCCCCATTTCATTTTAACCCTCATTAACATGTCATTTAGCATATATTGAGCCACTCATTTGCATTTTTCATGCATATTTAAACCTTCTAAATAGGGGTTGGGATTTAGTCCCAATCCGGTCAGTTCCTTCCCTCTTGCACATTTACATTCGAATTTGAGCATGATACTACACTTTCATTAGAACTAATGAACCTTTCACTTGTTTCTATGTTTTCTTATGGACATTTTTAGGTAAATCCGATTGAGACGGAGCTTCACCCGGATCGAAGACAAAGGACTCACTAAGCTCTCTTCTTTCGGCCGGCCGAGAGAGGAGAAGTGGGAAACCAACAATCTCCCCGCTTCCAAAGGTACGACGGTCATTTCTCCATTTCATTTCTTTTCATTCCACTATATTTTGGAGTCTTTGGCTTCTGGAGACCACAACCACTAACATCTCATCCACCAAGTCCCCAAAGCAAGCGTAGGGGCCGGAAGGGGGAGATCCACGGATGTCCCGTTTCGGGTGCTTACACCTTTTGGCGACCACGGTGGGACTGACTTTGCTTTAGTGAGATCCTATTTTCTTTCCTAAGAATGTCCATTTGAAAAGCATGTTTACTTTCATTTCCATGTGAGTCATTTCCATTTCCTTACATTGTTGCTTGTTTACATTGCTTACTACTTTCTTTGAAGTATCATCTACTTTTCTTCAAATTTACTTGCCCTCCCTTTATCTTTTTAAAAGCATGGCAATTTGATTTTTATCTTTGTTTATCATCTTATTTCAATTTAGTATCTTGAAGTTCATCCTATTTCTTGCTTTGACAAATATGCTTGCCTATTTCCTTCCATGTCTAATTCCGTTCTAGTAAATTTGCTAAGCATTTCTAGTCAAGGTTAAGTGCTCCTTTCCATTTTAGTTTTTATTTTATATTATCTCATTGTCTTGTTTACTTGCTTCCCCTCTACCAACATCTCATTAATCATTGTATGCTTTTATTTTCTTCTTGCTTGCTCTTTATTCCTTGACATTTCACTCGCATTTAGTTTGCATTGGGGTTTCGGCTCCTTAGGTCATCCGAGAAGGAGGCTCTCTCCTCCCAAAGCCCCGCACCCGAAACACCCCTCTTGGTGGTTGCCAACTCCTCCTCCGGGGATTCCCTCTCGGAAGGACCGGGTAGCTTCCATCAAGACCTCCGTAAGTCCCCGGACGTGAAGGATTCCCTCTTCCGCGATCGGGGTTGGTTGTACCATTTTTATCCCAAAACCACGAAGTACCTATTACCTATCATTGTGAAAAGAGTGACAACCTTAGATTGCTCGGCGTTGTGAGAGCATAGGGTCCTACCCATTTATTTGAGTGGACAATATTTCTCTTAACAAGCCATTAATTTGAGGTTGAAACAAAATTTTTTTTGCGTTAATCATTCCAAGTCTTTGCTATTACTTGTTTGCAAACAAAAACTGAAAATTAAACAAAAATCCCAAAATCACCTAAAGAGAACCAAATCAAAAAAATTTGCTTGAGGTTAATATGCTTGACAACTTGCTTGCCCGACAAAAGGAAATCAAAACAAAAAGGGGGTACAAAAATCAAAACCAAAAAATCCTTAAGCTTTTATTTGTCAACCTTCTTTTTCTATTGTGTTTATGAATTTAAGGTCAGGTCGAGTTATCGGAATGGCGGATCAAGGATACGAGCAACTACAGTTGGAGTATGATCAATCTTATTTCTATCCTGATGCCGTGTGTGCCGTCAATGAACCCGAAGTTCTCCCCGAACCAAGTCAAAATTCTCCTCAACCCAATCCAAATTCACTTTGGGAGGCATTCTCTCATGCCGACCCTACCCGCTTTCAGGCTATCAAAGCCATCCTCGAAGGGCAAGTCGCCCGCCAACCACATTCCTCCCGAAGGTGGTCTTCACATCTCTACCCCTCGGTCGGTAGCACATCAACCCAATGTGCCCACTCATGGCCATTCTCATACGGGCTCATGGCCCCAATTTCTTCTCATCTGGTGACTAATCTAGATCATCCCAATCCAAATGTTGTTGTTCCTTCTAGACCACCGAGTTTATTCCTCTAATCATCTCAACCCTACTCACCCTTTGGTGCATCCCCCAATGTGTACCCTTCTTATCCGGCCACTTCGGCCCATCAAGTCCCAATTCCGGTGCACCAAGCACCCACTCCTCCTCCTCCTCTTAGGGAACCTTCTATCGATCAGGCCATGATTAACAAGATCAATCACATGGATGAGCAGTATAGAGAGCTTAGACGTTTAATCGACACCAAGGCAGTCCCCGAAGTTTCTCTTCCTTCTCTCCCTACTTTTCATCTACCTCCCTCTGAGATGCCGGTATACCGTCGCTACAACGGAACCGGTAATCCTTTCATTCACATCAATGACTTTCTTTATGAGTCGGTAATGTGGCAAAATGATCCAAGGGCCCTTGCTTTTCTTTTCAGAAGATCATTAGAGAGATCAGCTTTAGAGTGGTTCTACTCGCTTGACTCTTTGGAGGCGAGTAACTTTGAAGCGCTCAAAGATAAATTCTTGCGAGAGATATCAAGATAGAGTCGGACCAACATATTCCATCACTGACCTCATGGCTGAAAGAATGAGAAATGATGAAGACTTTACCAGATATGCTGATAGATGGAGGTCAATGGCAGAAAGGCTTACTGATTCCATTTCAGAACCGGAGCAAGTAAAGATGATCATCATCAATGCCACTCCGGCCTTAAAGAATATGCTGGCTTTGCATCATCCCACCTCCATGAGTGAACTCTATGAGAGGGCACGGTACATTCAGACACAGCTTAGGGACTCACCTATCATGAACTTGTTTGATCCTAGACCCCAATTACATCCAAGAAAACCACTTTTACCACAACCGGCCCGATGTTGAGGGTGTAGTGACAAACGAGAACCTTAATGTTGTAGGGAACCCACCTAGCAATTATCAACACCGGTTTAGGAACCCTCGACAAAACCAACCATTTAGAAACCCTCGTCAACCTCAACATCAACCTCGGTTCTAGCCGTCAACAACAAGTTCCGATCCCTCGGCGACCGCAAGCCCCGGTTCCCCAACCACCGCGGCAACAAGCGGCCAACTACAACCAAGCACCCCCTCCCATGGCCTATGAACCCCGAAAGGTTGGACCCCGAAGGGAACCATTACCCGCCTTTGCCGTACTCTCTCGTGGACATTTTTAATGCACTCATGGCGGCGGGGCAAATTGCATTGCCAAGGAGAAGTTGGAGTGGCCTCGAAAATGCCAACACGAGCGATACTTCTTGTTCCGTAGATATCCTGGGCACACCGTGGAAAATTGTTTTCGAGTTCAAAGACTATATCCACGATCTTAATGAGCAAGGCGGTGATTGGTGGGACCGGATGGGGGAATACATCGAACGGTGGAAAATCAACCTCAACGGCGGCATGCACCGGCTCGGCGGCAACAACAACGGAACCCCGGCACAGGATTATCCAAAACCCTTTACCTCTACATGCACCCGCGCTGGGAATCAACACGTTAATCCCATCATGATTTCTTCGAGGAGTATCATGATCGGGGCGAGAGGTGGCAAGTCGAGGGAGCCACCTCCTCCATGCACATCAACTTACTTCACCCTCCTAACCGAACCGTCCACTCGATACCCCGAACAACCATGTCACATAATCCCATCACATTAAACGAGAATGCCCATCATCCGAACGCCATCACAACCCATCATCACATCACCAACCACACAACTCCAATCGGGACGGACCCTAATCCGCGATTAATCACTACAAACATCACCACCACTAGGACCCATCATCATCCCGCCACGAGCAACTGTACCTTCACAACCTACCTACCCTACAATGCCTCGAACCACCATCATTACACCCATCGCAAGAGTTCCCATCATTCGACCTAACCCACCACCCACCACTACCACCCCAGCCATAGCTCCTCAACTTGCCACAGTACTCAGAAGTGGGCGCATGTTCCAAAGGGTATTTCCCCAGACCGGTCAATCAGGGTTGGCACCAGAAGCAGAAGAAGAACACATTGAAGAGCCATTGCCTGGGACATCCTATGACTTGTTGAAACATCTTGATAAAACCCCGGCACGGATCTCTATCTTAGAGTTGATCAAAAGATCCATGGTCCATCAAGAGGTTCTCCAACAGTACTTACAGCGAGTAATGATAAATGAGAGCCTCCCCCCGGAAAAGTTCTCATCGGTTTTGGTCCCAAGAAGTGAGTACCCGGCCCTTACATTCACAAAGGAAGAGTTGGCCGACCCAGAAATAAGGAAATGTGCCTTATGCATCACAGTCCACATCAACAGAGTAGGCATTAAGTCATGTTTGGTCGTGATACCGGAGCATCTATTAATGTTACGCCACCGAAACATTACATCTTTGTGGAATCTCCGAGAGGACATACGGCCATCTCAAATAACGGTGACCGCATATGATAATTCAAAGAAGCCGGCGACGGCATGATTACATTGGGTGTCAAACTCGGACCTCGGACGATCAGCATCAACTTTCACATACTAGAGATGGATCCGACATACAAAGCTATTTTGGGACGACCCTACTTGCAAGCACTAGCGGCAGTCGCCTCCACCAATCACCAGTGTCTTAAATTCCCTTACAAGGGACGGAGTGGTTAAGGTGACTAGCATGCCCACTAGATCATCCATCTTCTCCACCACCACCCCTTGGGTTGCCAAACAAGCCGATTTTGACAATCTTGGATCTTCCCGGAAATAAGTAGGCAGCCCAAGCAAGTGTGGAGAAGGAAAAGAGAGGAAAATGAAAACCGTTGGATGGCATATAATGAAGATTTTGGGATACCGGGAGGGCGAGGACTAGGCAAAGAAGCTGCAAGGCATAGGCGAGCCAATCAATCCGGTGAGGTTACAACCAAAGAGCGGGGTTGGATATGATGGAACGACGGCCAATGGTCAAAATCTCAAAAGCAAATACTTTTCGGGATGCTTACAAAAGTTTTTCATCAAGAAGAAACCATTCAAGTGAGAACAAGGAAGAACAAGAGTGGAGCAAGACAAAGAAGAAGAACCAACGACCCTGAAGATGACTTGTATCCAGAAATATCTCTTTTGTTTTCCACTGATGAAGAAGGGTCAAGCAATGAACCACTCCAGGCTGAGCCACCTGTTGACCCACTCGAGGGTCATATTGCCAAACCGACTCAAGAAAAAGTCCAACCAACTCCGCGAGGGCCTTCCCTCATTATCTTCTCTTTTGGGGCCGATGCCCCAACTCATTATGACGCTCTCCCCGGGCTTCTTGGCCCGATCCCTATTTCTAGGCCCTCAGGCCCAACTTATGGGTCCACGAACCCACTTGTTGCTTTTGGGCCACCGAGCCCCTCTACTAAATGCGGGCCTTTGTGCCCATCTTCCTCCAACTCTTGGGCCATCGAGCCCCTGTTGAATCTGGGCCGTGCCCATTTTCTCCAACTCTTGGGCCATCGAGCCCCTCTATTGAATCTGGGCCTTTGTGCCCATTTCCTCCAACTCTTGGGCCATCGAGCCCCTCTATTGAATCCCGATCTTTGTGCCCATTTTCTCCAACTCTTGGGCCATCGAGCCCCTCTACTGAATCCGGGCCTCTGCGCCCATTTCATCCAATTCTCGGGCCCTCAAGCCCATCTCCTAAACCCGAGGCCCTCGAACCCACATCCTCCTCTTATTGGGTCCATGAACCCACCTTCTTCCATGATCATCCGACCTACTGGCCCATCACCTCTTTCTGTCAACATTGGGCCCGAAAGCCCCCTTTATCAAACATTACTCGAAGTCTTCCCCTCTTTATCAATATCTTCGCCTACTCTGACTCCCGTAGTTGATCTCAACCCAAATCGGGCACCCAAAGCTCATTCCGTCTTTATGTTTAGCACTCCCAAAAAAACAATGCCCTCCTCGAAACTTAAATTTCAATCGAGGAAACATCTCAACTTGCCTCGGAAGGGCATTCGACCCAAGGAACCACCAGATCCTTAATTGACCTTCTTTGCCCTCCATCCTCTCCAATAAATTCCACTCCATCCACCCCCTCTTCCTCTTCTTATTTACTTCCTTCTTCTTTAGGTTTGGTTTCCAATAAAAATAGGACAAAAAAACAGAGGTAGGAGAGTTCCAGAAAGATACTTGCATCAGTTAGCTCAGAAAAGCTTAAAATGTGCCAAGCTACAGGAGTATCTAGAAAATGCGATTCAGCTGGATGAAATCCGATATGAGAAGGATAGCATTGATCAAACTGTGGGGGTTTCTTCCTCTCTCAATACGACATCACCTACATCCAACAGAAGGCAATCAAGGGCTATGCAATTGTTGAACACCTTGCCCATCATTCTATCCCAATTTTTGACCCTATCCAATCAAAATTTCCTGATGAGGAATTGATGTCCATTCGATCTTCCAATCTATGGACTTTATATTTTGATGGGGTATTAAACTCCCAGGGTAGAGGGATAGGGATTGTTCTTGTCTTCATCACTGAAGGTGTCACCATTCCACGACTTTTCCATTTCAATTTTCCAGCAACAAACAATATAGCTGAGTATGAAGCCTTGTTGGCCGGACTGGAGGCCGCTTACTTCTATGGTGTCACTAGACTAAGGGTGATCGGTGATAGTCAGTTGATTCTCCGCCAAGTGCTCACCAAATACCGTACATCTCATCCCGGGCTCAGACCATACCAAGAATTCACCACCTGTTACATCAAGCTATTCTCCAAACTCGAATTCATTCACGTTCCTCACGCTCAAAATATTCTTGCCGATGCTCTCACCTCTCTGGCATCTTCGCTATCTGTCCCGCTAGGCAGGCAAGTTAGGACGATCTATGTCCGCCGACGTACCATTCCGGCAGTGGAGTATGCACGATTCTTGAGGGTTAAAGAAAAATTTGAAAGGAAAGAGTACATTGAGCAAAAGGAGGAAGTATCTCTAATTGAGTTGGAGGAATTAGAAGAGGGTGAGAAACCATGGTATTATGAGATTGCGAATTACTATCAGGATCAGACCTTTCCACCAGGTTCAACTGCCGAAGAGAAGAAAGCTATAAGAAGGGTCTCCCAGAGATACACTATCTTAGGTGGAGTGCTTTATAAAAGGAGCTTGGCCGGTATTCTATTAAGATGCGTAGATGAAGAAGAGGCTGAATTGGTGCTTAAAGAAGCACACTCTGGAGTATGTGGAGGCCATGTAAATGCTCAAGCCCTCGCCAAGAAAATCATCGAGCAAGGGTATTCAGCCCTGCTACGGGAAGAAGATTGCTCGATCTTTGTCCGCCGTCATCAATGTCAACTTCACGCCGACAAGATTCACTCTCCCGCATCTTCCCTTTACCCGATTCACGCACCATGGCCCTTCGCTATGTGGGCTTTTGATGTTATCGGACCCCTCGGTGACCCAAACTCCACAAACAAAACCAAATCCTTCATTCTAACTGCAACGGAGTACTTCACCAAGTGGGCGGAAGCGGAAGCATACGTGGAAATCAAGGCATCAACAGTCTGCACCTTCATCAAACGCAACATCATTGCCAAGTTCGGGATCCCAGGCGACATCATCACCGACAATGGACCGCAATTCATCTCCTAGGAGCTGCGTGACCTTTACCTTGAGTATTGCATCGGTGCATCATTCATCTCCATATTATCCTCAAGGCAACGGTCAAGCGAGAAGCCACCAATAAAACCACGATAAAAATCATTAAGAAGACTGTAAGTCTAGCAAGTTCGCAGTGGTCGGATAAGTTAGTTGATGCTCTATGGGCCTACCGCACTTCTATTCGAACCCCTGACAGACCGGACCCCATATGCCTTGGCATTTGGGATGGAGGCGGTAGTTCCATACGAAGTAATCATTCCATCCCTCCGAGTCCAGATCGATCGAGATATCCCGATGGATGAACGCCGAGATTCGCTTCTCGCGCAACTCGAACTTTTGGATGAAAGGAGGCTAGCCGCTGCCGAACATGCTAGATCTTACCAGAATAGACTTAAAAGATTTTATCAGAAAAGGGTGGTGGAGAGAAAATTTGAAATCGGTGAGGTTGTGCTGAAAAGAATATTCGTTAAGCCGGGCGGTCCCCGCTCCAAACTTCAACCTAATTGGGAGGGCCCATATGTGATTTCGAGTACATTTTATCCCAGTAATTCTTATAAGCTAACTAATGCAGAAGGAGAAGAACTAGCTCATCCCTGGAATGGTGTATACCTCAAAAAAAAATATTTCCCAAAAGTCACAAAAAAAATCTGTAAAATCCAAGGTGTGAAGGATAATGATAACATCTAACGCTTGCTTGCTCAGTGCACCAACTTGTCACTTAGGGAAATAAGGATAGGCATCATACTGCACACACTACACGTCTAGTCTTGAGATCCGATGACTGGAAGTCAGAGAGAAAGCTAGGCAACACTTGGCAAAAGAAGGTCAACCCTGTCCCATTCTCTTCTTATTTCGGTCCGGAATAGATGGAAGGGGTTAGAATGAGGAGTATCGAAAATGCCCATTGCCTTAGTTGGAAAATGCCTGCGAAGGCTGACTTCTTATTAAAAGAAAAGGTGCCAAAAGATGGGCAATGACCCTCGGAGTCGACAAAAGAATAGACACATGTGCGAATGTGTACCAACAAAAGTCCAAAGAAAAAAGGCTCCAAAAGATGGGCAATGACCCCTCGAGGTCAAAATCAAGCAAAAAAGAAGAAAGACTGTCGAATGTGGGCCATCAAAGAAAATGGGCTAGAAGGAAGGACCCGAAGAGGTCAAAACCCGAACGGGCAATGTGGGTATTAGTAGAGAAACAAGTTCGACATCCCTGAATTCTACTAAGGACTTACCGCCAATCATCTTCCTTCTTTAACCTCAAAGGATAGGGTTGACTGACTAGGTCCAAGAAGAGCCATAGCCTATCGAAGGCAGAAGGTCAGAAGAACTCGTACTAGGCACTCTCTTACACATGATGCCTACTCTTAACCCTTAGGAAACAATGAGAGGCACCTATAACAAGCAAAGCAAAGGATGAGACAATCGTGTCCCCCACACCAAACAAAAAAAAAACTAAAAACTTCAAAAAACATAAAAAAATCTATAAAGTCAAAACTCTTAAAAATTAAATATTCAAAACAACAAAAAAAATCATAAAAGTTCTCAAAACACCAAAAACATTATAAAACCATCAAAACCCAAACAAATCAGAAATCCCAAAACACCTAAAGATTTGCTTCTTAAATTGACTAGTTGCCTTTGCATTCATGTTTAATTTCAGTCTTGCATGTTTCCTTTTTGTGCATACTTATATTTTTTGTTATTTTACCTTGATAAGGCCTATGTCCCTTGACAAAAGATCAAGGCAGTTTTGCCCTTTTCTTGCAAGGGACTAAGCCAAAATAAAGTTCTAATATCTTCTCTCAAGTGGATGCAGGAATAGGAGAAGGCATGCCAGCTTCATATCCCCAGAAACTTAGAGGAAGCAAAAACAACAAAAAAATTGAAAAATTGAAAAAACAAAAGTGGACTACCCCGACCCCTATTAGGACTTGCATTTAGTATTGCATCTATCAAAATAATAATATTTGAGATGTTGAAGACCTCAAGTCTAGAGGGGGCTGAGCCTGAGAACCCCTTGACAAAATCGGTGAAGGCTGGGTCATTCCTAGGTTTGCGGATAGGCCAAAGTTGAATATGCGGGGACGACGGTTTCTTCATAGATGTCCTGACCCGTTATGTTCAACCTATATCTTCAACTATTTTCTTATACTTATTTATATTTCTTTAAACCCAGCATGCATCATTTCATACACCAACATTCATCATCCCACCATGACCATTCCCCGCTTCCTAATCTTGCCATAACCTCCTTCCAGTCCCATCATGAACCTTTTTAAAGATGGTCTTTTATAGCTCGGAAGAAGGTCTTGATTTTTCAGAGAATCGGTTTCCAACGGGTTTTAACAATGATTTCATCAAAACAAGAAGTTTTTCCATGTCGAACTGAACCAGTATTGTCGAGTGAAACCTTATGAATTTGAAGAACCCAACCTTGGTTGATTGGCTATCTCCTCTTTACTTTTCGCAATTCTTGCATTTCTCTCTGAGTCCGGCACACCATGCGGTTCGGGTCATGGCCGGTAACAATTCTCCTCCGCGTGGGATTTTAGTTATTTACTTTCGATCTTGTTCTTCTCTTTAACCAATCAACCAGAGGGAAGGTTTCGATAAGACAAAGGGTAATCTCGGAGTCCGGTAAAGTTTTATTCCACTCAACTAGGCCAATAAGGGCGTGTCTAAATCTACACATTGGCGTCACCTTTTCGGTCCATTACCACTTCATTCCGCTACGCCTCATTACGCTTCGCTACATTCGCCTACGCTTCATTCGTGTCACTCCCCTACAAAGCCGACGCCAAGGCGAGGCAAGATGTAGACACGCAATTTTGGCCTAGTTAGAGAGCTTAAATTCTTGTTTTCATAAAGAATATTTGAGTAACCTTTCAAGGGAATCGAGTTTTCCGGAAAAATTAAGGTTTTTGGTACATTTCAAAGAGGGAAAAGCCCTGTGTATAAGGGCACCTGGCGCCCTACTTATAGGGCACCAGGCGCCCTATAAATAGGGCACCAGGCGCCTTGTTTATAGGGCACCTGGCGCCATGTATACAGGGCGCCTGGATCCAAATCAAATCGATTCGACGGCTGATTTGACCCCCCCGCAGTGACTTGTCTTCTCAACCTGACATATCTCATGATGCTGGCACCCCATATATAGGGCGCTATGCCACATGGCACTGTTTTTCGAAAATGGCCAAAGTACCCTATTTTGGGCTATAAATAGACCCCCATTTTAGACTAAAAGGAGGTTCCAACTTCGTGCCACCCTAGATCTTATCCAACACCACGTTTCTAAGCCATTTTCACCCTCCATAAGCCTTCAAACCGATCCAAAACCCTCTCCCAAAAACCCCAAAAACCTGCAGTTTCCTTCTTCAGAAATATGATTTTTCTCCAACTTTGAGAGCCTCTACCCTCCATTTCCCTTACATCTAGTGCCAAAACACTCTTCCATTAGCTTCACTTGAGTATTGGCTGCTTGAAGAAGTCCTTTTTCCGTTTTGGAGGTCTTCCTACACTCCGGGGCGACGCCGCGAAGAAGGGAAGAAAATCTGCTGAAGCCAGTCCACTGGTGCCCATAAATAGGGCGCTGTGCCTTTGGTCAACGCGCTCCAACAAGAGGACCCCTGCAGCAGGTGCCCCATATATGGGGCACTAGCAGGGGCAGACCCCGTTTTGCATTTTTTTGAGTTTATTTACCTTTCCGGTCGATCTTTTACTCCCCCCTTTCATTTTAACCCTCATTAACATGTCATTTAGCATATATTGAGCCACTCATTTGCATTTTTCATGCATATTTAAACCTTCTAAATAGGGGTTGGGATTTAGTCCCAATCCGGTCAGTTCCTTCCCTCTTGCACGTTTACATTCGAATTTGAGCATGATACTACACTTTCATTAGAACTAATGAACCTTTCACTTGTTTCTATGTTTTCTTATGGACATTTTTAGGTAAATCCGATTGAGACGGAGCTTCAACCGGATCGAAGACGAAGGACTCACTAAGCTCTCTTCTTTCGGCCGGCCGAGAGAGGAGAAGTGGGAAACCAACAATCTCCCCGCTTCCAAAGGTACGACGGTCATTTCTCCATTTCATTTCTTTTCATTCCACTATATTTTGGAGTCTTTGGCTCCTAGCGACCACAACCACTAACATCTCATCCACCAAGTCCCCAAAGCAAGCGTAGGGGCCGAAAGGGGGAGATCCACGGACGTCCCGTTCCGGGTGCTTACAGTGACAGGGGAAATTAATCCCTCAAATACATCTTTTGAGAAATTGAATACTAAAATAGGTCCTAGCTCATAAATTATAATGATTTTATCAAAATATCATATAATGATATAATCTAAGCAATTCATATACCCATCTAAAAATACAAATATCCTCTTAGAAGAACAAACCACTATGCTTCTGCTGTACTACTCTGATGACCTGAAAAATGTTAAAAGATTGGAGTGAGTCATAATGACTCAATAGACATTCCATTATTCGCCAAATTGGATAGCCAACAAGACCTTATCATGATAATTTATAAGTACCCAATCCTACACTTGTATTATTATAATTATAAGTTATACCATAATTAATCTTCCAACATTTCACAATTTATTAACCACACAACCACAACCTATCAAAAGTTTAAGCCAATGAAGACATCACACCATGATACAACTTCTAAATGAACCAATGCAATGAAATACATACCATTGAGACTTGCTATGTATAATTGTCAACACCATGTATTCAAGGCTGACCAAAATACACAACATGAAGTACTAACCACAACCAAAATAACACTAATGCAGCCATTCTCTAAATGGAACATACATGCTACTAATGCATCCATTCTTTAAATGGACCACACATACATCTTTTCATTTTTGCAAGGAAAGCATTATCTTACGATTTCAACTATTTACCACCAAACCTAATATAGATTGCAATAATCATATAGCTAAATCAAATCCCATAGTACACCTAAGAAGAGGTGTACTTAGGACAAACTGCAATATCTGTGATCGAAGGATGCATCAGACTGTTCTAATCCCCACTGTCAATGGGCACGACTAAGTAATTAGGTGCAACTCAGTTTTCACATTTATTTAATGTATATACATGTATTCACATCAAATCATACCTTGCCATGAGTCCATCACAATATCATGCCTTACCATGAGCCATTCACATCATCTCATTCACTATGCAGGATATGCCATGCAATGACAAACTAGCCACACATAACACAAATACTATGCAATCATGATAACCACATATACAATGCATACACAATGCCGTTAAACAATCTAAGATATCACATGACATGCTATATATGTCCAACACATCATCCCTATATGCATTATACTTAAACAATGCCACTCTAGATAAATATGCTCAATATGAACTAAGAATGAGACACAACCAATCATAGCCACCTTAACATGACTAAATAAAAGATTAATTAGGTGCGGGAAAAATAACCACCAAGTCCACTAATCTTGTTAACCTACTATAACATGATTAATTAGGTTAACATAGCCTACACATGCCAATATTAATCAAGTAGCTAGCTAATTTGACAATAATACATTACTTATCATGCATGCTCTCATACATACAAAAGAACAATAAAACATACTAACCGCCACCTACAATAAACACAGTATATCTAACCAAATAACACATACTATCTCACCAACTAATCACCACATAACCATACATACTGGCTAATTAACAAGATTAAAGTTCTACAAATCATGAAAGACTTTCAAAGAATAAATTTAATGATAATAGACATATCAAAGATGTCTATTGTATTGGTACTTAAAAATTAGGAACGGATTGATGACAAAAAATGTCGAATGGTGATGAACAATGCAACCGAATCAAACTAGACGAGATCTCCTTCTTCTCATCTTGTTAAACAGGAGAGAAGAAAGAGATAAGGAAGAGAATAATATGTTGGAGAGAGAAGGAATATGAGAGAGAAATAGAGAAGAATTGATAAAACAAGAGAGAAGAAGAAAATAAAAGAAAAAGTAGGTTATCGACTACTGTAGTAGGAGAGAGAGAGAAAGAGAGAGAGAGAGAGAGAGAGAGAGAGGAGAGGGGGTAGATAGGCGGTGGCACATAGTGGTGCACTGTAGTGGTGGGCGCATGGTGAAGCATGGGTGGGCACACAAAGGGGGTGACGATGAGTGGGTCTGAGCGGCACACAATGGCAGGGGCCATGGGGTGGCACGTGCTCAATGACTCCGGTGGCAGCAAAGGCGGCTGGTGCCGAGGGTGGCCGCGGTGCTGATGTGGGTGTGGGGCCATGTAGCGGTTGGAGGTGACACCGCACGAGCGGAGGTGGTTGGGTGCCTCTCAGTAGAGAGAGAGAGTATGGAGGAGGGAGGACAAAGAGGAAGCAAAGAAAAGAAAAGAGAGGAGAAGACTACATATAGGGGGCTAAAGAGGAGGAAGATGAGAGCTTTGGTGGGTGCTAGCAGGAGGAAGAAAAAGAAAGGGGAAGAGGATTGATGAAGGAAATGGGGAACAAGAAGGTTAGGTTTTTCGAAGGTTAATAGGGTAGGAAATGGGGTAATAAGGGAGGAATTAATTGGGGTAAAAATAGGCCAATAAAAACGATTAAAAACACACTAAATAATTAAAATTAACACACCTATTAACTAAAATTAAACATCTAATATAAATAAAATACAACTACCTATTTAACTAATATGTCCCAAAATAAATAATTTAAAAACACCTACTTACCTACATAGACACCCTTAAAAATAAAATGAGAACAATACTAAATAAATCACCGTGATACTAACCTAAACAATGTTAGAAAAATATGCAATAACACATATTATCTAATGATATTAGAGATGATAACATCTTGTCTTATAATATAGTATAGAAAAAAATCATTATTTGTCTTATACTAAATGTTAGCCTCTATAAGATATAAATTTAATAGGCTACATGGATAGATAGATATGAGATCCATCATGGCTCATGGTGATGACCTAATTAAGGGAAAGCTAAACTGATAATGCATCTTTAATGCTTCTTGTTAATGAGACTAATGAAAAGAAGTAAGATTATTAGATAGAAATAGAAGGACATAGTTTAAGTCAAAGAAGATGATCAAGATAATAAAATCTAAATAAGACATAATTCTTCTACTATCATGATGATGGTAAGTGGAAGATGAAGTGTAAAGTGTTTTGCACATAATGCAAAGGTGGAACTTGAGAATCTTTGTACATCTAGGTCATTGAAATTTGCTTGTCTCACTTATACACTTAACATCATTAGATATTATGTGTGTATCATAGTATTAAATAGTAGATGTTCATAGCAACTATGCAATACTAGATGTATATATCTTCTATAAGATACTATAGATGTGTATTTTGGTATGAGGTACTAGATATACAATTTATATCTACAAGGAGTTGTAAATGACGACAAGTAAATGAAAGATTTATGAAGAAGATATTAACTTACATATGAAATGGTGCAAAAATCACATCATTATTAGTGAGAGATACATATCTTTAATAGCCTTATAGAGATGTCTTAATCATTAAGATTGTTATTATATTCTTCTATAAGAACATTATTTACGTTTCTTGCTTGAATAAATAATAATTTATTGTGAGATGTGGAAATGATAACTATTTTATAACATTGAATGGTAAAGTGTTTGCTAGTGAGAGCTTAGAAAATTGTTTAATCATATTAGATATGTTAGCTCCCATGATATATGTAATTACTCCTCTTATTAAAAATATAGGTTGATCTAGATCAATCTATTTTTGCTTAATATTGACATGACGAATGGACTAATGAGTTGTTATAACTCATACATTTAGATATATTTTAGCCCATATCTATGAAAGCTAGAGAAGAATATTTCTACTTTATTATTTTCAAAGATAATGTTGGTTATAAGTATTTTATAAAGTACAAATCTGAAACCATTGAGAAATTATTAAAGATTAAGAATAAAGTAGAGATACTAATGGAAAGAGAATTATTAGATCTCTTTGATAAGATCTAAAAGAATACTTTAAATACATAATTCACACATAATTGAAGGATAATAAAATCTAATTTTAATGGACACCTCTTTACACATCATAATTTAATTGAGTAACTATAATAAGAAGCTGTATTGTGTAGGACATAATACATACAATGACAACATTTGCAAAGTCTCCTTTATCTATCTAAGACTAAGTACTCGATACAACTAGTTTTCTCTAAGTCTATTCTAATTATTCCTTATAGGATATGGAAAGGGGGTTAAAGTTTAACCTTAAATAAGTTAAGGTTTCAGAATATCCAAGTTGGTGAAGATGTATAACCCTATCTTGTTAGAAAATAAGATTGCGAAGTGTTGGCTTATGAGATATTCTAAGAAACTTATAGATATTAGTTCTATCACCCTATAACATAAAGGGTATATGTTGCTAAACTTATTATATTCCTAGAGAAAGAGTTTCTTCTAAAAAAATAATGGGAACATGACATATATGAAAAATGTTCCAGCCTCATAACCTGAGGTCACTTCTACTAAGATAGTAGTTAATAATCACACATAATCAATTCAAAGGTCTCCACTTGTACCTATTTGACCTAAGAGATGTGTGGGGGAGAAATGAGACATAAGATAAAAAGAATATTGATCATAAAATTCATAAAGAAGCAACATGAGATATTAGTTCTAAAATAGGAAGTGACGATAAAATATGATATAAACTCTATATATTTTAATCAAGTTTAGAACTCGATAGATCCATCTGAGAGTATATTATTCATAAGGGATAAATATATCACTAAAGGATAAATTGGATTGGATGGAAGGTCGAGACTTTCAAGGCAAGAAGGGATGAAAATGATAATGTCTAAGGATGCATTTGTTTCAGCGTAAAAGAAGAACAATCGACGAAAATCTTTTACATGGGAAGACGTTTTCAAAGAAAAAGATTTACAAATATCTTATTTGGTTGACTTGAAAATGATTTCTAATAAAAAGTTAAAAAAATCATCGTGTTACTTTCTATTCTTAAAATAGTAGGTATCTTAATATATTGGTTTTCTTTAAAATTATATAAACTTTATATATCAAAAATGTTATTTTTTATTTATAAATATATTTTTATAAAATTAAAATAGTTAAAATATTTAAAATATTTTTTGTTTAAAAAATAAATTACTGCACATAAAATAAGTAAATCATCATTATTCAAGTTTTTTGATATTTTTAATTAATATTATTTAAATACGTTTACATTGTGAAGATAATCTTTGATAAAGTTATTTAGAGATGAAAAGAGAATGCTAGAAGAAAAAAATAAATTATTAGAGAGATATATTTTTAATAAAAAATAAAAACTATTTAACTAATATTATTTTAAAAACATTTACATATTGAATATAATCTTTGATAAAAATAGATTTAAGGACCTATTAATATTTTTAGTTTTTATAAAGATATATTTCAAAGTATTATAAATTATTTGAATTAATATATAAAAATACAAATTATATTATAAACATTACATGTATACTTTGTACTGTGGATGTTCGAAAAGCCTGTGTCCTACATCAGCGGAAAACGGCCTCCGCAGCAATTTTGCGGATGCCGTATTCGGGAATTCAACCCGGTCAACGGAGGATATTTTCCGTAGACTATCCTTTTACGTGGATTCAAATAAACACGGTACTCAGTAAATCGGGAAAAGTTGATACATGTAACCCATTTTACAGGGATCCAAATATGCCATAAGTGAAATAGTTGACTATGATGAGACCTTTAATCGATATCATGGATTAATCTATTCATATTTTAGTTATTACACACAATGACTATAAGATATGTTAACTGGATGTTAAAATGTGATATTCCTCATTAGTAATTTTGAGAAATAGGTGCATACGATACAACACCAAAGAATTAACTCTCAATAACATCTAAATAAAATGTGTTTCTAGGTTCAATAATGAACTAAAATAAAATTTTTCACAGACAGTATAAAAGGTTTAATGAGATTAAATCTTATGTATCTGTTAAGAACAAAGAAGTGTCTTGTGTATTCAAGAAGACAAGTGGGAGTGCTATTATTTTCTTGACATTTTATGTGAAAGGCGGTTCACCTCACGAGGGCTCCTGAGGGAGCCCCCTCAGCCCCTCTCATGAAGCCCATTAAATACCCCCATCAAGTCATGTATTTAATGATCTATTAAATCAAATATTTAATGAGCTTTGTGAGAGGGATGAGAGGGCTCCCTCGGGAGCTCTCCTGAGGTGAGTCACCCTCTTTTATGTGAATGATGTATGAAGTATGTACATTATCATCAGTAAGTCTACCTACCAAATTAATCATCTAAATATAATCTTGATTCGAAGATCTATTGGGATAGATCTGAAGTATGTTTGACTTTATCTAGTTAATATACATAGTTAACATAGTCAAAAAGTTTGACACGATAGAGTTAAAGATAATTTTCTTACCTATGTACTATGTAGTTAATCTATCTAAAGAGATATTTGTATAGACTTCTTATGAGATAGATAGAGTAGTGCTGGGCTCGAGAGGGTTGATAGGGAAGAAGTTGGCGGAAGGTCTAGCAAACAAGGGGAGTTCTGGCAGTTCCAAAGGAGGAAAGGAGAGGCGGGGTGGCCAATGGTGGAAGGGGCACACGGAGAAACTTACGGATACGGAACTTAGGCTACGTCTGGCTAGGATAGTGAAAGACTTTTTAACCCAACTACGACCACAGACTTTCAGTTTCATGTACAAAAAGAAGACAACATATTAAAAAAATCGAAAATTCAAATGGTCAAATGCGTGCAGCTGGTACGTAATTAAATTAATATGCGTGGTCGCAAATGGCTGATATATCTTCTCTTTCATCCCCCTTGACCTTCAAATTTATGCATCCATGGACATCCATCGCATCTACCTCTTGACTCCAAGGTTGGAGTGATGAGAGATATATGCCAGCCATTTTGCAAAATTCTCAAAGGAGAACCTGGATATCGCTGTTCCAAGGCAATTTTTGTCCGAATCTGTTAACTACAGTCCACTAGTTAGCCTTTTTGAGCCTCGATCCTGGTAAAAATTAAGTTTTGAATCGGATGGGGCTATATATCGGAGCTAATTTTCATGTCTTCGTAGTTCACTAGGTATAGTGTATAATAACCTATGTTTGATTTTGATTTTGATAAAGGTTAAAATGTCTAAAATTTGATCATGATTAAATTGAATTAGGATTTTCATGATCAGAATTTGAATTTTTTTGATTATCTTTACAATATATAATATATATTAATTTTTACTTGAAAATATGTAAATAAATTACATGCAATTACTAAAATTTGATACAACCTCTTTAAAACTTTGTTTTACTTTTTATCAATTTATATACCATTTTTTATCAACTATTTTTTTATCTTATTAAATTATTATTCAGTGATACATATTAAAATGTTGTCTAAATTTAAAATTTTGAAACATAATCAACAAGACTTCCATTTCGATCCTAATTTTTGTTTTTTCCTAATAATTTATAAGATATATCATTGATCTTAAAACTGATAATTGTTTTCAAAATTAAATCAAAATTTAAAAATACTAATTCTATTTACATATATAATGGTAACAATTAGTAGTGTGGCCAATCAATCAATTGGCCAAAGAACTATGTTAATTTGTATTCTTATGGGGTGGTCAAACATTGTTGCATTACTCCCAATAATATATGCTTAATATTTACTTTAAAATTATTTTAACTCTGTTTAAAAAATAATCAATTGAAGTTCTCAATAATCATGGCATACTCTCGAACCAAATTATTATGTTCTACTCTCCTCGATATCTTCATCCAGATCACACACGTATTGCAAATCACATACTTATGAGGTGTTTGGTTGCATGATAATTTTTTGTACACTTTCGTGATAAAAAATTATATTAAAATAAAAAGTGAACCAACTCATGATATAAAATTATCATGTTTGGAGGGATGTGTTAACAAAAAAGAATAACTACCCTTCATGACCAAACAAAGTGGGGGACCACGAGAAAAAAGAAAGAGGTGAAACCTTCTTTTTTTGTTTAAGAAGAAAATCACTTTCAAAACATAAAATTGTCAAGGTTATAAAACACCTCTTTTAACAAGTTTTCTTATAATTTTTAAAAATAAAAATAAAAATCTCCATTATCATGCAACCAAACACCCCATTGGAGATAATTCTTGATAGATCTTTCAACTGAGTGATAATTAACAATTAAATTAGTTAATTGGTTCAACGACTTTACTAATATCGATCACAAGCTTACTTCTAACGGAACATATTTAACTTAGAAATCCTTTGAACTGATCAGTTCTCAAAAATTGATGAATAGAAGTTATGGAGTGTTCTTTACATAACCTTGGAGTAACACACTTTGCCTACCTGCGAGAGATCTAACTCGTGGTTGAAACTCCAGCATAACGAACGATGTACCCAGGGTGAACCGAGAGGTGGGGTTCTAGTTCTAACAACAGACTGACAAGAAAAAGAGGTATCTTCTTTCAAAGATTTTGAAAACATAATCCACCATTTGATTGAGTGTGTTTTATTTAGGTGTATTTCATTTGTCTGAAAATCATAATTTAAGTTATTATTTGATTATAGTCATTTTTTATAAAATTACTTTTATTAATTTTTTAATCTTAAAGTATTTTCTAAATTATATTTTAGAACTTAATTCGGCTAGTGCTTTAAAATAATATACATTTAAAATAATTAATTTTATAGTTATCAGTTGTTGAGTTTATCGTGTCAAAATATTGTTATAATAATATTTTAAAAAATTAGAATTTGTACCAAATTATTATTTAACGGTATATTTGATTAGAGTATCAAAAATGATACTATATTAATATTTATATTGATATTTCTAGAAGATACAGTATCAACGTCAAAATTGATATAAGTTGACATTTGTACTACATAACATGTGTTATTTACATTATAAATTTTAAAATTGATACTATTAGTCAAACATCTCAAGGTGATTACAATCAATATCACTTTTAAAAATTAAAGTGAAGAGGTGTCTAATAATGTTACCAAACAGGGCATAAAAACTTAAAAACACAAGCACAACTCACAATGTCTACGTCAGGGCAAGCTCTTGCCGCTGCTGCAGATGAAAGGTCTGGTCAGCTTGGGAAAATGGTCTCAAAATACAAATGGAGGATACCAAAATTCACCCTTCGGAGGAGTCAACAAATTATAATTTATGTTGACCCACAATTTCCAGGCATCCAAACAAGAGACTTTTGGGAAAAGCCGGTGCAATTGACCCATTTTATGGGAAACCAAATAAGCCCTTTTCGGTGATTAATGTATGCATCTTGTGGTTTTACCATGGTATATGGGGTCGGTGACCCGGTCGGTCAAGTCAACTGACTCGGTCATTTTTTGCGCTGATCGACCTTGACCCCATCCGGCGACTCCGACTCGATTAATATATTTAAATAATTTTATTATTATTATTTTTTCCGACCTCGGCCCTACTCGGGTCGCGACCCAATCAACTTGAGTCGGTTTTAAGCTCAATCGACCCGATTCCGATCTCTGACCCCATCTTTCTTGATGCTAACCCGTCAGATTTTTTTTTTGGAGTTTCAAAGCATGCCATGTAAGATCGGTGACACTGAGAATTTTTTAGTAAAAAAAACACTGAGATTTAATTTTTGGTGCTGTCGGACGTGGAGAAGAAGTTGGGTGGGAGGGGAGGGGGTCTGCGGTCTGCGCAGTACGAAGGCCACATGCGTTACCAATCCAATCCGATCGGAGAGCGAGGCTCGTACGGCACGGACCACCGACCAGCACCCGGCCCACACTGTCCGGTCCTCAGCGGTGGGCAGTCACCTGCGTAAGTACGGAGAAGGTCTTTGACTCAACCTCCTCTTCTTATTTTTTTTTTACCACTTACACTTTGGTGGCGATTTCCGAGGATAAACTTTGAAATCATCGTTTCGGAGAGATTTTTTTTTAAGAAAACGGTACCACGTCTATTCGTATTAAACTAAGAAAGATATAGAATTTGTATATCATAAAAATATAACGGCAAAAGTATTTGACCGAGTTAACAAAAGAGTTATCTTAGAAAAATAAATTTTCAATAGATGATTATATCATCACGAGATGATTAACACACACAAGTTCAAACGTGATCGAGTGGTAGAAGTAGGAACTCCTTTATAGGAGTTAGATGCCTATGTCAAGACCGGAAGATCACTCTAAACGGGAGTGAATAAAACTTAGACAAACAATTTTGAGAGATGCTTAGCGTCTAAGACACTAATAAAAGCAGATTTAGATTCATAGCTCGGTCGTGGGACTACTAACATCGACGAACTAGAAGAAAAATGAGATAAACTTAGATAACCCAAACTCCATAATTCCAACACCACAAAGAGATACAAAATGTCTAAAAATAATTTTAGATAAAGTGTTGGAAAAAGGGAGATGGGGAGAGAGGACCATCCCTCCCTATCTGGACTAAACCAACCTCAAAACGACAATACGAAAAATACAAATAGAGAATCTAACACCAGTGAAGAGTGCGTTGGCTACAAAGAAACCGTCAAAAGTGCCGCGAAGAGATGCAACCACAGGGAGAAACTCTATGTAATACCCCGGCTATTTAAAAAAAATAAAATAAAATAAAAAATATAGTTATTATAATTATTATGAGTTTTATTTATATTCTACTTTCCTCCTTTATTTCTTTCCAAATTTTTCTCCTCTCCCGATCGAATTCTACCTCTATTAGAAACCCTCTCCTAATCGAACTCTATTTTTCTCCTCCCAGTCCCGATCGGACTACCCCCTCCTCCCCTCTTTTTATTCCCCCGCGCAACAGCCGCGTCTCCCTCTTCTCCTTCCTTGCCGCGAGCGCGCACAGCAGCCCCGCGCTCTCCTCCTCCTCCTCCTCCTCCTCCTTCTTCTTCTTCTTCTTCTTCCCTCCTGTTTGCACCCACCCGGACGAGACGCCAGCGCCAGCCCGGGAGACGCCGGCGCCACCCGGCCACCGCACCGCCGGCCTCCGCGCGACGTCGCCGCCGTCCGCGGCCGTTCACCCGGACGCCACCGGCCGCGCGGCGGCAACCGCCGCCTGCCTCCCGCCAACGCCGGCCACGCACCGCCCACCACCGCAGCGCCATTGCCGGCATCAAGCCCAGCCGCCCTGCGCCACCCTCCGCCGTCGACGCCGCCGGCCAACCCTCCTTGCACCGTCGCCGTCCGCCGTGAGCAACCGCGGCGCCGCCGCGGCCGTGCGCGCCTAGCCCCGCCGCCAGCCTCCGCCGGTCGCCGCACACCGCCGCCCGCGACGCCGCCGGCGTCCTCCTCCGGCCGCCCTCCCGCGACCGCGACCACCGCCCGGCCTCCCCGTGCGTACGCCCGCGCGTGCGCCCGTGCGCCCCCGGTGCGCCAACCCGCGACCCCCCCCCCGGCGCCTCTCTCTCTCTCCCGCCCTCCCTCCTGTCTCTCTCTCCTCCCTCCAGCCCCCTCTCTCTCCTGCCTCTCTCTCTTCCCCCCTCCTCCGCGGTGAAGCCCCTCTCTCTCCTCTCTCCTATTGCTCTCCCTCCCTCTCTCTCATATCGCCTCTCTCTCTCTCTCTTCTATTCTCTCTATTATTTCATTCAATATTCTTCTCTATTTCTTCTATGTTATTATATTGTCTCTTTTTCAGTATATTATCAAGATATCGTTCGGTTCGGTTTTTCATCGCCGTCGTGACCGCGGCAACACACTCGTCACCCGGATCGATTCCGTTGGAATTCCGTGCGCCGTTCGCCGTCGCCGTCAAGGTAGGCGTCTCGGCTATCCTTAGCACTCTAATATTTTGATTAAATCGTAATAATCATGTTTAGATCACCAGGATTAGAATATTGTAGTTAATGTGCTGTTTTGGTTTTATAAGCATGTTTAATTAGAGTTAGATTAATTTGTCTAGATTGTGCATGCTTAGATTAATTCGGTTATTCAAGTATGCTGGTCATCATGATAGGTTGTATATGTTTAATCTAGCTAGTTTAGTATGTTTTGCATCATGATAACCTTAATCATGTATATTCCGATTTGATAAAAAGCCGTTGTAAGGTTTAGGCATAATGTGGTTAGAATTTAGTTTATTTTCTTTTATTAGATAGATGGTTCTGTTTAAGCATGTAATTGTCATGTCTAGGTTGTAAATTGCATGATCCCATGTATATGCATTAGTTCATGTTAGATTGTGGTATGGTATGCAAATATGTGGTGCATAGAACCATGGGTGTTCATCTATGTATTTCATGTTTGATTGCCAACTAAATGTTCATGTTTTACTGTCTGAGTTAATTATATGCTTGCATGGTGTGGAATGTGGTTAGTGCAGTGAGCTGCATTGTGATGGAAATGTACTTCACCAGACTACGTTAGTGTCCCGTGGGCAGCGGAGGTTAGTTGAATCTGGTGCATCCTTCGATCCCAGATACCGCGGTTTATCCTAAGTACTCCCCTGCCTAGGGGTACTATGGGATTTAGTTACTATATGTTACTTCCTACTATATGATAAATCTGGTGCTAGTTTTGTGATGTGACTGCATTTATCAGATGGAGCATGGTATTTACTCAGACAGGTGTCTAGTTGTATGGATTGGCATAGATGGTAGTGTTATAGATGTGTCATTGGTTTTATGTCAGGTTGTGTATATACCTAGAGTAGTCTAATGAGCAGGTTGTGATGTTGGTTTTTAATGCATATAGAGTCTAGTTATCATATGGGGTAGTTGATTGACCTTTGTAATCAATTAATTAAAGATATATGATTAGTTAAACCCTATGTATTAAATCTGATTTTTAGGCTATTATGTATTGTATACCATTAGAATCATTATTATAATGGGGTAGTTCGGGTGTAAGTCTTACTGGGTCTGTTGTGACTCACCCCTTCCGTTGTTAATATTTTCAGGAGTGCAGGTTTAGCGCAGCAGAAGCGTAGTGGTATTTTAGAATTCGAGGAGCTAGTGGATTACTCATTCAATATTAGTATTTAATTTGTTTAGATAGGTGTTTGTTTATGGTGTTAATATGTTGTAAAGTATGGAATTATTTAATTGGATTGTGAATTTTGGTATTATTTGGTTTCAGACCGATATCCTTTCCCGTTACGTCGCCGGATTATCTTCCGCTGTGCATGTTAAAAATCCGGGTCGTGACACTCTACGCAGGGGACGCCGCCGATTAAGCTTCCGGAGTACGTCCCGACGATGACTCCCGCAGAGTTTCCCATTGATGTCAAGGAGTTCCGCCGGGGAAAGAGGCTGTCGCAGAGGGGTCCGCCATGCAAGGATGCCGGGCAAGGGGTTCCTCCTGGGGGGATTCCGTCGGGGAAGGAGACTGCACTGCACGGGAGGCCGCCGCCGAGGGCTTCCGCTACGGAAGGAGACCGCCGCATGGGGGTTCTGCGGCGGAGGGAGGTCGCACGCGAGGAGTTCCTCCGGAGGGTTTCCCCCGGAGAAGGAGGCCGTCTGGGATGTTGTCCGCCGGGGAAGAAGGCCACGCCGGATGATTCCGCCGGGGGGCCACAGAGGAGTTCCGTCGGGGGCACGCACCATCTTGCCGGGAGAGGTCACCGATTGACCGTGTGTTTCCGCTTTGTTTTTTTTTTTTTTTGAAATGATCTTGGGTCACCATTCGTGACCGTTGCGGCACTAAACAGGAGAAAACCCCGTACACAACAGATAAAAACGCATACTCATTCCCTCTCTCTCTCTCTCACTTGCCCGATCTCGATTTGACCGGAGCTGTGTCGGCGAGCTGAGCAGCCTAGTGGCTGGCTGGACAGAGGGGGCGGCGGGCGGATCGGCGCACGTGCGTGACAACTGTTCGCCCTACTTACCTACTATAAATTCAGCAAAGGAGGAAGGGATATGCGACGTATGTCAATCGCTTCAGTGGGGGTGTTTTTTTGTCAGGATCATTCGGTGGTCGACGATCGTGCAGCATCACGCAAGATCAGGAGGATTTTCACAAAAAACCATCTTTTCGGGGAGTGGCCTGGCTCTTAACTCATTCGAACTCATGTTCCTGTTTTCGTGAGCAAGAGTCGCGTCGATCGATCCACATTCGAAGAAATGTTACTTCAAATAAATTTAATTTCAACTCGTTAGTTCTACACATATTTCTTATTTATAAAAAATTCAAAGTAATTTTTTTAAAAATAAAATGATTAAATACGAAAATATTTTGTTTATAACAAAATTTATCTATTATTGATATTTTTTGAACACGATCTTTTATTGATATTATTCTACGTATATTGATAATAACATATTTTAAATTAATACGATATAAAAAATGCATTTGTCAATTCGGTCAACTAGTTTACCCTGCTCGATTCTGTTTGCGGATACAAAATCAAACCAAATCATTTATTTTTTTTGCTCAAGAAACTGAATCATCTAAGGTCCAAATTGAATCAAACTGCGAGATCCATTCTGTTTGGTTTGATTAGGTTCGCCCATTTTCCCAATTCAGGCGAGGAACCCTAATCCGCTGAATGGTTTCGTCCATCGATTTAGATAATCTGATGTCCAGATAAATTCCAGTTAAAGAGCAGGTATATTAGTCATTGGACAATCTCAACCGATCGATGTACATAATATTAGCTTCCCTTTTTCTTTCATTCCTAAATAAAGTAGAATATCTTTGAAATGAAGTTGGAAATTCCCCCTTCACGAAAATCTTATGCTCTGTTTGGTAAAATTATTAGATACTTCTTTCACTATCAATTTTAAAATTGATATTAATAAGAACCATTAAGAGATGTTTAATTAATTGTATCAATTCTAAAATTTGTAATGTAAATAAAATTTATTATGTAATGCCTATTAATTTTGATATTGATACGCCAATATTTGAAAATATTAATATCAATATTGATATAGTATTAAAAATGAAATTCTAACCAAACAAGACATTAAAGTCTCGTTTAGTATCGAGATAAAAATATAGGAGATAAGATAAATCAATTCCCGTAACTAATGCTATCTTCACTATATTTGATTTGAGTTAAGGAAAATTGATTGGAAAGACAGTGCAACGAACAACAAAAGAAAACCTATCCATCTAATATCAGTATTAAGCTTAGTTACAACATTTGATAAGAAAAATGAACCACGATTATATATTAATTTCAACATGCATACCTATCAAAAAAAATAGATCGAGATTAGAACCAAATGAAATTGAGCATATCAACTTCCTATTTGCTAGAATCAGATCAATCAAATTGGAATGACAAAGAATAAACAATAAATGAGTCCAATAGAAACAATGAAAAGTAGAGATCATCACCTCTAGGTTGGAGGGTTCCAGAGATGACAAAGCGAATCGTAACCGTGGGTCAAGCAGCAAGAGTAGAAAGGTGAGGAAGAGAGAGCACTAGCCCAAGGTGTGTGAAATAAGGAACGACAGTGAGAGGATAGGGCAGCATGAGAGAAAGATGACTCGTTGAGAGAGAAGGCACCGTTGTGTGTCATCATTGAGAGAGGTGGAAACCTATTGTCGAAGCCTCAACCTGGTATCATACTGTTGCCGGAGCTCAGGAGCCCAATGTCGTCAAGTGTCTTGCAGCGCGATAGTCGCCACATTGCTACGAGAGTCACTAGAGCCACGAGTGTCAACTGTCGCACAAGAGCCCATCCACATATCCTCGAACCTATGTCTTATCCCACCAAATATGTGGGATGACTTAATCATGGCCTTATTCTTATTTTCAAGGATAAATTTGATTAAGTTAAACTAGGATAAGTTAAAAATTATTTGTTTAACAAACAAAGGATTGGAGATAAACCAATATGCTGATACCAAATGAGACTAGAGATGTAGAACCCACCGACGAATAATAGACTTTTGCTTTATGATTGTCGAATGACTTAACTAGCTGTCACTACAGTAACATGGCTAATGGTGGGTTGATTTGACTTTTGAAAAAAATTTCAAACCATATATATATATATATATATCGAACCAAATCAAACTATTCAAATAATATATAATCATATATGTAAACTAAGTCACGTGGGTTTATACAATGGCACACAAAGAGAACGTCACACTTTGGACTGAAATACATGCAACAAATATATCTAACGATATAATCAAGAAAAAAAGTAACTCTTCAAATGTATCGGTTTGAGACAAAGTGTACATAATAACAAAAATTTGATCCGATGGTCAATTAATTTATATGTAATAACACAATGAATAACTCAAATAACAATTTAAAATCTATCGCTAAGTTGAATATTATGACAAAGTCAACTCCTAACTCCACAAAGTCATCTTATTGAATACAAAATAGAACACTTGAGTAAAAACAACAATTACGCTTTTTTTCGATCCATGTAGTTTGATTCTCCTACCGGTGCTTCTTTAAATTTTGTCTTTGGATCCACTTCTTCTAATCTTGTGGAAACATACAAACCAAAGAAGTGAGTCATAATAACTAATGGGGTGTTTGGTTGCATGACAATGGAGGTTTTTATTTTAATTTTTAAAAATTATAAGAAAACTTGTTAAAAGAGGTGTTTTTCATTTTTCTTGTGGTCCCCCACTTTGTTTGGTTATAAATGGTAGTTTTTTTTTTGTTACCACATCCCTCCAAACATGACAATTTTATGTCATGAGTTGGTTCACTTTTTATTTTAATTTAATTTTTTATCATGAAAGTGTACACAAAATTATCATGCAACCAAACACCCCATAAGTATACATTCTATCATTCACCAATTGAATAGTCATAAAGCGCTATAATGATAAATTGTAAACACCCGAACTCATTCATATCATATATACGTATATAGCTAACTTTGATAACTTAGAGTCCATTTGGTCTCATGTAAACCCAAAACCAACAAAAAAAAATCTTTCGGGGAATATTATTAAAAAAACCCTCCAGTAGTCATTTGGTTGTTTATAATTTTTTTTCTAGAAAAATTTATCAAATGCTTCAATAAGAACATAACAGCCATAGATGATTTTATTAATATATATATAATTACATTATTTATTTATAACAAAATATTGATGCAAAAATAAATTAAGTAAATTATTCTGCATGAAGTTATTTTTTGATGAAATTAAAATATAGTTTATTATTTAGATATTACTCAAATTTTTTTGGTGAACAAAATCTATTATTTTGTTATTTTAAAATCACTTTCTTAAATTATTTTAAATCATTTAGATATTTTTAAATCATTTTTAAAAAAATTTATGTAAATTTTTACTATATTAGTTTTATTTACTTATTTAAATATTTTAAAATATTTAATAAACATCAAGAAATATTTTCAAATTTAGCATACAGTAAAAATTTGTTTAAAACTTAAAATTATCATAAAAAATTGGTTTGCTAAAATCTATATTTTGGAAACCTACACTAAACTGGCAACTAAATAACAATATACCACATAACAGTACAGCATAAAGTACGTGTTATCGTAATTTCTATATAAAAAATTTAATTAAAAATTAGTTCAAACACTTGAAAAACTCAAGTTTCATTCAAATTTTTGTTAATAAATTTATTAAATGAATATTTTTATGATAAAATAGGTTTTATTTTTTTAAACACAAGAATGAATTAGAATTTGTAACGTTTTGTTTTTTATATAGGTTAATGATGTTTTAAATTAATTTTAGGAGTATTTTTATTTTATTTAAAGTTCTTCCTATTTATCCTCCACATTTACCATTTTTCCCCTTCTATACCCTAAATTTCATCCTCGCCATCTTCCCCTCGTGAAATCGCCGCCGCTTTTTCCTTTTCTCTTCTCCGAAGCCGTCGTGTTGCCCTCCCCGTCACCGCCTCATCACTCTCCTTCTCTCTTCATCGTGATCATGAGCGTGCGCCGCCGGCCGCTGCTTTTTCCCTCTCCACGAGCGTGCCTCCTCGCGGAAAACCGCGAGCGCCTCTGTTGCCGATGTCAACGTCGACATCCGCCGCCTCGCCATCTACCCTCTGTCGCGCTACGCGTGGTCAGCCGCCTGCACCGCTTTGCGGCCGAAGTCGCCATCTGCCTGCGCTCCGTTGCGTAGTCAACGAGCCTCCGTGCACGGCCAGTTGGCGTGTCAACGCCGCCTCGTCACCCGCCCGTGTGCAAGCACCAGCACCCGTCCGCGCGCCCGCCACTGCGTCTCTTCGCACGAGCCCGCCCACGTGGCCGGTCGCCGTTCAACCAGCCAGCGCCAGCACCGTGCGCCGCCTCACCCTTGGACCGCCGGTGCACCCCGCTCCCTATCCGCGTGAGCCCCTTCTCTCTCTTCTATATATTGTCCATATTGTATGATCATGATATTATTTCTCCTCAAATATTTCTCTAAATTTTCTCTTGATCCGACAGCCTATTTTCCTTGCGTATACTCCTTTTTCCATTAGCCTAGGTGGTGAGGATTTTTTGATTGGTTCAAGTTGTGCATCGCGTTGTCAACGTTCGATATCATTTTCGGTCGCCGATTCCCGAGTTCCTTAACATCGATCAGGTAGGCACTCTTGACGTGTCTACTATCATTAAAAATTTTATATTAAACTCTCCATGACCTGTAGTGAATATCATTGGTTTAATTAGCCGGTTTAGTTGTATATGTTGTGGGTAATTAGTAAGGATAGTGGTGGTATTTTCCTTTTACATGTAATGGAGATTCTGTTAAGTTGAAAGTGTGTTATCTCCAGCATGTTAAACTTCATATTTCTAAACGATTTTAGCCCCTTTAGATAACTTGTTCTAGTTAGTCTATTGATATTTCCTCTGAGTACTATTGTTATATATTTGTGGTGATAGGATAATTCAACTAGACATTGTTTAGTTAGCTTACCTAACTCATTTTTTCAGCCATTATTACGTCATTAAATCAGGTGTTAAGGTCTGATTTTAGGGTCATATCATGTTGGGTTGAATGTGTGATGTAGTTAAATGTTAGCTCTCATTTAATCTCATCATTTTATAGTCTTAGCATCATGAACAGGCTATGTAGTTGTGGTTGCTCATGTTATTTTTGCATTGTTGATACGTTGTCATGGCATGGCATGATTGATATGGATGCATGATGCATTGAAAATTGAATTAGAGAACTAGCTATACCGGACTAGTTAGTGGTGACCCGAGGGCAGCGGAGGCTAAGAACTGTCTGGTGCATCCTTCGATCCCAGATCCCGTGGGTATCCTAAGTGCCACCATTGTCTAGGTGCACTATGGGATTTCGATTAGTATATGATACTTTTATATATGATAGATCTGGTGCTAGCTAGTTGAGGTGGCAAGACGATGCATTCCCTGTCAAAAAAAAAATAATGTGATTCTTTTTAGGTGCATGTTTGCATAGTATGGCATAGTTGGTCTGGTGAGGTAGTTTATTTTTGTCATTTATCACATTGTGTTGCATAAGGTATGTTTGAAATGTCTCATTTATAGTATATTGTCTTGTTGAGCATATACTAGATGTCTATGCATATAGGTGTCTATGTTTATTCAATCCTTTTAGATTATATTAAAGTGCATATAGGTGCTGGTCGTCGTGGGCATAGGGCTGGTTGGTGGTGTAAAAGATGCGATTTAAGTCAATTGTTAATGTATTGACTAGTTTTACTTATATGCTTATAAAGAGTGCAAGTCTGGGTATTTATTTAAATATCATTTTAGGGCCTTTTTGGCTATCCGATCTGGCGGATGATGGAGTGCCTACTGAGTCATTATGACTCACTCCGTGGTTTAGTTATTTCAACAGGTTTTGAAAATGAGGAGAATATCGAGACAATCTTAGAAGAGACGCCAGTGGTGGAGCAGGATTACACCGACCTTGGAGACGTTTGATATATGTGTTTTCGGTGTTCGAGGTGGTTGTTTAGTAGTTATGACATTTATTTTCCAGAACTTTATGGTGTCTCAATTGGAGTTTTGTTTAGACTGTTTAGTTGGGGACTTTTAGTTATGTTATGTTATTTTATTTGATCGCGGCGTTGTGAACGGTCTAGTGTGCGATTTGTTATTGAATCAGTTTTACTTATTGGACGATGGATGTGATGATGGAAAAATTTATGTTAATTCTGGATGTGTTTAGTGATTGTGTTTTTGTTACCAAACCTCCTTATTTTTGGGTTTATCCCAATCCGGAAAAAAAATCCGTTGCATTTTTCGGGTCGTGACAAAATTTTTATCTAGTGATATATGTCTTTAAAAAATTAATTTCAAATAGTAAACTCATTAAATTTGCACTAACTATTTGATAATATTTTATTTAATATCATATATTTTAAGAAAGCTCCACCCTCATTCACGAAGCTTGAATCACGTTCCGACATTTGCCAAAATCTAGAAGGATATGCACTTGTGCATAGTTTATTTTTTGTGTGACACTTTTTACCGACAGCCAAATAAGTTGGCTAAGGGTCATTTCAGGAAAATTGACACATAGAGAAAGTTCTCCGTGCAAACTATAAGGAATCGGCCAAATCAGATTAGCGCAGTGAAAAATTTCCAATTCCTTGTATATCAATGTCTTGGTCTTAATTGGAATTGAATGACGTCGCCAAAACTGGTATTTGAAATGATTTCGAGTACGTACCTTTGTGGGATTCAAATAATCCTTAGTGATCGAAGAAGATTGAGTGTTCTCACGCTCATCAAGCTACTTAAGCGTGCAACTTCTAGTCGTATCCACATGAATCACCTCTAAAGTCAGGTTCTCCTTCGTGCTGGCATTGACCACTCATCCTGAATAGAACTCCACCATCGAATGGTGGTTGCTGAGGTGGGAGATGGTGAAGAAGGGTGGCTAGGGCACGCAGAGAGTTCTATTAGCTTGATAGGGTTTGTGCTCACATTGCTATTATTTATAGAACTCGGAGGTTTTCATAAAAATCCCTCATTGTTCTATAAATTAACCTAAGTTCCCAAACTTACAGATTAGTCCTTATATGTGTGACCTACTAGGCCTAAGAGCCTATTTGGTTAAGGCCTAATTAAAAAAACAACTTCTTTTAAAGTAAATATATTATCTCATAATAGATTTAACAACCTATTGATCTTAAAGGGTACAAGTCACATCCTATGATCCCATATGACTTCGGGGATGAACTCCTTTCCAAAGAGTTTTTCCATCATCAGTTATCACATGGATATAAATCTTCGTCCATCCAATGCCCCAGTCGGCTAAGAGTATGGCAACAACTGTCAACTCCTAGATATACTAACATTGTGGAATCTTGTACTCGTAATTGAATCAATTGGAAAACTCTTTTCCAATTATCCTATCTACCTTGACCAAGAATTTAGAGTACTACCCATAGGACATTCTCTCTCTCTCTCATACTGAAAGTGGATGATCTCCTATTGTCTGCTCAATTGCCTCCACCAGATTTTTCATATACCCAATCTATTTACTGTACAAGACCACAATACTAGGTGATCCATGAGTCAATAGTCAAAGTATATGGTATACCTGACAAGACATCTTTGGCGACTCGGGTCAAAGATCCAACCGTGCAACCGTGATAATAGAATACCATAATCATTAGTTCGGTAAGATACCATTCATGGATTCTATATACTAGTCAGTTCAGTGAACTTATTCTTCTAATGAGCACATGTACATGTATCTTAGTGTCCCCACACTGATGGCCAATGAGATCGTGATAGAAATGTATGCCCTACAAGCCAATCATATATGATATGATTAGACATTTCTTATATCATCTTATTCATAATAAAAGGCATTTATTCATTACCATCTATCTTTAGATACACATATTATAATTAAGTCCTTGATCACATGCAATAATAATTGAATCATGATGAGATCATGACAATGAGATCAATCATCTAGATACTAGTGATCTAAATGTTCCAAGTCATAGGTCCTTGAGATAGGACATTAAGGATCCGGATATACTTATATATGTGAGATCTGTAAGGAATCAATACATGACAACGAAAAAATTTTGATTCCTTAAAACCATGATCTTTGCCTTGATCAAAGTTGAACAAGTAAAACCAGGAACTGAAATGAAGTAGAACGAGAGTACCTCATGAGATTTCCAAAATACCTCACCATAGATGTAGAGAAGACATTTTTTCTTGCTGAAAATCGTTCAAGTGTACGATCTCTAGCGGTATCCACATGTTCTGCTTCAATAGACGAGTTTTCCCTTCCTTCGAGCCTCCAAAAGCCTTCCAGATCCAAGCTTGACCATGAGAGATCACCTTCTAGAGAAGAAAGGAGGGAGAGAGGCTACTTGGGATGTGCTCCAGCCCTATGGCTTGTTAAGGTTTGGCTTCATAAGCCATTTATATATAGAAGATGTAATTTTTCACAAAAACCCAAAACTTCTATAAAATTACGTCTATGCCCTCATCTTATTGACCAGATCTAATATGTGTGATCCACTAAGTCCAATAGTTAATTTGGTTGAATCATTAATTAATTTAAAAGAAAAATTCTTTTAAATTAAATCAAAATCATTATCTGTTAACAGTTTTTACGGCTTTTCGATCATAAAGGGTACAAGCCACATCCTATGATCACAAATTACATTGGAGAGTTAAATAACATCCATTGAGCCTTTCCATCATCAATTACCACACAGATTTAAATCTTCGTTCATACAATGTCCCAATCGGTCAGGGGTCCGGTATTGTCTGTCAACCCCTAAATATTCCAACTCTATGGGATCCTGTACTCAGGTTCGGATCAATTGAAAAACTCCTTTTTCAATTATCCTAAGTATCTTGGCAAAGATTTAGAGTACTATCCCATAGGACATTCTCTCTCTCCTACCGAGAGTTAACGATCCCTTGTTGTTCGCTCAATTATATCTACAGGGTTTCTCTTGCACCCAATACATCAATTATACTAAACTATTAAGATGGTGATCCATAAATCAATAATCAAAGTACAAGATAAATCCGGTAAGACATCTTTGGCGACTTAAGTCAAAAATCCAACCATGCTATTAAGATGTAAGAATAACCTGATAGACAGTTCGGTGACATACCGATCATATTTTTCTAAATTAGTCAGTTTAGTGAAGTCATTCCACTAATGAGCACCTATGTGTGTATCTTAGTGTCCCCACACTGATGACCAATGAGATCGCTCATCATCATTACATGAGAAGACATCACACACACTAGTTTATCTGGATCTTTGATGTCCCATCTTAAGAACCCTATGACTAGGAACATTTAGATCACATACCTCTCGATGATCGATCTCATTATCATGATTTTATCGTGATTCAATCATCATTGCATGTGATCAAGGACTTCATTACGTTATACGCTTCTAATAAAAGCTAGTAATGAAGTTTTGCCTATTTAATTGAATGAGATATTCTTAGAAATGTTGAATCATATCATATATGATTGGCTTGTAGGGCATACATTTCTATCAATGTCTTCTCATATGATGAGAATGACTGATCTCATTGGTTATTAATGTGGAGACACTAAGATACACATACATGTGTTTATTGGTAGAATGAGTTCACTGAACTGACCATCATAAAAACCATGATCAGTATCTTTCTGAATTGTCTATCAGGGTATTCTATCATTAATGTGGCACGGTTGGATCTTTGACCTGAGTCACCAAAGATGTCTTGTTGGGTGTATCTTGTACTTTGATTATTAACTTATGGATCATCACCATGATAGTCCAGTATAGTTAATGAATCGGGTGCAAGAGAAACTCGGTGGAGACAATTGAGCGGACAACAAGAGATCTTTCACTCTTGGTAAGAGAGAGAGAATGTCCTATGGAATAGTACTCTAAATACTTAGCCAAGGTAAATAGGATAATTGAAAAATGAGTTTTCTAGTTGATCCATTCCTGGTACAATATTTCACAGAGTCGAATTATTAAAGGGGTTGACAGTCGGTGCCGAACCCTTGACTGACTGGAACATTGCATGGACGAGGATTTATATTCATATGATAACTGATGATGAAAAGGCTCAAGGATGTTATTTAACTCTTCAAAGTCATTTGGGATCATAGGATGTAACTTGTACCCTTTATGATTGGAAAGTCGTTAAATCTGTTATCGGATAATAGATTTGATTTAATTTAAAAAATTATTCTTTTTAAATTTGGCTTCAACCAATTTAACTATTGGCCTTAGTGGGCCACACATATTAGAACTAATTCTAAGGATAGGGGCAAGGATGTAAATGATAGAAATGTATGCCCTACAAGCCAATCATATATGATATGATTTGACATTTCTAGAAATATCTCATTCAATTAATTAGGCAAATCTTCATTATAAGCTCTTATTAGAAGCGAATATCATAATGAAGTCCTTGATCAAATACAATGATGATTAAATCATGATGAGATCATGATAATGAGATTGATCATCTAGAGGTATTTGATCTAAATGTTCCTAGTCATAGGATACTTGAGACGGGACATCAAGGATCTGGATAGACTAGTGTATGTGATGTCTTCTCATGTGATGAGGACGACCTATCTCATTGGTCATTAGTGTGGAGACACTGAGATATACATACAGGTGCTCATTAGTTGAATGAGTTCACTGAACTGACCGAATTAGAAACACTGAATGGTATCTTACCGAACTGTCTATCAGGGTCTTCTATCATCACGGTTGCATGGTTGGACATTTGACCTGAGTCGCCAAAGATGCCTTGTTGGGTGGAACTTGTGCTTTGACCATTGACTTATGGATCACAATTTAGATGGTCCTATATAGCGATGGATCGGGTACAAGGAAAATCCGATAGAGGCAATTGAGCGGACAACAAGGGATCGTCCACTCTCGGTAAGTGAGAGTGAATGTCCTATGGGATAGTACTCTAAATCCCTGGCCAGGGTAGATAGGATAATTGGAAAAGGAGTTTTCCAATTGATCCAATTCCAAGTACAGGATCCTATAGAGTCGGTACACTAAGGAGTTGACAGTCGATGCCGTACTCCTTTCCGACCGGGACATTGGATGGAAGAGGGTTTATATCCATGTGGTAACTGATGATGGAAAGGCTCAATGGAGATGAGATTATCCCCATAGCCATTTGGGATCATGGGATGTGGCTTGTACCCTTCATGATCGGTAGGCCGATTAATCTGTTATCGGATAACGGATTTAATTAAATTAAATAGAATTGTTCTATTTTATTTAGGCCTCAACCAAATAGGCTATTGGGCCTAGTGGGTCACACACAAAAGGACTTATCCACAAGTACAGGGGCAAGGGCGTAATTTATAGAGATTTTGGGTTTTTATGAAAAATTCCATAATTCTCTATAAATACTAATGGTTTCAGCCAAACCCCATCAAGCCAAGGGTGAAAACCACGTCTCAAGCCTCCTACCTACCTCCTCCTCTCTCAAGAAGGTGTCCATGGTCGATGGAGCTCTGTTCGGGAAGAGTTCTCGAGGCCGGCGCAAAGGGAGAACCTGCTGTGGATGAAGTTCGTGTGAATACTGTTGGAGACCGGACACTTGAACGGTTTGAAGAGCTTAAGAAGCTCATCTCCTTCCTCTCCATGGGATTATATGAATCCCTATCAGGTATATTCGAACCCGATTTGATCGGTTTTCGGTTTTCGTCGTTCGGTTCTGATTGAGACGGATTCTAAAGGAACCCATAGGAATCGTCGCTTCCGCTGCACCAAATTTTAATGGACGATTCCTTACAGTAAATATATAGAAGATTTGGGTTTTTGTGAAAAATTGCATCTTCTATATATTAAAGGCTTACGAAGCTAAACCCGATCAAGCCAAAGGGTGGGAGAACATTCTTGGTAGCCTCCCTCTCTCCTCTCTTCTCTGGAAGGAGTCCCCGCCTAGTCCAACTCTGTTCTGGAAGAGTTTTCAAGCTTAGAGCGAAGGAGAACCGGTCCTTGGAAGAAGTTCATGTGGATACCGCTAGAGGTCATCCACTTGAACAATTTGAAGCAACAAGGAATATCCACTCTTCATTGGTGAGGGACTTTTCAAATCCCAAGAAGGTATATTTGATCTCCTTCTTAATTGGTTCTCGATTTTGTTGTTTTAGTTTCAATTAAGGCTAAGACCTTAAATTCAAGGAATCAAAATTGTTATAAATGCTTAGATTGATTCCTTACAGATCAATCATCCTCATCATATGAGAAAATATCATATACGCTAGTCTTATCAAATCCTTGATGTCCTGTCTCAAGGATTCTATGACTAAGAACATTTAGATCACATGCTTCTAGATCATTGATCTCATTATCATGATCTCATCATGATTCAATCATCATTGCATACAACCTAGGACTTCATTATGATAGACACATCTAAATAATGAAAGTAATGAAGATAATGTCATTAATATTGAATAAGATATTATAAGCAATGTAAAATCATATCACACTGCCTTGTATGACATACATTTCTATCACAAACAAATTGACTCATAACCTTTTTCATTTCCACATACTTACAAATTTAACTCTTATTCTTTTTAAATGTTCACATCTAATAGATTGTTTTCAGCTATGATATGACTTACACCGAGCTATAAAATTGTAACCACTACAAGACCCCATATGAAGGCAATGTAAACATTTTGCCTATGATAAGTTAATTCACATAAATGAATGTTATAAACATGTACCATGCAAGTACATCTATGCACTTAGAAAATTCAGTTCTTTTCATATTCGTAAGGAGCTCAATGTCCTGCAATCTCAACTGGCTTGCACCATATTTAAATATGGCTAAACTAAATCCCATAATGCATATGTAAGGTATCATACCATAAGCAGTGGAAGCAGTGATTCCTTATATATTAATGTCATTGTTTTAATCAGAATTGGAAACCAGATTCGAATAGGTTTGAACATACCTTCAAAGGATTCAACCAGTCTATCAAGACCGAAGAAGGATGAGCATATGGCAATCCATGACTTCTATGCTGCCAAAGTGTATGGCCTCTAGTGGTATTCATGTGAATTTCCTCTACAAACGAGTTCTTCTATACATTGAACCTTTTGACTTATCCCAAATGGAGCTCCACCATACACCAATGGCATTCTAATTGGGAGAAAGTGTTGGAGAAGGCTAGCTGTGAACTTTGCACCTTTATCTTGATAGGGTTTGATAAAATTTGTTATTATTTGTAGAAACTAGAATTTTCATAAAAACTTATAATTTTTATTATTTACACCCGTGGTCCCATACTAATGGATCATTTTTATTGTGTATAACCCACTAGGTACAATAATGCATTTAGTTGAGACCTAATTAAAAGAATAACTTCTTTTAAACTAAATCTATTGTTTAATAACAAATTTATTGGTCTTCTGATCATGAAAGGTACAAGTCACACCTATGAATCTAAATGACTTTGGAGATTATCTTATCTCTGTTGAGTCTTTCCATCATAAGTTATTGTATAGATAAAAACCATCATCTATCTGATATCTCGGTTGAATAAGGATACGACATCAACTATCAATCCCATAATATACTGACTCTTTATGATCATATGCTTGGAATTAGATTAGTTAGAAGATCTTTTTTCCCTTATACCTATTCGATTAATTATACTGGACCATCAAATTGGGTGATTCATAAGTCAATAGCCAAAATAAAAGATACACCCGATAAGTCAAATTTGGCAACCCAAGTTAATGGTCCAACTGTGCAATCGTAAAGATAGAAAATCTTAGTTAGGTAAGATACCATTTATAGTTTCTAATTTGAATAGTTTAGTGAACACATTCTGCTAATGAGCACTTATATATAGATATATATATATATATCTAAGTGTGCCCACACTAACAACTAATGAGATCAGCCATTCTCATCTTATGAAAAGATATCACATGCACTAGTCAATCCGCATCTTTAATGTCTTATCTCAAGAATCCTATGACTAGAAATATTTAGATCAGTTATCTTTAGATAGCTGATCTCATTATCATGATCTCATCATAATTCAATTATTATTGCACGTGACCAAAGACTTTATCACAGTAAATGCCTAAGTAGTGCTAGTAATGAAGATATGCCAATTATATTGAATGAAATATTTCAAAAAAGGTTGAATCATATCAAATATTATTTTCTTATAGGGCATAAATTTCTACAAGGATTTGGGCGAAGATGTATTTAGGACAAATCATGGTATCTTGGATCGAAAGATTTATCGGATTGTTTTAATCTCCACTACCCATGGGCATGACTAAATAGTTTGATGAAGCTTAATCTTACATATTATACAACTCTTTTGCATTACTCATGCGAAACTCATAATCATATCCATGCTTATTCTCATGTAAGGTGCAATTTATATGCACATACACAAGTACAAAATTAACAATAGACATCAATTTGACTTTTATTTAGCATTTACATAAAAATCAAGTTTTTGAAACCTTTAATTGAGCATTAAACATCTATAATGTTTTTAACTGAATTTACACATTATAAAATACAAATTAACAACATACCCTCCAAACCAAGTTACTTTATCAAAATCATAGTTTTAACATGTCACTATGTTTTAATGTCTTTCATGATTTAATGATATTAGACACGTCTAGGAGGTGTACCTAATTTTTTGAGTTTTATGATTTTCTTAAGGTTGGTAACACAACTAAACAAAAAAGAGGTTAAACACTAATTACATACTTAAAATAAATAATTAACACTAATTAAATGCTTAAGAAAGAGAGTTTTAGTGTGTGTGTGTGAGTGAGAGAGAGAGAGAGAGAGAGAGAGAGAGAGAGAGAGAGAGAGAAGAAGAAGAAGAAGGAGGAGGAGGAGGAGGAGGAGGAGGAGGAGGAGGTGAGGAGAGGAGAGAGCTTTTTGGGTCCACGCCTTGGGGGCCTTTTAAAGCCTCGCAATAGCTATATGACCATCAAGTGAATTAGACGAAAATAGTATTTCTTAAAATATTTTTTACCTTTGCTTAACTCAAATCTCTCTTTTTGTTGTTCAATGTAACATGTATTTTACAAAATTTTCTCTGACCTACAAAAATGTTTTTACTTAATAAAATGGCTCGTTGGCTTCAGCTAGCTTAACTTTTAAAAATATATTAGCCTATAAATGAAAATTTCAATTTCGTTGAATAAAAATCATGTAATAGAAGAAACTTCAAACACCAACTATATATAGACTTAACAATTTATTGCTTTTAAAAGATAAAGCTGTATAATTTCGTCAATAAGTGTACACATATACATGTAAACAATTTAAATTAAAATCTTAAAATACATATTTAGTAAGGCATTTGGTTGTAGAATATTGTTTTTACTTTTGTGATAAAATTATTTATTAAAATAAGATCTAAGATAGGTAACAGAAATAAAATTATCAAACTTGGTAAGATATGATAACAAAAACAGTGGTGACCATGTACAATTTAGGCCCCTTTGTTTTCACTTAACTGAAATCTAATCTCTTAATCGATGGAATGTTAGACATTGAGATCTTTGATAAATATTTGAATACATCACAAACTTCTTGATAAATCACTTAATTTTAAGCGATTCACCGTAAATTTTTTATTGTTGAAGGTGGACAGCCAAAATTTTGTGTTCCACAAAAGTGATTAAAGATAAAATCAAGACTTTATGGGGTGTTTGGTTGCATGATAATTTTTTGTACACTTTCATGATAAAAAATTGTATTAAAATAAAAGGTAAACCAACTCATGACATAAAATTATCATGTTTGGAGGGATGTGATTACAAAAAAGAGTAACCACCGCACATGACCAAATAAAGTGGGGGACCACAAGAAAAAAAAAGAGGTGAGACCCTCTTTTAAAAGTTTAAGAAGAAAATCACTTTCAAAACATAAAATTGTCATGGTTGTCAAACACCTCTTTTAACAAGTTCTCTTACAATTTTTAAAAATTAAAATAAAAACCTCAATTATCATACAACCAAACACCCCATTAGATATTTTATCAAGTTAAATGAAATGTCAACTTAGTATGGTGAGGAACCGCAAGCTATAAAAAATTGCCTCACCTTTTTTATGTCCAAAGAGTTCTCTATTAAATTTTATTTTATTAATGATTGGTAAACATTCTCTTTAACCAGCTTTGTTACAAACAAATAATATATTTTGTTACAAAAACTTAATTTTACCATGCAATCAAACAAAACATAAGTTCTTTTGCAGATGCTATCTCCCAACAGTCACACATTTACTTCTTTTGACTAAACGGTTAAGAGAGGTTTTGTATATTTGTAGTCACTAGAAAGATGGCATCTACTCAGTTTCCAAGAATGTTTAAATCTCCCATAAAGACTTTAATTGAGTTTTCCCTAAATGGATAACACAAACACATTTTTATCGGGAAAGAAAATACCAAACTTGAGCTCAGTGCTTTCATTCGAAGGACATCTTGTTTTCGATGATCTTAGCATAGGTAGTCTACGCCCTATTTAGTAACACTATTAGGTACCTCTATCATTATCAATTTTAAAATTGATATTGATAGGAACCATTAAGAGGTGTTTGGCTAACTGTATCAATTTTAAAATTTATAGTGCAAACAAAGCATATTATGTAATACACGTGTCAACTTGTATTGCTTTTAATATTGATACTCCAACATTTGAAAATATTAATATCAATATTGATATAGTAACAAAAATGAAACTCTAACCAAATAGGGCATTAAGTAGTTTGGTACACTCCCTTTGAGCAAGTGGTGTGGATCCAATTTGATAGGAGCTAAAATCGAGATAACACAACATATATTAGATGCATTTTTTGTGTTTGAGGCTTCTATTTTCTTCTATTTACATAAAGAGATCGTATTTGACTTTGCTATTATTTTTTATATAATTTTAGCATTATAACCTTCAAGAAACTTGGCTAGGTTATTGAAGGAGCTTGATCCCTATTATAAGTTTTAGGTCTGAGTCAAAAAGTTTGAGCCTAATCGATGCGTCATGGTTAAGGGTCCATTTGGTTTCAAGAAAAGCGAAAACCACAAAAAAATATCTTAACAAATATTCTTTTTTTTTAAATGAAAATCATGCCTTAACATCTAGTTGCATGTAGATTATGTTTCTAAAAAATTTAAATTTCTATTGGATTTTTGCAAAATGCTTCAACGAGATCATATTAGTGACAGATAAACGTATCGAAATTTATATAAGCAGATTCTTTACTTATAAAAAAATTTGATGCAATAGATAAATTAAGTGAATTATTTTTATTGAGTTATTTTTTTGTTAACATTAAAATATAACCTATTATTTAATTAATATAAATTATTTTTCTTGAAAACATAATTATTTTTATAATATTGTCTTAAAATATTTTTAATCATTTGGATATTTGTAATTTATTTTTATAAAAATTATGTAAATCTTACTATAGTATCTCTTTTTTTATTTAAAAATTTAGAATTAGTTATTTTATATTTATTGTATATTTTTTAAACTAATTATATGATAACATATCGTTTTAAAACTACAATTTTAATAAAAAATTAATTTACTTAAAATTTATATTTTGAAAACCTACATTATACCAACAACTAAATAAGAGATGCTACATAATCGTATAACATAAAAAATTTTGGTAATATTTACATATATTAATTCAATCAGCATAATACTTTAAAGACTATTAGACATCTCTATCATTATCAATTATAAATTTAATATTGATAATAATCAATAACATGTACAAATAAAAGATGCTATTTAATATAAGCGTCAACTTGTATCGATTTTGATATTGATATTCTAACTTTTAAAAATATCAATATAAATATTAATATAATATCATTTTTTATACTCTAATCAAATATGTCTTATTTGGTAACTCTATTAGACACTTATATCATTATTAATTTTAATATTAATATTAATTATAATCACTCAGAGATATTTGAGTAATTGTATAAATTTCGAAATTTACAATACAAACAAAATAGATTATGTAATATGAGTGTTAATTTGTATCACTTTTGATATTAATAATCCAAACCGTAGAAATATCAAATTTGGATAGTCTAACAAAACACTTCATTAAGTTTTAGATCAAAATTAAATTAATCTCTTTAAATGTGCATTTTATGAGATAAAATGACCATTGAACAATGGCATGTTTTGTCAAACACATAAAAGTAACTTAAAAATAAAATTAAATATTTAACAATATAAAAAAGATTCAAAATTTTAAATTTTAAGTCAAAGAGAAGTTGGATCCTTCTCGAAACGGCCTCCTTCCAAATTTTCCGGGTGTTGAAATCCAAACTTCATCTTGGACATAAGAGTGTGCTCTCTATTTTTCTTCATGCAAACAAATGACTACTTTATTCAGATTTTTCTAAAATTAAATATTTTGATCGATATTTACACGAAAACAAGTGCATAAGAAAACTTTCTGGGTACAATAAATAACGGTTCATCTTTATAAAATTACGGCTATTCACTGCAATCTTTCTTAGTATCTAGCAACTCATCAGAGTGATTAAAAAGTACAAATTTCCATTTGACCATCGAAAGAAGGATACCGGCGGTGCATCCAACAGCTCCCGGACGGAGCTCTCGGCTGCGTAACGGCCCCTGGGCCCCCGGCTGCGTCTCGCGGTTCCCGTCACCGTCGGTCAGCTTATCGCGGCAGTATTCACGAGTGGAGGCTCGCGCCCCGACCGGGGAGAGGCTGGCAGCAGGGAAACTTGACGGCGGATTCTATCTCTCTCCCCCCTTTTTGCTTCTCAGCCAGGCTGCCAGCAATGGGGTCGGTCATTATTTCATTTAATTTAAAATTTAAAATTAAATTAATAATTTGATTCGTATTATTTAATTTAATTTTTAAAGACATTCAAATTAAGTTAAATTAATAAATTGAATAATTTAAATTATTTTAAATATTTTATTTTAAATTATGTAGAATATAATATTTATATATATATTTCTTATATAAACAAATATAATTTTATAAAATTTAAAACAAGATATAAATATACATACAACATTTAATAGAATATAATTTAAAATACATAAAATAAAATTTAAATTGAATCAGATTAATTTAAATTAAGTTGCTCTGATTTTGATTCAATCTGATACGAGAGATAGTTTAATTTAACTTAGTTGAAAATTTTCAAAAATTAAACTGAACCAAATCATAAACACTCCCGGCCAGCAAGGCGGAGGACGCGGCACGCGCGCCGACCTACTCGAGTACAGCGGCACCGGACGTAATTTCACGCCGGGGGATAGCTCCCCCGCCTTCGCCGCGGGAGGTGACGGGATCCGGGCGGCCGGCCCCCGCGGCGCTCGTCCGCCCGCGCGATGCGGATGCCGGCGGCAGGGGCGCCGTCGTAGCGTGGGCGCGGTGGGAAGGCGGCGCCGGCGGCGGGGAATGTTAGCGCCGCCCGCGTCTGTGCGAGCGCTCCGGTGCTTTTTAGCTTTTCTTGAAGTAAACCCGCTAAGCCGTTACCGGTAGAATTCTCGGCCCAGGACGCGAGCCCCTCTGTGGTGATACCGTCACCGTCACCGGCATTCGGCGTCCCATCACGGCCTCACCTTTTTCTCAGTAACGGGTGTTTCGTTGTTATTTTTTATTTTGTATAATGTTATATTTGAATTAAGAATAATTTTAAACATTAATTTTAATTTTTAAATTAAGAAAATATAGTCTTATGTATCTGGCAAGAGTGATACAATTTTTTAAAATTATAAAATAATGTTCGACTACTTTTTTTTTAAAATTTAAAATTATATCAAGTTATGCATAAGTGGTGTGTTCAAGATTGGGGAGGATGGTTAAAAAGAACAAAATTTATGTAAAGAAATAAACAATTTAAATTAGACGATGATAATTTTCCAATACTTTGTTCCGCACTGCAATGCCGCCGCTCAGATTCCATGATGAGAGTCCTCCACTAGCGACTCGTATTTCTCTCCGAGAAAAAAGAAGTCAGATCGTGTTCCGATTTCAAAACTCCCGGAGATTGGTCTAAACACGGAGCATTCAATTTATTAGTTCTAGTTTTAAAATTAAGGTATAAAGTCATTTAAAAATATAGCCAAACTCCCAATACAACGGGTGATGTTCGGGTAAGTGGGTGGGGATCCAGACCCGCGTAATATCCGAGTTTAGCTTGCTCCGGACCTCCGGTTGTCAAATGTCCGCAACACGACAATTAACCGTGTACATGAGATCTTATAATCTCAAATTTTAATTGGATTTCAATGAAAATTAAATTATTCAAAAATTAGACATTCAGATAATTTATTAAATTTAGAATTTGAATCAATTGTTTTTTTATCAAATAAAATTTAATATATAATTAATATTAATTAAAACAAATTTAATTAAATTATAACAATTGTTTTTTATAAAATGATAAAAATAATTAAAAGAGATTATACCAAAGTTTAGTAATTATTTGTGTAATATTTACTTATTTGAAAAGAATATTTAATGAATATTTATACATTTCTAAAATTATCGGATTCGTTTTCAATTCTTATAACTAAAAAAAATCAACACAAAGTTCGAACACGATACTCTTTAAATTGTCAATCCGAATTCTAAAACGCCTGAACCCAAAACTTCTCGGTTCACACGGTGCCGAAGGCTCTCTCCTTTGGACACCCCCCCCCCCCCCCCCCCCCCCTCTTTTTTTCCGCACCGCCTCCCTCCCTCCTATTAGCTGTCCGTTTCTCAACTCTCGACATATCATCCGTTCGTCTCTCTCCCTCGCTCTCTGAAGTCTGCAGAAAAGAAGGAAAGAAGCCAAAAGATAGTGAAGGAGCAAACGGGGAAAAGGGCCGACCTTGCTGCCAATACCGCCGGGAACCCGCCAGCCTCTCCGTCACCCCTGTGTCACGTTCTAATCCCTCCTCCGTCCTTCTGCTAGCTCGCGCCGGTCGCTCCATCTTCGCTTCTTGAGAGGAGGGCGCAGCTTGCGGAAAGCCTATTTCTTGCCCACTTTTTTGGTTTCGGTGTGGGTGTGGGAGTGTGCGCCGAAGGATGGAGAAGAGGCAGGGCTTCTTCTCGGCCCTGAAGGAGGAGGTGGTGCGGGGGCTCTCCCCCGCCAGGTCTCGCGCGGGGAGCCCCGGTCGCAGCGCGTCCCCCATCGCCGGCCTCCTCCGCCGCCGAGGCAGCAAGCCCGGCGGACCTCAGCATATGTTCTACCACAACGTTCCGGAGACTCTAATCGCAAGATCCGGCAGCCTGCGCCCCGTGGGCGAGGCCCTGGCGCCTCTGATGGAGGGCCCTCCCAACCCGGACTCCTTCGACGGCGACTCCCGCAAGGAGGGCTGGGGCAACTGGATGAAGGGCCAGTTCTCGCGCGCACCCTCCGTCTCCTCCTCCGCCGCACCATCGTCCTACCGCCGCTCCGATCTGCGCCTCCTCCTCGGCGTCATGGGCGCCCCTCTCGCGCCCATCCACGTCTCTTCCGCTGATCCATTACCCCATCTCAGCATCAAGGACACCCCCATTGTGAGCTTTTCCGCCTCTGCTTTGAGGATTATGCAGATCGATCCTCTTGTTCATCTGTGACGACGTCTCTGTTCTTTCCGCAGGAGACATCGTCTGCTCAGTATATACTGCAGCAGTACACCGCCGCGTCCGGCGGGCTGAAGCTGCAGAGCTCGATTCGGAACGCCTACGCCATGGGAAAGGTGAGGATGTTGGCGTCTGAGTTTGAGACGGCCACCAAGGTGATGAAGAACCGGAACTCGGCCCGTGCCGCGGAGTCCGGGGGCTTTGTCCTCTGGCAGATGAACCCTGACATGTGGTACGTGGAACTCGCCGTCGGTGGAAGCAAGGTCCATGCTGGCTGCAACGGCAAGCTTGTCTGGCGCCATACCCCTTGGCTCGGTGCGCACGCCGCGAAGGGGCCGGTTCGCCCCCTCCGCCGCGCTCTCCAGGTGCCCACATTCTCGCCCAAACCCATCCTACAACACTGATCGCTCGCCGAAAAGTTGGAATCTTGGCCTAATCACGGCCGTTACTCTTCTCCTGCGCAGGGCCTCGATCCGAGGACCACCGCCAGCATGTTCGCGGATGCGCGGTGCATCGGCGAGAAGAATATTAATGGAGACGACTGCTTCATCCTCAAGCTGTGTGCAGACCCGCAGACACTGAAGGCTAGAAGTGAAGGCCCTGCCGAGATCATCCGCCATGTTCTCTTCGGTTACTTCAGCCAGAGGACGGGGCTTCTGGTCCACATGGAGGACTCCCACCTCACCCGGATCCAGTCCAACACCGGCGGCGACGCCGTCTACTGGGAGACGACCATCAATTCCTTTCTCGACGACTATCGCCCGGTCGACGGCATCATGATCGCGCATTCCGGTCGCTCGGTTGTGACGCTTTTCAGGTTCGGCGAGATGGCCATGAGCCACACCAAGACGAGGATGGAGGAGGCCTGGACCATCGAGGAGGTGGCCTTCAACGTGCCCGGCTTGTCCGTGGACTGCTTCATCCCTCCGGCCGACATCCGGTGCGGCTCTATCAGCGAGACCTGTGAGCTGCCTCAAGGTGAAAGGGGAAGGCTTGCAGCAGGCATGGGCATGGGGACACACAGGGCTAAAGTGGCGGCGGTGGGTAACGCACAGGAAAATGTTGATAACATCGTTTGGAGGGTAGAAGTCTAGATGGGCAAGACAGGCTCTTGGTGCCTGCCATGGAACAGGTGATGGCACTAAATTGTTCATAGTACTGGTATTTCTATTTAATTACTGACCTAGCTGGAGAGAAATGTAGGTTAGAAGAGGATGGAGAAGAAAAGAACTGATCTTTGAATTGGGGGGGGGTTTGAATTTTGTGGAAAGGATTGATCTTTCAATCTTTCTAAGGGGGGTTAGAATGATCATTCTGGTAGGAGTCTTACCTAAATAGGAGTATAATCGTTCACAGGTCAATCTGGCTCACAGGCCTCCTTGAATCTTTTATACTCTGATTGCAGAATTGTTAGTAGGCGACGAATCCGTTCACCTTTTAATCTTTCTTGAGGTGGTGGATAGGGGGTTTCTTTCTTCCTTTCTTTCTTACAGGGGTGCTCCGCCGTCCATGTCCGGGGGAGGATAGCGGTGGGCGACGCCTTGGCTTCTAACACTAATTGTCCTGTTGCCGGCTGCGAATAAAGGACTTCGCCGCCGGCAAGTGACCGTTCTCAGATGGGTTGCTGATTTGTTACTTTCCATTTGTGTTCGTGTATCTTGTTCTTGGTGGTGATGGGCGCTGCATCAAAATATTACGTCCTCCGGATGAAAGGTTGAGAAAGGTTGAGAAGAAGAGCTGGCAAAAAACTTGTTGTTGAAGCCCGTCGCCAAACTTACTCATAAAATTGTGATTTTTTTTCTTGTTTTGTCATATGAGTTCTGTCTCCTGGAGAGACGTTAGATCATGAAGTTCCTGGTTCCGCCGTAGAAAAAAAACAAGGATGTAAAAGAGTAAACTTTTGCTCTGCCGTTTAAATATGATCAAATCCAAGGCTAAGCTAGCTCTACAGTCCTGGCGTGTGTATTTGTATCTATTCAAACCCCGTGCTTAATTTGCCTTATGTGCAGTGTTCTCCTTTGATATCTGCTCACCCTTTGATTTTCAGTATCCTTCTTGGATGCCGAGTGCTGATATCATTCGTCCGTTGCATGGCGGCATCTCAGGGCCTGGTTGCCGGACTTGGGTCCACCATGCTGGAGGGCGAGAGGGAGGATGGTTTGGGGTTCTTGGCTGGCTGCCCTTCCTTTTGCTTGGACAACTTGCTTTTGTTGACCGAGGCCCCTCCGCTTTACGGCCTTTCTTTACTGTGTTGGACGCCGAGCGAGCAAGAGAGCTCGGCAAGGCCACTGCCCGCCCACTGTCTTGGGGGCAGAGGAGTTGGAACTCATCATCAGGGCAAGGGCATGGCATCGGGGACCGAAAGCCGCCCTTCCCATGTGGCCTCCGCCCTTATTCGTTGCTCTCTAACAGAAGATAAATAGAACAGAAGATAAATAGAGAGAGAGAGAGGGGGGGGAGGGAGATAAAGAGGGTCCTTTCTCTTTATATCTAACCTATGTATTACTTGGTCTCGGCTTGTGTATATATGGGTGTGTGCCGCTCTCTTTTAGACCTGTCTCCATCCCATTGTCATCCAGCAAGCGCCATCCTCGAGTTTAGATACGGGGCGGTCCCTTTTATATCACTTGAGGCTCCTCCATCATGCTATCCAAGGTCGATTATCTCCGGAGGAGGCCCTCGACCTTCGGTTTGTTTTAAAGACTCTTTTTGAATCAGATGTTCTAAACTTCTAAGAACGGACTGTGTATAAATAAATATATATGTGCCACGATCTCTATGCACGTATATATACTACGGTCAACTACCATTCTTGCGCCATGATGCCTCCCTTCCCCAGACTGGCGCTCGCGGCCATCAAGGCGGAGGCTGCTGCAGCACGGGGGCAAACAGTTAATTGTCCTGGGCAAGCGCATCCTTGACCTCTGCGGAAGGATTGCATTCGTGCAGCCTTGTTGTGGCAGGGCGTGTGCGTGCGCTCTGTCGAGTGTCGTGGAAGCAAGAGCTGGATCTCCGGGCAGCGTTGGAGCACCGTAATTTCACCGAATAACGAGATGGGCTGCGGTAATGGGCTTTTGTAATAAAATTGTTAAAATATGTTTGTCCACATATTAAAACTATGTTTTGGCATATAATTCTTTCTATTTTTTTGTTCTTGTGGTCTTCTACCTTTTCGGGTATGCATGGTTCCCACTTATCATCACATCTCACTGTGCGTTAGATTTTATTTCAACGTAAAAATTTATGACTAAACTGTATTAAAAATATTATTAAGTTATATAATATTACCTTCAACATTCTAACCAAATACTCCTAGATGAATTATTTTAGGAGCCACCGTTTAATAAAATTATTTTTTAGACCTAAAACCGTCAGTTTTAAATGTGTAATCATTTTAGTAGACTTTTCCTATTCTTCCCTTCCCTTGGGCCTCACTTGGGCAGCAGCAAACTTGCTTTTGTTTGGTCGCTTTTGTTAGTTTTAGCCAATCTAACAAGGTTTGACGTATGAATGCATTTATAATTTCTCATCTGCCTTAATCTGAAATGTTAAAGGTTCATTTGGATTTGCAGATATGTAAAAATAAAATAAAATAAAATAAAATAATTTATGTATTTTTTTAAAAATTAAAATACAATATAATTTTAGTTGTATGTAATTTATTTTCATTACAAACATAATTCTTGTTTCGTTGCAAGTATACCATATTCCTTTAAATTTTTTTATTTAAATACTTAAAAATCATTATATAAAACTTATACTTGTAAATTGTAAAATAATTATTTTAAATAATTATTAATTATTAAGTATGCCATGATAAATTAAATATATAATGAAATATAGCTATTAAAAGATAAGTGAACTACTTGCAATTAAGAAATTTATTAGTAAAAATACATGACAAACGTATTCACACTTTGTAGGGTTCAAGTCTATTCTAGAGCAGATGCCATTAGCACCTCAGTTTGAAAATTGAGGCTGGAGAAAATCTCAAAAATGTAGATATTAGGTATGTCAATAGACTATACTTTCTTTAACTTATAACTGAATAAATGTACAGTCTAGTTTTTCCAAAATCTTGTGCGGTTGGCTCATATTACATGAAAACAGACTATCCTGCATATTTTTTTCCAGCACATTGCACAAAAGAAAAACACTAGTTGTGTTAGAATAATAAATTTTTTATTTTATACATTTAAATCATTTTATTTTATCTATTTTTTATGTATGAAATTTGAAGCCAAGGTCGATGGGTAAAATTGGAAGAGATAGGGGTGAACTGTTAGAACTAACTGCTTCTTCAGCTATAAAAAACGGGTGGAAGTTTAAAAACAATTAAAATTTGGAATTATAAAATAACAAATTATGTCAATGAGACCAAAAAAATAAATAGAGATATAAATATAGGGGGCCGAAACTGATTTCACTTAAAAACAAAACATACCTCACCAAGAACGCGGAATTTCACCAAGAAGGAAAGTATAGATGGCTGACGTGGTCATTTAACTTGTCTGGTAGTAGTGCCATCGAATGTCGGACAGACCGACTCGGTTGGATTTGGGTTGAATTGATCGGGACCTTAATCAGCCGATCCGGCTGGTTAGGGTTCTGGCCAGAGCGGCCAAGTTGGCTTCTGCTATTCCAGTAACTCTAGGTCATTTTGGCTAACCAAATTTTGATCGGGCTCAGCCCAGGTCACTGACCCTGAGTGACCCGGGTGGGTCGGAGACAGGCAGACCACCTCGTCACCTCCCTACCCTTGGCCCGGCCTACCTTGCTCATTATTAACGTGTTTGGATAGATGAATGGAAGACAGATAAGTTGGAATCCCGATGGATCGTTCACACAGGAGAAGGACACGAAGAAAGGAAGATGATGCAGCAGGTTAATGGGCAAATGGCCCTCCTCGTACCTCTTGCGGTCCGAGCATCAATCGTATTTATAGAAGGTTGCCAATGGGCAAAATAAACGTGGAGGCATACAAGAAATAATGACATGAAAAAAATGTTCCGACAGAGAATATCCCCTGCGAAAGGTGTTGCAGCAATAGTGGGTGGATGGCAGGAAAAGGCACAGCAGCTTGCGCAGCAGCGGTGGGTGCTCCTCGCCAATGTACTCTGCAGATCTGGTTGCCGCAGAGTCAAGCCTTGTCCTGTAATGTGCAATTGATGTAAATAACCAGTCATCAAAGTATTGGGCTTGGAAGAGGGCCCAATAATGAAGGCCCAAGTGAACCAATCTCAACACTCCCCCTCAAGATGGTGCTAGGTGCTTGATAGTTTAGCACCAACTTGGAAGTATGTAACATAAACTGATCTTTCGGTAGACATTTAGTGAAAATATCTGCAATTTGTTGCACTGATGGTGTATGCACAAGTTGAATCAACCCGTTTTGTACCTTTTCTCTAACAAAATGGCAATCTAGCTCGATATGTTTGGTTCGCTCATGAAAAACTGGGTTCTCGGCAATGTGAATTGCTGCCCTGCTGTCACACATTAGTTTTACAGGATGAATTTCTAAACCCATATCTTTAAGAAGATAACACATCCACTGTACTTCAGCCATCCCAGCAGCCATGGCACGATACTCTGATTCAGCGGAAGACCGAGATATGGTATGTTGTTTTTTGGTTTTCCAAGACACGGGATGATCGCCAATATAAACAACGTACCCAGTTGTAGACCTCCTTGTAATCGGGCAAGATGCCCAATCGGCATCGGTATAGGCACGAATATGTTCATTAGAACTCATGTTGTAATCTAAGCCAGCTCCAGGACTACCTTTAAGGTATCTAACCACGTGAAGAGCAGCATCCATATGCTTTTTGCAAGGATTTGTCATAAACTGTGTTAAAATATTGACTGCATACACAATGTCTGGCCGAGTTACGGTCAAGTACATCAATTTCCCAACCAGTCTCCTATAAGTCCCTGGATCCTTCATGTGTGTATCAGGTTCATACAAATCTGATTTCTGCTGAATAGGAATTGCGGCAGGCTTGGCATTTGTCATCCCAGTCTCAGCTATAATGTCCAAGGCATATCTTCGTTGGTTTAGGGATAGACCTTCAGATGACGTAGCTAGTTCTATACCTAAGAAATATTTGGGTCTCCCCAAATCCTTCATATGAAACACCTTAAACATTTCTCTTTTTAATTCTTCAATCTGTTCAGAATTATTTCCTGCAATGAGGAGGTCATCAACGTACACTAAAACCACAATAATAGAATCTGAGTTTTCCTTGACAAAAATGGAGTAATCTGCCTTGGACTGAGTGTATCCGATTTCAGAAAGAAATGATGTCAATTTCTGATACCAGTTTCTGGATGCCTGTTTCAGACCATAGAGAGATTTGAGTAGTTTGCAGACTTGATTCTCCCCCTGTCTAGGATATCCTGGTGGTAGTTCCATATAAACTTCTTCTTTCAATTCACCGTGAAGAAACGCACTGCTTACATCCATTTGTAACAAACTCCAATTCCTTTTTACGGCAATGGACAGCAAACATCGAACAGAAACTAGTTTGGCTACTGGAGAAAATGTTTCATGATAGTCCATTCCTTCTAATTGAGTGTACCCTTTGGCTACAAGACGAGCCTTATGTCTTGAAATTGTTCCATCTGTGTTGAGCTTTGTTTTGAAAACCCATTTACACCCAATCACTCTCTTTCCCGGTGGTAAATTTGTTATCATCCACGTTTTGTTTAATTCCAATGCATCTAATTCCATCCGCATGGCTTCTTTCCATAAAACACAGTCCTGAGCCTCCTCAAATGTTGTTGGTTCATGATTTTTATCAATAGAGGACAAGAAGGCTCGATGCTCAGGAGAGAATTTTCTGTAAGATATGAAATTGGACAAGTGAAGATGAGGTGGATGGCGGTTGGCAATTAGGCTTGTCTCATAATCTCTTAGGTAAGCTGGTCTTCGTTTTGCTCTTTGAGGCCGAAGATGGGTTTCTGGCTGAACATCAGTTTCTGTTGTGCTTGGTATATGATCTTCTAAACTATGACCTGTTTGGAGATCAGGGATGAAGGTTTCATTTTCACATTCCTGACTATCCATAGGAGTAGGTTCCACACGGTCCTGAACAGATAAGGGTATGACCGTGGGTGTGTGTTCATCTTGGTGAGTGGGTTTTTGGTATTTGTAGGGAAATAGCTTCTCATGGAACACCACATCTCGACTGGTGAATATATGCTTATTTTCCAAATCCATTAAGGTGTAGGCCTTTTGATGAGGTGGATAACCAAGAAATATGCAAGGGCGTCCTCTAGGGGCAAGTTTATCGGACTGTACATGAGAAGTTGAAGAAAAACACAAGCACCCAAAGGATTTCAATTGGGTGTAGTCAGGTGAGTTGTTGAATAATATGTCATAAGGGCATTTCCCATTATGGATTTTCATTGGATATCTATTAATTAGATATCCGGCTGTAAGAATACAAAAGTTCCAAAGCTCTCGAGGGATGTTACTTTGGATTTTGAGGGCCCTTGCAACATCCAAAACGTGTCGATGTTTTCTTTCGACTATTCCATTTTGTTGGGAGGTGTAAACACAAGTTCTTTCATGAATAATTCCACAAGAGGTAAAATAAGTATCAAGTTTTTTGTTGCAAAATTCAGAACCATTGTCGGTTCTGATTTTTTTTACATTCAATCCAAAAAAACGTTGTATATAAGCAATGAAGTGTAGAAGAATATCAGAAATATCAGACTTGAATTTCAGCATATATATCCACACAAAACGAGAGTGGTCGTCCACTATATTCAAAAAAAACCTTACACCGGATCTTGCCGGAATAGAGTAAGGTCCCCAAACATCACATAATAAAAGGTCAAAAGGATGTTTGCTATGGTTTTGACTAAGCTTGAAAGGAAGGCGCGGTTGCTTGGCCATTGGGCAAACAAGACATTCAGTGGCTTTGAAGGGAAAATGCAGCTTCTGAGAGAGACTCCTAAGTTTCTGATCTGAGGGGTGGCCGAGATGCTGGTGCCAGATTTTACCTTGTTCCTCCTCAGTTGTTAGGCAAAATGGTCCAGCGTTATCTACAAGATAGTAGAGGCCCTCTGTTTCAAGGCCCCGACCAATCAATTTCTTGGTTGACAGATCCTGTATAACACAATGGGAAGAAAAAAAGGTTATAGAGCATTGGTTCTCACGGGTCAGCTGGCTAATAGAAAGAAGGTTATGTTTAAAAGAGGGAGCATGGAAGACAGTTTTAAGATTAATACGTCCATTCAATGTGATAGGACATGTTTTAAAAATATTTGCTGAGGTTCCATTTGGAAGCTGTATACCTGAAGGTTTGGCCTGTGGATTTGGGTCGGACTGTGCAGTAACAGAGGTTGTAGAAATATGAGTAGTGGCTCCTGAGTCGAGAACCCAAAACCTCATTCGATTAGAATCTGAACCAACATATTTGTTAATCGGAGGAAGAGCACAAGAGTTACCAGATTCCAGCAGGCGGATGAGGTTGGCGTACTGTTCTTCATTCAGGCTTGGTTATCCATTCTGCTTGGGCTGTAACCTTTTCTGATTTGGTCGGTTCTGGGGGTACCCATGGAGCTTGTAGCACTGATCTCTGTTGTGACCCGGAATTTGACAAAATGAGCATCGCACAGCATCCAGCTTGAAGCAATTATCCTTTGTGTGTCCTACAATGTTGCAGTGAGAGCACCATCCTCTTCTATCTCCAGATTTGCTGTTTTTCTGATTTCCTTTGACCATCATAGCAGAAAATTCTTGTGTAGGTGGTGTCTGAATCATCCTTTGCGCTTCATCTTGGAGAACAAGGGAGTATGCTTTCCCGGGGTTAGGAAGAGGGTCCATAAGCAGGATTTGAGATCTTACCGGAGCATAGGTGTCGCTAAGGCCCATCAAGAACTGCATAAGACGTCGCTTCTCACTGTAAGGGCCTTCAGCTTGCGGCTCTAGTTGAGACAGTTCGTCCCAAAAAGCTTTCAAGTTGTTAAAATACTTTGAGACGGGTTCAGAATTTTGTCTTAGAGTAGAGATGGAGCGTTCAAGGTTGTAGATTCTTGGCCCATCCGCAGGAGAGAATCTTTCCCTCAGATCGCTCCATACTTCATAGGCAGTGTTGATATATAAAACTGAACCAACGATATCCTTGTGGATGGAGTTTAAGATCCAAGAGATTACCATGTTGTTAGCTCTCTCCCAGATCTTGTAGACAGAATCTAGTTCAGCCGGCTTCTTGATAACTCCATTAACCAAGTCCAATTTGTTCTTTGCAGACAGTGCTACAGACATTCCTCTCTGCCAGGAGATGTAGTTGTCGCCGGTGAGTAGGGTTGAAACAAGAAGTGTACCTGGGTTATCGGAGGAGTGTAAGAAGAAGGGGCTATTGATTTCGCCGCCAGTTCCCCCTTGGTTGTTGCTAATGACGCCAGATGGTGGTGAATGATCCTCGATCCCCTCCATGGCGTTGCTCTGATACCAAGTTGGAATCCCGATAGATCGTTCACACAGGAGAAGGACACGAAGAAAGGAAGATGATGCAGCAGGTTAATGGGCAAATGGCCCTCCTCGTACCTCTTGCGGTCCGAGCATCAATCATATTTATAGAAGGTTGCCAATAGGCAAAACAAATATGAATGTATACAAGAAATAATGACATGGAAAAAATGTCCCGACAGAGAATATCCCCTGCAAAAGGTGTTGCAGGAATAGTTGGTGGATGGCAGGAAAAGGCACCGCAGCGGGCAGCAGTGGTGGGTGCTCCTCGCCGAGGTCCTCTGCAGAACTGGTTGTCGCAGAGTCAAGCCTTGTCCTGTAATGTGCAATTGATATAAATAACCGGTCATCAAAGTATTGGGCTTGGAAGAGGGCCCAATAATGAAGGCCCAAGTGAACCAATCTCAACAAGATATGCTGGCAATCATGTTGTCTTGGTCAAAGACCTTGACAACGTAATTTCAGCATTCAATATGCGAGAGCATGGGGTGCTCTGCTGCATGAAAAGTTTATTATTGTTATCTATTCACTATTGAGGAATCTGGGTATTATAATCATAGATGCCAGTCCTCTTGGGCTGTACAATAGTAATCGGGGATATCTGACAGGTGGGCTCGATCCTCGTATTCAAAAGGAGGATAGAAAAAACAAAGAGAGCGAAAAACTACACTGCTACGTGATGAAATTATCAAGCCTGACATCAAATATGAACGGACTGGTGGATTAATTGCCGAATCGTGTGGATCCTACACCCGTCGGTGCTTATAAGGGCAGGAGAGAGGAAAGTGCGCTGAACTGCAGAGACAGAGATTCGCTTGAATCAAACTAGCATAGGGGGTGTTTTAGTAATCGCAGGGCAGGGAGCTAGCCTTAATTATCTACTTGTTTAGTTCCCTCCATGGACGAAGCCATGGATGCCAAGGAGGAGGAACAACGACTTTGAACGCAGCAGGCGCCGCAATCGGCGGTAGCGATGGGTGGCACCGACGACTGGCGGCCCCTCCGCCGGCGTTCCTATAATTGCGAATGGGCGTCGTAATGCAATTGAATGACGGGGACAGGTGACTGGCGTCTTCTCGGATTTTTATCCCATTCATGGTGCCACAGCTGTGCAGCTGCCACAAAACCCATGTTGCCGATCCAGCTGCCGATCGGCCATTCAGCTCCGTGCTGCTGTGGGCCGCGAACGGCAGGCAGGGCTGGCACTGCCTGCTGGTTCTGCAGCCTCTGGAGGCGTAGAAGAGCTTCGACTTGCCACTAACATGGCAGGTGATTACAGCGATATAACATACACTTCAGTGATTAGCTATTTAGCTTTTCTCTCCATTATAAAAGCTTTTGATCATTACTCTTTGGCTAGCTCTCGTGGTCCGGTGTGTTTCTCATATGTACCTTGCATTCTGTCTTAAGCTAAGCCCTTTCCTTCTAAAAAAGAGAGCAGATCGCTGGAGTTCCTGAGAGGAGGAGGTTCCGCAGTCCGCAGTCACGATAGATGTGGCGCCATGGCCCCCTTCCCTAGCTATCAATGCTGTCAAGCGAGTTTTTAATACTTTTTTTGGGTTACTAAGACATGCATGGTGTTACTATATATGAGGCGTAGCATGTTATCAATATCCGTATTTTTTGATTACTAACACCTACTATATATTACAAACTCCTTTATAAAATTACTAGGGTTAGTAACATTCTGTTGGAGTTTGTAAAAAAAAAAATAGAGGTTAGTAACGTGTTGCACCCAGCAGTAATATAGTACATGTAGTAGTAACCAAAAAATATTAAAATCCCGGACAGTCCTTCTACAGAGGACACTTTAATTTGGCCGAACACTGTTAATGGCAAACTTGACATCAAATCTGTCTATAGATATTTTAGGGATTTAAACATTCCTCCTAACTCCTCCAATTGTCAGGTTTGGAAGCTTATTTGGAACCCCACATTAAACAATTCCCTCTCTAGCAAAATATCCTTCTTCCTCTGGAAGTGAGCCAAAAATATCCTCCCCACCAATGAGGTTCTTGCTAGGAGATGCAAGAATTTTGATCCTACTTGTTAGATTTGTAATGAGAACATAGAGAGTCAAGAACATATGTTCTTCAAGTGCAGCTGGGCTAGAGCTGTCTTGTTTGGGTTTAGGTTCCCCATTAATTTTTCAACATATACTTTCATTATGGATTTCCTGGAAAATTGGTTGAATAAGAGTAACCACCTCATGAGCTTTATAGCCATATCCTCTTTCAAGGTGCTGCCAACCTCTGGAATATTTGGAAACATTGAAATAGGTTCATTTTTGATCATCACAAAATTTCCCCAAACCAGGTCTTATGTAGAGCTAATTCGGATGTTTTCTACTGGTCTAATCACCATCCGAGCAATTGCCCAACCAAGGTTCACATCCCTTGGTCCCCACCTTCTAGGGGATCGATCAAGTTGAATGTGGACGGGGCCACTAGTTCTAACAATAGTGCGATTGATTTCATAGCTAAAGACTAATTTAGTGGTTCTCCTATTTGCTGCATAACTGACATCCTTCCTTTTTTCTCTCCTCATCGTGCCGAAGTGGAAGCTATTAAAAGGGCTATCCTTTGGGTGCTGGACAAGGTGGACAGATGATCATTGAGAGTGACGTGAAGGCTATTATCGAAGGCATCCTAGGCAATGCAAAAATCCATTGGCAAGTTGCTAAAGAGATCCTAACTTGTCCACTTTTACTAGCAGAATCTTCTATTACTATCAAACACATCCCGAGAGAAAGCAACATAGTGGCTCATCAATTGGCTAGATGCGCTATATTGAGCAAAAACACTTTTTGTATTTTGAGTCCTCCTAGACCACCATGTATCGCAGTTGTAATAGCATCTGATCTTTGTATCTAGTAATATCAGTTTTTTTGCTTTTCGACCAAAAAAAAGTAACAAAAAAAGACTGCTCCTGTTTCCCCTCTTGACTTGGAGTCGTGTCCTTTGCGACATCGGGAGTCACCTCCTCCCGGGGACTCGGATAGTGTACCTTTTTTCTAAAAAGGATAGAAAGATATGATATCTAACAATGCTATTTAGAGGCTAACTATTTTTCTACCATTAACTTCGTACATATGTAAATTAGTTACACCATCCAAAAACAAAGACATTGATATAGTAGACATGGTGAGACCATCCCATTGGGTGTTCTGCCTTGTTTTATCTCCCTTACTATGCCGGTCATCATGTTCTACTTCAATTCTCTAGTTTGTTGAAAAATCGATCTAAGTGAGGAAAAAATTAAAAATTAATCAAAATTTGATTTTCATGTAGGGGTCGAGTCAAAGATCGATGCAGATTATGAAAATCAAAATTCATCGTGTGAAGATTTTGGATCTCCATAGTCTAATATGGGAAAAATCCTTAAGATGTCTTGCGAATGTACATTCATGTACCTGAGTACCTCTTCTAATGATATGCAAACTATGTAGTAATGGACAAGGATCTCCTCGTGCCCTCCTGATGAACGTCCTCATAGTGGCTAGAGTTGTCCTCATCCCTCCCTTGTATAGAGAATATATAATTCTAGTAGCTCGGACATATTAGTGACTGACTTATTATTAATGAATAAAATTAATGGGCCCAACACAATATCTCGTACGATAGTCCAATTTAGATTAACTAGGTATCTCATATCTTATTATCTATCATATGTTTGATGGTCTATTGTGTGTGATTGTTTGTGCACAATACTAAGTTGACAATTAGCTAACTTTAGAACTTCTTTCAACTTAATGTGTTAATTATCTCTATTTTTAATTTATTTTCTCAATGATTATGTATTGTATCAAGCAACTATGCCTTGACTTCTAAATGATACCAAAGATATCAATTTATTTGACCTTTCAATCCATATTTATTGTCTTTCTATAGTCCTTGATTCTTATAATATACTAGAGTCTATATTTTTGGGAGTGGTCAATTTGTCAAGCCCGTAAAAAATCATAATGAAGTAATATCATATACAAATTCTTTTAAAGCACTCTCTCTTTCAATTTGATATATACTCTAGTTAGAGTTTTTCAAGTATAGTTTTATAAGATATTTTCTTTAATGATATCGAAAGTAGATGATGTTTTAGTAGCACTCAATTACCTATGCATGTTTAGCTATTACCCTAGTAACCGTCTCTATTAAGTGTATAACAACTAAGCCTATAAGCGTAGTATGAAAAGGTAGAGATCTCATACAAGATATCCTTAGTGTCTCAAGCATGGTTCGCCGGGTCGGCGACCCGGTCGCTTTTTGGGCCGACCGACCCCGACCCCCCGACCCGGTTATTATTTTAAAATGAATTTATTATTATTATTTTTCCCGACCCCGACCCGACCTAGGTCGCGACCCCAACCGACCCAGTTCGGTTTTGGGGCCGACCAACCCGGGGCCGACCCTCGACTATTCCTTCCTTGGTCTCAAGTTTAAGAACTAGTCATCCAATTAGGATAACAAAATCACATCCGACAATCAAATACCACATGAAGATATATTGTTCCAATGACAAATTAATTCAATCAACTTATTCTATAATGAGCACTTGTATTGCATCCTACGTGTCTCTACTGATAGAAATGTAATTTCATTACTAGCTCTTATTAGATGCTTATGTTGTAATGAAGTTCTAATCACATGTAATGATGATTGAAATGTATATGATTTTAATGTTCTTAGTCATAAGATTTTTGAGACAGGACATTAATGATCTGGATAAATTAGTATGCATGATATCTTCTCATGTGATAAGGATGACTGATCTTATTGGTCATTAATGTGGAGACATCGAGATATATATACATGTGTTCAATAGTTGAATGAGTTCATTGAACTAACTAAATTAGAAACCTTGAATAGTATCCTAACGAACTATCAATCAGGGTTTTCTATCATCGTGGGTGCATGGTTAGACATTTGATCCAAATCATCAAAGATGTCTTGTTGGGTGAATCTTGCGCTTTAACAATTAACTTATGGATCACTGATTCAATGATCCAGTGCAACGATGGGTTGGGTACAAGGAAAATCTGGTGGAGGTAATTAAGCCAACAACAAGAGATTGTTTACTCTTGATAAGTAAGAGTGAATGTTCTATAAGATAGTACTATAAATCTTTGACCATGGTAGAGAGGATAACTAGAAAAATAAATTTTCAATTGATTTAATTCTGAGTACAAGATCTCGTAAAGTTGATATACTAAGGAATTGATAATCGACGTTGTACTCTTATCCGACTAAGATATTGCATGGATGAGGGTTTATATCCATGTGATAACTAATGATGGAAATACTCAATGAGATAAGAGTATCCCATAGTCATTTGGGATCATGTGATGCACCTTGTACCATTTATGATCGGTGGGCTTATTAATCTGTTATCTGACAATAGATTTAATTTAAATAAATAGAATTATTTTATTTTAATTAGACCTCAACTAAATAGGCTATCATGTCAAGTGGGTTACACACATTATAAGAGCGGGGGCATGGGGGTAATCTATGGAGATTTTATGTTTTTATAAAAAATTCTATTTTTTTCTATAAATGTAAGTGAATTTGGCCAAACACTATCAACATAAGAGAGTTAAATTTGTGTCCAACCTTCTCCCACCTCCTCTTTCTCTCTAGATCATGTTTTTCTATGGTGGAATGATGTTTGAGGTGAGTTAGAAGGCCCGACATATAGGAGAACTTGTCTTTGAAAAAAGTTCATGTGAATTTCTCTAGAGACTAGGCATTTGAATAGTTTGATAAGCTTAGGAAGTTCTTTCTTATCCTCTTCATGGGATTATATGAATCAATAGTAGGTATATTGAACCTATTTTATTCGATATTCGATTTTTATCTTTTGGTTCCAATCGAGACAAGATCAACATGAACTCATAGAAATCTTCATTTTTGCTTCACCAAATTTTATTGAGTAATTTATTAAAATAGTATCAAAGACATATTCAAGTCTCAGTTGAAATTGACATTAAATCAACGCTATTTTATGTATTTTATGCTTTCCCCAAACTATGCAAATGTCTAATTTGCAGAGGTTACCATAATTTGTATGTGATTCGTATTAGAGATTAGTTGACACAAGTATAATCTCATGACATAGAGCCTTCCATCATCGCAAACCATTTGAATTTTGGATCTTTGAATAGTCTGGTAGAAGGTATGAAAAATGGCAATTTGATTTTATAGAAATTACAATCTGATTTTGGGATTTTTTGAAATCTCCATCCATGAAGGGAATTTAAGCCTTTTAAGGCTTTATAAGATAAGTAATATAATTACCTTGTATTTCCCCATGTTTTCATGCTTAGAACGGTGGTGGAGAAAGAGAATTTAGATTTTTCTAGCAGAGTAACCCAAGCATTGACAACAGTCCTTTCCCATATTTTCGAAGATTGAAAATTTTTTAGGAGAATACATATACCTATTTGAATACTAATTTGTTGAGTATTCTAAATAGTATTTTTGGAGATTCTTTCTATGTTTGGAAAGTCATAAAGGGGCAAGATATCCACTGGTCCCTAGTTACTATTTCATTGGCACTACCCCACTTATTTCCTAATTTTTCATTGATTGTAATGTTTATTGGATATAAATATAACTAATTCAGAATCCTCATTTGATGAGGATTCCAACACATGTTTCTTTGGATCTCTAGATTAGGAGATATGCCCCTTGAAATGTTGGGCATAATTTCTATTTATCACACAACTACTATATTAGTTATTAGGAGGGGGAGAAGGCACTGAGACTGGGTCTGAATCAGACTTGAAATGAACAACGCTCATGGTTCTAGTCCAAAACGCTGACCATGGCACATCATGTGGCAAACGGCGGTGGTGTAGGCTCAGTAGGATGCTGGCACACGAGGGAGCATACTCAGGTGCAATCGATGACAGATCAGTGAGTTAGTGCGCGTGGCGTTGTGCGCCAAGTCTTTTTAATTAATTTATTATTTTTAAATGGTTTAAAAACTATATTTAAATCATAAAATTTATAAAAAAATTTAAAATTTTTTAAAAATATTAAAATATTATTTGATAGATTTTTTACTATTTAATGACCTGTTAAATGATATTAAACCTTATTGACATATATTCATGGTTTAGTTTTAAAATTATTTTAAATATTTAACTTAATCAATTAGTGTCTTAATTAATTATTTAAAATGATATTTTACAAAATAAAAATATAGACATTAATTTATGACTTTGCATAGCGTTGGAAGTACATAAATATTCTAAATAGTTTAGATGTGCTAGTTTATTTCATATAAATTTTTTGTATGTATTATTCGTGTTATGTATTTCATAAAAATTATGAAAATATGATATTTTGAATTTAAAAATTATAAATTATATTTTTATGGTATAAATGTTATATCATATTGACCTCATGTATTTGCACTTTGTATATGTGATGTTTGGATGTGTGAATGCATAGAGATCATGGTCTTAGATGTGATTGTCACGTGATGGTGATTATTTTATCTATTCAATTCCAATTGTACATTTTACACTCCTCCATTAATGTACCCCCTTGGTTAAAACCAATGTATTTTTACACTCCTCCATTAATGTACCCCCTTGGTTAAAACCAATGTATCTTATTAACTTAAGTACATTTGCAAGTCTACACGTACCCTTAAGTTACTTGTAATGATAAGAAGTTAGTTCGTGGAGAAGAGGATATCGGGACCATTTGGAGAAGCATTCTTTTAGAAGTGAAAACACACCTACATTGGCATTAGATGTTAACTCTTTTTAGTTTTACACTTAGATTAAGTTCATGATTATCCATTTAATTACTTGCATATGTGATATGTGGATATGTGCTACAAGTTACACCTTAGATAAGTAATATTATAAAGGCATATATATTATAATTAACACATATTATTGATGAGATTTAAATAAAATTCATCCTCATATTAATTTGGTCAATAAACGTGAGCTATTAAGAATGAATCACGTAGCATTCTGTTGTAATGATCTTGATGAGCTAATTTTAGATTGAATGAGTTTGTTATGCTACCACAAGGTTCATTTAGTAAGGGATTGGTGATTAGATGTTATCCCTTTTTTGTTACACTTCATTCTGGCTCCAGTGTTGCATAATTATAATTAAGTCTATGATCATCCATTTAATTGCTTGCATATGTGATATGTGGATGTGTGCTACATGTCACACCTTATAGAAATTTAAGAGTTTTTATGAAAAAATTCAATTTCTATAAATACCACTAAATTTAGCCAAACCCTATCAAGCCACATCCACATATCACATATGTAGGAGCAACCTATCAAAGGGCAATGATGATAAATTTTCATGATATGATGCATAAATTTGTAGAGGTGTATGTGAATTATTTAGTTGTTAAATCCCAAACCTGAGATGAGCATGCCGAGGTTTTAAGAAAGGTCTTGAAAAGAGCTCAAGAATATAAGCTTAGAATAAACCCAAAGAAGTGTGTGTTTGATGTATCATCAGGCAATTTATTGGGGTTCATTGTCAACAAGAGAGAAATTGAGATCAATCCCAACAAAACCAAGGCAATCATTGATATGTCCCCATCAAAGAATCTGAAAGAACCTAAAGGATTGATCGGGAGGCTACAATTCATTTGCCGATTCATCTCGTAACATTCTCAAAGGTAAAAACCTTTCTATGAGCTGACCAGGGTGAAGACAGAGTTCAAATGGGATCTAAAATGTTAGGAGGTGTTTGATGGCTTGAAGAAATATCTTTCAAACCCCCCTATGATCAAATCCCTAAATATACATCTTAGTGTTAGAAGGATCTTTCAAACCCCCTATCTTTCCAAGATCTTGGACCCATGTAGGCAGAACTACACTGCCATGGAGAAGGCTTGTGCCTCTCTTGTCTAGGTGGTGCAGAAACTCAAGTATTATTTCTTAGCTCACAAAGTCAACCTTATTGCCCGAATGAACCCAAGCAAATTCCTCCTCGAAAAATCTATCTTCACTTACCGACTTGCCTGATGGCAAAGTTTCCTCTCCTAGCTTGATATCACTTACATCCAACAAAAATTGATCAAAGGGTATGCAATTTCTGAGCACCTTGCTCATCATCCCATTCCCACTTTTGATCCAATCCATTCTGAGCTACTAAACATGGAATTGATGTCCCTCCATCCTTCTGAATTATAAACACTACTTTAATAGAGCCTTGAACTCTCAGGGAAGGGGAATAGGAGTTGTCCTTTTATTTCCCGAGGGAGTCACCATTCCACAGGCTTTCCAACTCTATTTCCCTATCACCAACAATATTGCCAAATATTAGGGCCTATTAGCTGGATTAGAGGCTGCATGCCTTTGCGGCACCACCAAGTTGAGAATATAAGGTGACAGCTAGTTGATTTTTCAGCAAGTGCTATCTCGATACTGAACATCTCATCTTAGGCTCAAGCCTTACCAAGAACTCACTTCTTCTTACATTAAAATCTTTGCCAAGCTCAAATTTATTCATATTCCTCATGCTCAAAATATTCTCGTTGCCTCTTTAGCATCCTTAGCATCTTCACCATCCATCCCGCTAGCCACCACTGATAGGGCTATCTCTATCTAGCAGAGGATGATACCCACTATTGAGGATGCTTGCTTTCTAGATGTCAAAGAGAAATTCAATAGGTAGGAATATCTTGAAAAAAAGGAGGAATTATCATTGATCAAACTGGAAGAGTTAAAAGAAGAAGGAGTATGAATTGCTTGAACCAATTGAGCTTTCTAGATTTCAAGGGCATTCTTTTTAAAAAATACTGAAACTAGTAGCTTTTGATAACATTTTGGTTGTCCCTGCACATGGCGCAGTCAGACACCATGACGCTTGGTCATTTCATCCCGACAAGGTAGAAGTAGTTCAAACCTCTGATGTGCACTCTTACACAAGTAATCGTGACTGTTGTGGCACTCCTTCAAGAAAAAAGATAAAATTTTTGATTTTGGTTTAATGACTTGATGCCATTGGTCAATTGATGTAACTAGCTCCAAAGTATTCTTATGACAAACATATCAATCAACTCTAATATTTTTTTGAAGATAAGAGTAGTAGCATTAATAGGGTAAATCCTTAGAAAGTTGTTCCTGAGCATAAAGATGGATACAAGAGAAAACAAGAGTTTAGGTGGAATGAAGAGCCCAATTGCAAGCAAATGGACAACTTCATTACCCATCCTATGACAAAATTCAATTAAAAACCCTAAATTTTCTAACATAGCCTAACAAAAAGAAATAGGAGTTTGGGCCTTTGAGGGCATATGTGCTAAGTTAAGGATGGCAGTCACGATCATTTTGGGGTTGCTGTTGATGACAGATACTCTTCATTTTGAAGATGCCCATGAGCAGACTTCAAGAAGAGTAGCTACCTCCAAAATCTGTGGATCTACTTTCTAGAAGACAATGAGTCCATTGTGGTCCCGAACAATGACGCTAATGGTTCCTTCACTCCCATTGGTTGCACAGTCTACATTAATTTTTAGATGTTGTGAGATTGGAGTTGCCCAACTTGAATGAGGAAAGAAAGTATAGATTGTGGAGAGGGAGAAGTAGAAATAAACTTCTTTATGAGCTTTCATTAGAATAACACTTGGATGATCCAACTTTCTTTGGAAATTGGAGATGCACCTAGCTTTCAAATTTTGCCACAAAACAAAAATGGCCAGTGTGCCTTTAGACTTGAGTTTCAATTAGCATTGCTTCATCCACTATAACCAAATAATTAAAAGATGATGAAGTTTCCTGTTCTTAGAATCATGGAGATTGCTAAAGGGGGAGCTTAGGTAGACATCCCTACTATGAGGGCACTCAAGGAATAAATACTGAGTACTTTCATGCTTTGAATTGCAAACACTATACCATTGTGAATATAAGGGTACCTTCTAGAGATAGTTGCATTAGTTGGCAGATTATGTGAGTAGATCATCCACAATAACATGATAATTTTGTAATAAATTGATCCACTCAGATTGGCACAGTGGAAAATTTTTGATTCCTCATATATCATTATCTTGGTCTCGATTGGAACCGAATGACATCACCAAAATCAATATTCAAAATGATTTCAAACACGTACCTTTGTGGGATTCAAACTATCCCTATAGATCAGAGAAAATCGAGTGTTCTCATGCTCTCCAAGCTGCTCAAGCGTACGGCCTCTGGTCATATCCACACGAACCACCTCCAAAGTTGGGTTCTCCTTCGCACCAGCGTCGACCACTAATCCTGAACGGAACTCCACCATCGAATGGCAGCTTTTGGGGTGGGAGACGGTGAAGAAGGGTGGCTAGGGTGCAGAGAGCTCCCTTGACTTGATTAGGGCTGGTGCTCTCATCGCTATTATTTTAAGAACTCAGAGTTTTTCACCAAAATCCCTCCTTGTTCTATAAATTAACCCAAGCTCCCAAACTTAAAAATTAGTTCTTATGTGTGTGATCTCCTAGGCCCAAGAGCCCATTTGGTTAAGGCCTAATTAAAGGAACAACTTCTTTTAAATGAAATTTATTATCTCATACTAGATTTAACGACCTACCGATCATAAAGAGTACAAGTCACATCTTATGATCCCAAAAGGCTTTGGGGATGAACTCCTCTCCAAAGCGCCTTTCCATCATCAATTACCACACAGATATAAATCTTCGTCCATCCAATGTCCTGGTTGGATAGAAGTATGGCATTGACTATCAATTCCTATATATACCGACACTATAAAATCTTATACTCGTAATTGGATCAATTGGAAAACCCTTTTCCAATTATCCTATTTACTTTGGACAAGGATTTAGAGTACTATCCATAGGACATTCTCTCTCTCCTTCCGAAAGTGGATGATCCCCTATTGTCCATTCAATTGCCTCCATTGGGTTTCTAATATATCCAATCCATTAACTATATAGGACCACAATACTAAGTGATCCATAAGTCAATAGTCAAAGTACATGGTACACCCGGCAAGATATCTTTGGCGACTCAGGTCAAAGATCCAATTGTGCAATCATGGTGATAGAATACCTTGATCAACAATTCGGTAAGATAACATTCAGGGATTCTATAATGGTCGGTTCAGTGAACTCATTTCTCTAATGAGAACCTATACATATATCTCAGTGTTCCCACACTGATAACCAATGAGATCGGTCATCTTCATCATATGAGAAGATATCATTTACATTAGTCTTATTGGATCTTTGATGTCGTGTATAAAAATCCTACGACTAGAAATATTTAAATCATGTACTTTTAAATGATTGATCTTATCATCATGATATCATTATGATTCATCATCAAACACTTTGATAATCTATTATATGATATTCCAGAATTTTCAAAAAATTTCTAGAATTTTTATGGGATTTTTTTGGTTTTGAGCCCCATTATCATAGATTCATTCACTGTTAAGTTTTTTTTTTAAATTGGTCTAATGACTTAACTTGTGAAATTGATGTCTAAATTAATTTTGTAAAATGTGAGTTTTCCAGAGTGATGATTAGGACATTGATTTGATATTTTGTATAGTTTTGGGAATACATTTATTGTCCAAATTGTTTGGAGTTGCTTATATGCTTCATATAAATTATTTATATGGTTATTGTATGTTATTTACTTCTTGAATAATTCGACAAGCATGAAATTGAGAATTTCAAAACTTATGATATATAATTTTATAATATAATAGTTATATCATATTATTATCACGTATTCGCACTATGTTCATCTGATGATATGTATGTGTGAATGCTTGGATGATCATGGACTTAGAATGTGTGACATGTGATGATGCTTATTTGGTGTTGGCATGTAATTAAGGGCCTACGTGTCTAATCTTCTCTCTTATCAATTCTAATTGTATATTCTACCTTCCTCTAAAATGTACTCTCCTTGATTAAAATCAAGGTTTCTTATTTGGATTATGTACATTTATGGGTCTGCACACCCTTAATGCTCTTGTAATGACAAGAAGACCGATCGATGTGGAGGAGAGAGCGAGATGCAAGGATAAGAGTTCTTCAAATCATAATGACATGTCAACACCGGCATAGGATGTTGAATCCTTAAATGCATACCGATTTGGCTCTGGACATGCATTAATGAGATGAAAGTCCACGATCATCTATTTAAATTTTGCAAATTTGATATGTTTGTGTGTGTGCTAGATACCTTAAATATATGATATTCAAAGATATACATATATATGTAGCACATACTATGATGAGACTAAAATAAAAATCCCTCCTTGTTTAAATTAGGTTGATAAGCGTGTGATATTAAGAATGACCCACGTAGCCTTTCGTTGTTATGGTCTCGATGAGCTAATCTTAGATTGGGTGAGTTTGTTGTGTTTCCCACAAGGCTCACTCAGCAAGGGATTGGTGATCGTGGCCAAGACTTAAAGTCGAATCTTGAGGTAGACCATTGGCATGTCCTTATTGTGTTTCCCATAAGGGCTATGTTGAGAATCCATACCCATAACGTAACAAGTAGATTTGACCTAACTAGAAAATTATAACTTGTTGTGTTTCCCACAAGGTCATGACTCTAGAGGCTAAATGACTAAGAGTTGCAATGGGCAAAAGTTGTCTACCCATTAAGTATGGGATGACTTGTTGTGTTTTTCCCAAGGTCGTCACCATATGAGAAATGGAAGCTCTCATAGTATGTGTGAATGCTCCTCTTAGGAGGAAGTGAGTTGATATAGATCAATATATTTTTAGCATAATATAGATATGATCATATCAATGAGAAAAGACATAAGGAGTTTCGTATGGATGGAGATATAACAGAAAATGATTTTGAATCATTAACCAAATATGAGTCTTATCTCATTGAAAAATGACTAACTCTTCATTTACTAGAAATGGAGGGTGGACCAAAGAAATATTAGAACTTGTACATTTTGATGTATGTTGGTCTATGTCTGTTAAGGTTAAAAATGGACATTTTTACTTCATCATTAATAGATAATTTCTCTTGGCATATATATGTATGCTTGTGAAGTGCAAATATGAGGCTTTGAGAAATTGTCTAAGGTTAAAAAAATGAAGTAAAGAATAAATGGAAATAGTATTAGAGCTTTTTGATTAGATCAAGAAGTGAAATACTCAAGTATTAGATTCACACATCATTTGAGGGATATTACAGCTTTGTCTTAATAGACATCTCCCTATAACCCCTAACTTACTTGAGTGGTAGAAACAAGGGTGATTGTGTTGTGTGTGACATGACAGAACTAATGACAACTTTTGCAAAATATTCTTTGTCTATTTAGAGCTAAGCACTCAATATAACTACTCTATGTTGGTACCTTCTAAAAGTATTCTGATTATTCCATATATGATATGAAAAAGAGGGTTAACACTTGATCTTAAGCTAGTTAAGATTTCGGAATGTCCGATCATGATGAAGATGTATAACCCATAATAATTAGGATATAAGATAGGAAGTGCAGACTTGTGATATTTTCTAAGAAAATTTAAGGATATTTAAATATACCACTTTATGAGATAAAGGGTATGTGTTGCTCAGCTTACTGTATTTTTAGAGGAAGAGTTCCTCCTTGAGAAAAATAGTGACAGCAAGGAATGTTTGGAAGGGGTTCCAGACCCACAACCCAAAGACACTTTTATTAAGATACTAATTGATACTAGCACACATCATAGGTCTTTAATTGTGCTAATTCAATCTTTTAGATATGTGAGACATATCTTTGATGGAAGAAGATAAGCACAATAAAGTGAGGATGTTGATCCAAAGTCCTATGAAAGGGCAATATTAGATATTGCTTCCAAAATAGGAGGAAACAATAAAATCTATAATAATATCTATATATTGTAGCCAAGTTCAGAACTTGGTAGATCCACATGAGGGTAAAGTACCCATTAGGTGTAAATAAAAATAAAGGATGGATAGGAGTGAATTGGAAGGTGAGACCTTCAAGACAATGATGATTGAAAAAACATCAACTAAGTTAAGGAGTTGACTATGATGACATCTTTTAACCATTGCCATAATTCAATCAATTTAGATTTCATTGGTGCACACTTTGACTATGAGACATGTCAATAAGGATGTTAATATAATATTTCTCCAATGGTGAAATTTAATGGGAGGTGTATCTGATACAACTTCTGTTATGTATGATACAACTTAAGGGTTGTGAGTCCCAAAACATCCAAAGAAAGTGTACGTATTGTTAATGTCCATTCATGGGTTACAACAACATTCTCAACATTGGAATATAAGATTTGATAAGATTGAATCTTATGACTTCATTTGGAATGAAGAAGAACCTTGTGTGCGTAAAAATGCTAGTGGGAGTGCCATTGTATTCTAGACATTTTATATAGATGGCATACTACTCATTATGAATGATGTAGGTATGTTATCATCCATGAAGCCTAGTTATAAAATGGATCCTCTATAATTATTTTGGAAGAAGCTTCATAAGGATTTAGGTCTATGAAGATAGATATAAAAAGGATGTTTGGCTTGACCTATTTGTTGTACATAGACACCATAGTCAAAGGGTTTGATATGGAAACTCCTATATAGGTGACTTACCTGTGAGACATGGAGTTTATCTCTTTTAAAGAGAGATCAAATACACGAGTATAATCTCTTATGCCTTAGTCATAGGGTTTACCATGTATATTATGTACATAGCCTGATACGATTTACACTCTTAAGTGTTATGAGTAATCATCAGGCAAATTCAAATGAGAGTCACTAAATAGTTAAGAAGTATATCTTTAAGTACTTGAGAAGTACCAAAGATGCATTTCTAGTATGGAGGATATGACTAGAAGTTTTGAGTTAGACTTAAGCTTTTAGTTTCATATGACTGGTAGTTAGATAACTTTAGGGTACATGTTTACCTAGATGATAGTGCAGTGAGCTAGAAAAGTTCTATGCTATAGACACTATGGAGTTTACAAATTATAATTGTAGTCGACTACTTATGAAGTAGTCTAGATGAAGAAGTTCATCTAATATTAGAGAGTTGTCTTTAATATCTCTGATAATGTACCATTATTTTGTGAAAATGACAGATCATTACTTTTGTAGTGGAGTCTTTGTCTCATCAAAAATTCAAACATTTTTGTGGCAATACTACTTGATCAGAGTGGTTGCAACTCAAGGAGATATGATTAAAGATAGAGTATCTTAAACTATAAACATTGCAGATTCACTAACTAAGGCCCTGAATCAAAGTGTGTTTGAGGGTCACCTTGGGCTGATGGAGATCAAATATGTGGGTGATTAGCTTTAGTGCAAGTGAAAGATTGATAGAAATGTATGCTATACAAGCCAAGCATATGTGATATGATTTTACATTTCTTGTAATATCTTATTTAGTATTAATGTTATTATCTTTATTACTTGCACTATCTACATGCGTCTATTGTAATGAAGTCCTAAGTTGTATACAATGATGATTAATGCCATTAATACTGAATAAGACATTACAAGAAATGTAAAATCATATCACATATGATTAGCTTGTAGGGCATATATTTCTATCAAATTTTTCTATGACAAATATCAGCAATTGAAGGGTGCCAAAGCAACTTCCAAATGGTACTATCTAAAGGCCCATGGGGAGTCGAGCCCTCCCTTAATAAGCAATGAGCAGACTTGGCGGTAAACATCCTATCCAGAGTATGAGACCAAACAAGAGTGTCTTCTAGGAGATTATAGCAGAATAATGTGTTGAGAATTCTAGTAATTGAGGATGAATCAAAGCAATGCTTTAAAATATTAACATTCCACTGACCATTTACAATGAGATATTTAACAAGGAGTAGATAAAAAATTGATTGGATCATTAAGTATTGGAGGTTCCTTTCTATCCAAAATTCAAACTTGACTACAAATGTTGATTTTACTTCTATCTCTAATTCTCCAAATACTGCCTCTTAAAATAACCCATCTAACATGTAGAAGATTTTGCCAAACATGAGAGCTGTAAGTAGTGGGATTGGTATCCCAAAATTCTCAAGGAGAAGGTACCTCGAAGAAAGAAGTTTTACCCATAGCTAGTGTGTGTCATGAATAAAGGACCAAGCAAGCTTCATAATGAGAGCTTTGTTTATGGAAGAGAAATCCTTGATGCCTTGTCTGCCAGAGGTCTTTGGTTGCCTTATCCAATCTCATTTGGAGAATGTATTTTATTTTTGGCATTTGGTCCATGCACCCACTAGAAGTTGTTATGCAATTTACCAAGGCTCTTGATAATAGTTGTAGGGAGTTTTTTAACCAACATTAGATGGTTTGGCAATTGGTTGAGAGTGGCTCTGATGAGGATAGTCCTGTCGTCCTGCCACAGGTAGATAGCACACTGGACTTCTAATCAGCCAATTTAGAGTTAAAACAATTCATCAACCTATTGTAATGTCTAATACTGTTACGGTGTTACCTATATGCACCATAGGAATGCCTAAGTAGAGATCAACTTGAGTGCCAACTTTAAAGCTAGTAAGACTACAAATATCCTTCTTTAAGGTTAAAGAGGCATTCAAACTAAAGAAAATCTTGGACTTGAGAGAGTTTATGCTTTGACTTGACAACTCTTCAAAGCTATCAAGTAGATACTTCAAATTCTTGATATCAGCCAAACAAGCAATTCCATAGATAATCAAGTCATCTGCAAGCATGAAATGGTGAATGATGGGACAATTCCTATTGATCTTGATCATGTTAGTTTACCTTTAGTAGTAGCCTTAGAAATAAAAAAAGATAATGCTACAATGCCTAAGATATAAAGGTAGGGGGAAAGAGGACACTCCTACCTAATACCTCTGCTTATAAGAATGAGATCCAACTAAGTACCATTTAGGATGAGGGAATAGAAAATAGAAGTATAGTTCATGATAAAGATGACTAGGTGTTGAAGAAACCCATGTTGTAAAAGCATATTGTTTAAGAAATCCCAATAAATTTTGTCATAAGCCTTGTGAATATCTAATTTTACCATATAGTAGCCAACTTTGCCCTACTCTAACCTGAAGATGTTCATGATTTCTTGCACAATAATGGTGTTGCCCAACCCTTGCCTATTGGAAACATATGCATCTTGAGTTTTTGAAATAAGATTGGGAAGGTATGGCTTAATTCTCTTAGCTATGATTTTTTCATTAAGACATTGATGAAAACATTGCACAAACTAATTGGTTTGAGGTGTTCCAGGTTTTGGGGTTGCTCAATTTTAGGAATTAAAGAAATGTGGGTATGGTTTAAGTTGAGGGGAATATTGTTGAAAGAAAAGATATGTTGGATAAAGGTGGTGACTTCATATTTTATTTTGGACCATAGTTTGTAAAAGAAGATCGGTGGAATGCCACCAAACTCTGGAGAATTATCAAGTTTCATGGAAAAAAGAGCCTTTTCCACTTCATCCTCGATAATGGTAGTAATGAGACTATGAGCTTTCAAGGTAGAGAGGATGTTAAGACAGAAGGGTTGAGGAGCAAGGCCCAGTTGCTAATAGGACATGAAAAGATGCAGGTAAAGTAGATGTCAAAAAACTCTTTTGATATCTTCCATCTTACTGGACCATTGCCCATTTGACAGAAGCACTCCGTTTAGTCTATTCTATTTTCTTCTTAAGCAAACATTAGTAAAGAAGAATTTGGTATTCCCATCACTTAGAGTATGCCAGTGCACTTTAGCCATCTGTTTCCAATAAGATTATTCATGACCTCTAGCTCTTCAAGCCAGATTTGTAGTAGTGATTCCTTGTCATGTGTTGTTGATCAAGTGGAATGTTATGCAAGGATAGAAACTCATATGTGACACATTGTAATTGCTTCCTTAAATAGCCAAAATCCTTTTTCTTTCATAGTAGCATGATCTATTTGAGTAATGTCCTCTTAGAGGCATAGCTGGAGATAAGAGCTAGGGTAGAAATCCAAGTGTTGCAAATCAAGGGTTGAAACATGGGGATGACTAACCAGGCAACCTCCGTCTTAAATGTTCGGTTGGAGGGGGGGCAAGGAGGAGTTGTGTTGAGATAGAGAGGGGAGTGATCACCAGTGGTAGACACTGGGCCAATGTGCTTGAGATCCAAAAGAGCATTTGTGTGAACAATATTATCTGCCTTAGGTGGAAGTTATTCGGCTTGGCACCCCCCCCCCCCCGCTTTTTTATGAATGTGCCTGATACAATTCCACTTTCTTATGAGACAAGAAAGAAGATAATGTTGATTTAGAAACATCCACATGACAATCCTGTCACAGTGCTTGGTATAAGCATAAGTAGTGATGATAATCATGTCATCACTAAAAACAAAAACAGTCATTTACGTCCACATGGCAATTCTATCATGGCAACTCTATCAACTGACTGGTGTACTTAATTATAACTCTTTAGCCAAAATTTATTCCATTGATATTGGTCGAGCAGCTGGTGTACTTGTCTAAACTATCATGCTAGAAAATTGACTGACCAGTACATTTAATTTGTTGACCAATTCATTCAATTTCTATATTTTGAATTTTTACTTCTACATCTTTCAACTACTTCTGTTATCTTCTTTCTCATAATTTTTTAGTGATCTAAATTATCATTTAACCTTGATATAGATCTCATGCTTCTTTTTTCTCATAAATTTATTCATCATTAAAATCTGTAAGAAGTAGTTCCACACCGTGAAGAAGCCTTGACGGTGGCATTTCAATTGTGGGAACCTCTGAAACCAGAAAAAAAATCCTGAGTACCAATCAGATGCTTCAAATGATTCCAAAATATAGCTAAATGCATGTAGGCCTGAACATGATGCTTCTGATCCAAATCTAACGTTGATTCAGCATATATTTCTAGATGGCAACTTGTTGATATATGACTTCCTATGCCCACTTAAAAGCAACTTTGGACTCAATTCAGGCCATATGTTTGATTAGACTACATTAAGTTTACCATCTCATTCGGTCAGATCATTTGAGAAAAGATTTGAAAGTACTTCTAATTTAAATTTTATGTCTGTAAAACATATTAACTTTTCGGATGTCTATACTAAATTTTTTTCCAGTCAGAGATAGAACCCAGCGTCCCTTCTCCATCTTACAACCGTGCCTCTTCGTGCTGACTACTTGCCATGGTTTTTTTTTTTTTTGTGCGGACTGTGCCTCCTCAACCTGCTTACCGTACTCTGCCATTCTGCTTGGTCTTCATATTTGATGTTATCTTTATAATACAAATGAGAAGTTCCATTTAAACCTTTTATCAAAAAGGAAGAAATCACTTATATTTTAATTGGACAAGTATTTTTTATTCCAAACTAAAAAGTTAGGTATAAAATTAAGAGTTTAAAATTTTCAAGTCAAAACAAACTTTAGTGAGGCTTCTTAACGAAGGAAGCTTATATTATTTTGCTGCACGTACCGGCACATTTTAATTCTTTCTGGCCTGCTCAGCATGATTCATGCATGCATGTATCCTAACGTCTAATTGCAGAAGAGAAAGCGATGCTTGGCCCGCACATATGAAAGGGAGGTGCCATCATTTGAAGCATAAAATACGACGTGACATGAAGATGTGAGCTGCTAGATGTGTTGTTCTTTAATCGAAACAATTATTAATAACTAGAAGGCATTATCAGCTCTCTTCTGCCCTACTTTACGTTCAGGGTTGTTAATATTTGATGCAAGCACGTTGTCTCTATGTGTATATATATTTATATATGTACACTCCTATATGATGTATACATCAGAAACGATCTGTATATTATACGATCGATAACCACACAGAAGAATGTAATGAATTATGATTGGTTACCTGCTCCTTCGTGTGGGGTACGAAGAAGATCGACCCAACTAGGGCAACACCTATTTAAATAATAGAAAAAAAAGTAGTATAAGCTCTTCTAACCTTTTAACACGTGGAAAAAATGTTAAATTTGATTAAGATATAAGTGATCAATATTGTTTGATAAAATATCTAAAATAATAAACATCAAGTATGTGATCTATTGCCGGTCCAGCGTGACGTCGACCTTGCTCCTGGGAGAGCAGGGCGGGGGTTCGCCTCCCGGTGGCGACAAGCCGGGCACCCGGGGGGTGAACAGTGGGGATCGAGCGGGCCTCACCACCCACGGCGCAGCGGGATCCACGGCCACTGGCCCACTGCTCAAAAAAGAGAGTATGTGATCTATTGCAATATACATGTCAATAGAACATATTTTGAACATATAACCGATATAAAAGGTTGACATATATGATATATTTTTTAAAATACTATAATCTGTGTACAAATATTTGAAATACAAAATAAGCTAGATGCCCAATTTGATCGGGTCAATGTTTATTTCAGATTTTCAGACAGACATCAGACATTCGATCAGAGCTTTGTTCAGATCTGAGGTCGGATCGAGTCAAACATAAGAAGTGTTATCAAACGGGGCCCACGTGCCAGAATGAGGATGTGGTGTTTAAGCCAATCTTTAATTAATTTTTAATTTGCATCCCACAAAAACAAATTTAAACATCTTGTAGTCTAAGGTGACGTTGGTTTTGACTTAATTTAAAATTTTAAAATCTTAATTCCATTTTTAATCACTTATTTTATGAAACACAATAATTTTGATTGCTTATCTCTAAAAATAAAAAAGTTAAAATAAACTATTTAAAATTAAGTGATTTTTACACATTAATTCAAATATTTTATCTGAATATTTAATCTCTGACCAATTCAAAGATTAGATGTGTCAAATAAGTCCAAACAAACTTAACCAAACTTGTTACGAATTTAAATATCATCTCTTGGCTTTATCTATCTCTTCCTTTTTCCAAAGTGGGAATCTTGCTCATGGGGTCAGTCTTTGATTAATCACCGCTACCATCCTTTTACAATTATTGGCACAAGAATAATTCAATCTTTTGAAAGGGGACAACGAAGAACACTTATCGATCCGAATGGCCCAATGGCCGCTGCACCATGTCCTTATATTACTTCGACAAACTATGATAACATTAAACGGTACTGAAAATGACACGGTAGACCCCTTTTCAAAAGAAATTTCATGCATGCTAGCTGGTCGATCAGATGACAGCAACTTGTAATGAAAAAAAATATTATTCTATCAGCTTCACAATCTCTTATACACATTATCAACGGGCCCGAATTATGTTTTTCAAACCCAAAGAGCCTCCTTCAAGAATGCTTACGTGATCAGTACCTACACACACATACAAACATGTGGGCACATGTGATAAGAAAATATATATATTTGTGGAGCTGTAGTGCAATTTTTCGCACGTGGAAGAAAACTATAATTTTCTTGTTCTGATCCAAATCACAATCTCAGAGGTCACTTGAAGTACAAGCACGAATTTTCATGTCCTTTAAGCAAGCTTATGCTAAGCTTATAAAACGGAGGATGCAACGTGGACAGCTTGGTTAATTTCGTCGTCGGAGATAAATTATTTTCTCCGTATTTTGCAGCATACCAAACATGAGAAATAAAATTATTTTCTGAAATTTTGGAGACTTTGACAGGCTCTTATGTGTTTCCTTCTAGTGACCAACACAAAAGATCAGGCGCAGCATCATCATGACTTTTAGGACATGTTTGTACCATATTATTTTGGTCATAAACTATTAGGCTATGTTTGATAGAGGGATAATCATGGATAAATCTGATTTATCCTTAATCTTTCATTTATTTTGTAAATAAAATGAGACTTAACTTAGATTAACTTAATCTGATATATCTCAAGAAAATGAGAATAAAGTGTGGGATAAATCTTTTCATCTAGTACATGAGATGTTTTATCCCTAATCTTTTTTTTCAAGACATAGTCACCTCATATAGTACATGGAATGCTTTGTATTACTATTTATATATTATTTATGATATAAATTTTAAATTTTATATTAACAGTCAAATAATATATAAATAGTAATTTTAAAATTAATAATCATATATCGTACCAAATATAGGACAAAGTTGTCTTCTAAATATATTCTAACTCAAACCATACACAACAGGGATAAAAATAGTCACAAAGAGTGACTTATCCTTATTCCCATCAATTTTATCCTCGTATCAAATGGGGCCTCAAGGAATAAACTTGATTTATCAGCAAGTTAATCTTGTACCAAATAGTCTCTAGGGCATGTTTACTAACATATTATTTTGGGGATAAATCTGATTTACCTCTAAGTTAATCACGTACCAAATAGCCTATTAAGGCCCTGTTAGGTTTTTTAAAGAATAAATCATGTTTTCTCCAAAATAACTTAGCACCAAACAGCTCAATAGGGTGTGAATTAATCAGTTCAAGATTCTATTTGATCATAACTATTTGCAACCAATCTGAAGGTCTTTTAAATTAAACCAAATTTGATCAAATTGATTAAACCCCTATTTAGTTAACATACTATAAAACATTATTACACTAAAAATAAAAATAGCATTCATATAGTCATATATCATAAACTATTTATTTTAATTATTCATTACTTAAAAAATAAATATATAAAAATAAATTATTTATGTTAAATATTTAATTAATTTTTAATCTCGAGGTGAAACAAACCGAATTGTATGTGTTCCGTTCATTTCAGATTGTGTACTTGACTTGATTAGATTGAGTTTTTTTTAAAAAAAAACTCTAAAACGGACGAAACTGAATCGTCCTCACCCATAATGACTTAACATCAAAGCAGGCCTTTTTGGGCCTAGTTCCTCTTTTGCAAAGGCCCAGTACCTTGTCCATCGAGATGGAAATAGCCATCGTACACCTACAGATCATGGGCATTAACTTTGGCTTATTAAAACTTTATAGATATAAAACCACATTTGACGGCTCAGTAAAAGGTATACAAGCAATCTTCGTTTCCTAATACATGTACTTTATTATGAGTTAATGTTGCTTAAACCCCCAGTCCATTTAGGTGACGTTTGATTTGATTTAATTATTCACCTTAAAAAATAAAAATTACTTTAACAAAAAAATATTATTATATTTAGATGTTTTATCAATGGGATGAAGATCTAATCTCTCAAACTACTGCTGCTTTTGTCCCCAGAATGGGGCCTTAGTTGATGCCAAAGATTTTATCCACAGAACACAAACTGTAAAAGTTATCTTACGAGCTAAAAAATTAATGTCAAAAGGATACATTGTTAGGTTCAAATTGTAATAGGGTGTTTGGTTACACATTAAATTTTTGTACACTTTTATGATAAAATGTTGTATTAAAATAAAATGTGAACTAACCAATAACATAAAATTGTCATGTTTGGAAGGATGTGATAACAAACTAAAATGGATACCATATATGATCAAACAAAGTGGGTATCACAAGATAAAAAAAGAGATGAGATCCTCTTTTTTGTCTAAGAAAGAAATCACTTTAGAAACATAAATTTGTAGTAGTTTTAAAAAATCTCTATTAACACATTTTATTACAAAAATATAAAATTATAGCAAAAGCTCAATTTATCATGCAACCAAACACATCATAAATAAACAATAGTGTTTCGGTGAATAAGTTTTAGTGTAAAATATTCTTTGTAATGAATTAGCCATGTTCTAGATTCGAAAGGAATGCATTTTCATTTATGATAATTATGGGGTGTTTGGTTACATGATAAACTAAGTTTTTTATTACAAATTTTTGTTTTTGTAATAAAATTTGTTAAAAGATGTGTTTAGTAACCATTACAATTTTATGTTTTAAAAGATATTTTCTTCTTTTACAAAAAAGAGGGTATCATCTCTTTTTTTATCTTGTGGTCCCTCACCTCATTTAATAATATGTGGTACCCACACTTTCTTGTTATCGTATCTGTCCAAAAATAACAAATTTCTATCACCGGCTAGTTCACACTTTATTTTAATACAGCTCTTTATTGTGGAAAGTGTAAAAAAAATTAGCGTACAACCCAACACCCCATTCTGGGACAACCAGCTTTATCATTTTACAACATATATTTTTCTTCGTAAAAGATTTTCAGGTTGTCTCAAAATATATAAGTATGCAAGATAAAAGCCAAATACACATTTTTATGGATTTTAAATGTTGTAAGGCATACAACCAGGGAATGATATGTTCTTGTCCGAAATATTAATGATAACATATTTTAGACTTGAGCATGCTTTTGAAATTCATATCAACGCTAATATTTTGTAAAGCCTATTCTAGGGGATGGACAAGTGTAAATTGATTTCAGAAATTCCAATATGAATTTGGATTCAGAATGTACATATATATAGATGTATCATATATGTTATTAGAATCGGAATTGAAATTAGTTGATTCCATTTCTATTTTTAAATTTTAATAAAACTTGAATATACATCACTAAAAGTGTACAGTTTTAACAACTTATCGATCTTGAAGTATACAAGACACATCTCATAATTCCAAATAACTATGAGGATAATCTTATCTCCTATCATCAGTTACTACATGAATATAAACTTTCATCCGTTCAACGTCCTAGTTAGATAGGGGTATGTCATCAACTATCAACCCCTAAATATATCGACAATATGGGATCTTGTACTCGGTATCAAATCAATTGGAAAGCTCTTTTTCAATTTTTTCATCTATTCTATCTAAGAATTTAAAGAACTATCCCATAAGACAATCACAATCACTTACTAAGAGTGGATAACCCTTATTGGACGCTTAATCATCTTCATTGAGTTTCCCCTGTATCCAATCTATCATTGTACTGGACATCAAATTGATGATCCATAAGTCAATGGTCAAAGCATAAGATCCATTCAACAAGGCATCTTTGAAGACTCAGACCAAATGTTCAACTATGCAATCATGATGATAGTAAACTATGATTAATAGTTCAGTAAGATATTATTTAGGATTTCTAATTTGATTAGTTCAGTAAACTCATTTCACTAATAAACACTTATATGTGTATTTCAGTGTCTCTACACTAATAACTAATGAGATCAGTCATTCTCATCCCATGGGAAGTCATTATACACAGTAGTCTATTCAGATTCTTAATATCCTATCTTAAAGATCTTATAATTAAGAACATTTAGATTACATATCTCTAAATGATCAATTTTATTATTATGATCTCATCATGATTCAATCATTATTGTATATGATCGAGGACTTTATTATGATGTATACATCTATTAAGAGTAAGTAATAAAATAAGAATTGGGCTCATGGGCTCAAAAATACTAAATAAAGGTGGACTCATGGCCCGATAGAAGTAAAAATGAAAGTTGGGTTTGTGGGCCTAAAAATGCTAAATAAAGGTGGGCTCATGGGCCCAACAATAGTAAAATTAGGAGTTGGGCTTGTGGGCCTAAAAATGCTTAAATAAAGGTGGGCTCAAGGGCCCAACATAAGAGAATGAAAATAGGCTCATGGGCCTAACTATGGCAAGAGAAAGTGTTGCAAGAGCTTCTTGTAAGATAGGATAAAGTGGGCTAATTAGCCAAATGCTAATTTGGTTCAAAGATATCTTGTGGGCTTAGAAAATATAGGTAAATATGGGCCCTCTTGAAGCGAGTTGCTTGATAACTACCCTGGTTTGTAGTGGAGTCTCGCTTAGCTTCTCTTCATTGGTATAAAATAATTGGGGTAGGGAAACATATTAGTCTGGTTCGGCTTCATCAGCTCTTTTCCTTTTATGTGGCATTGTGCCTCCTCCCTCTTCATGGTCTTCTTCGTTCATTTGAATTACCTCGTTCCTAACAAAATATTGCTAAAGGTATTCTGTTGAGTATTTTTTCTATTTTCTTTCGATTATCAATTGTTTTATCATATCCAAGATCGGTCCTTGGTGACAATTTTGTAGTTGATATGGGCTCAGTGATGCCTTGGAGTTCCTTGCCTAGCCCTTGGCCTTGTTGATACCCTAAAGCTTCCATCATTTGCTATCAGATGGTCATCTCCATGCTCTTTTTCCTCTTCCAAACTTGTTTTTGCTATTTTATATCCTTTGATAATTCTAGCAATGTCAACACCAGTTGCCTAAGTAGCCAAAGAGAAGGTGAAGTCAATATACAATCAGCTTGATCGATCAAGGGAGCACTAGTCACATTGATTATTTGGCCTCTAGAAAAGAACTTTATGCATTGGTGTTTTGCTGAAGCAACATCTTCCAAAGCTTCTAAATTGGACCTTCCTCTAGAACTAGTTTGTACGTTGGGTCCATCTCTAGTACATGAAAATCCACAGTAACAGTGCACAGACCCAACTTGACTTCAAATACCATAAGCAGATCTCTTGGAACTGTTATATGTTGTCACTGTTATGTGGGATGGCTTGTTTTCTTCCCTTCTAATGCCACATAAACTCAAAGTTTCCAGTGACAAAATCTAGATATATGTCCCAATATCTACCTAATAGGATATTATGCTCACATCCTTGATGTTTACAATTATGCACAATGCTTACCCTCTCACCTTAGGGGCAGCCAATGCCATATCAGTAAAAGTAATTACTAGATGTTCACTGTGAGGTGCCAAAACTATCGTTATTTTTCTCAGAAAAGGGTCTTCATGGACTAGAACTCTCTACAAACATTGACAAAAAGTGTCGTAATGAACTTTAGATCTCTTGATTAATTCTAAAATGAAAATCTATGTTGGATTTTTATCAAGGCACTTCAATAAATCATATATCGTTCTGGGTAGTGGTTCCTAAATGTGCTCCTCTTCTAGGTTTGGCATCAGCACTAGTGTGGTTTCTGTTGTGCCAGTCTGGGGAAAGATCCATTAGAACATACGTCCACTCTAAAGCACCATGGCAAGTGGAGGGGCCTATGTTTAGTGGGTGCTACGAGTGAGGGATTTGGTCGAATAAGGATGGGGATGTGTGAAGTAACGGGAGGGGTAGGTATTGATGGAATGGATTGAATGATATTTGGTATGGGCGGTGGCGGTCTAACATATTGGATTATGAGCCGACTTGGTTAAATTGGTGGCATGGGTAGTGGTGTGGTAGATGGTTGTGGATCAACACAGATGATGGGAAGAAGGGCTAGTCAAATTGGAGAGGGTGTAATGATGGTTGGGGTTGTGTTGGCAAGAAGAGGAGGTGGTGTGGTTTGTAGAATGTGTAGGATAGGCTGGTTAAAGAGGGGCGAAGAACGTTTGACATGGATAATGGCTGAAGATACCTCAATTTGCCAACTTTTCCCTCTCTTGGGGTTGTTTTCAGTAGTAGTTGATATAGGGAGGCCTTATTAGTTTGTTGGTAATAGTGCAGGGGCCAGAGTTGGCACATGTACTAGTAGTAGGTTTTGGACTATTCCCAGAACAGGCTATTGTTGTTGCTGCTATGGTGGCGTTTGCTATGGTGGCGTCTGCTATTGTTATTATGGTTGATTCTTCAGATGTATTCTCCCATCTACATCTAGTGAATGTTGCCTAGCTTGTGGAGATCATGCATATAATCTTTAAATTGGAAGCAATTCTCCACAATATGTCATGCGTATCGGTGGTACATACAATACCTAGTCATCTTCACAATTTGGGGCCAACCAGGCTTCTCTCTTAGCATTGTAATCTGCCTCATTGTCATAAGTGCATTGAAAATGTCAACGAGGGAATATGGCAAGAGAAGGTAGTGCTTTCTTTTAGGTCCTGGTCTTTTGGGCATATGGGTCGCTGGTGGTGCTACCTAGTTGTAAGTAGCCCATGATCAGGGTTATTGTTATAGAACTAGAGCTTGTATACCAAGCTATTGAGATTCCTGGGGAATTGGTCATTGTACAATTGGCTATTGTGACTGTTGACGTTGTTGACAATGGACTTGGGGTTGTTGCTGCCATTGTGGATATTGGGCATGGGGTTGGAACCGGAGAGGATTCTTGTTTGGTTGTTGGATTGAAGAGGTTCATGATGGACATGTCCTTCAACAGAATTTGAATATAATGTGCCCTTCCATAAAGTTCTTATATTATTGTTGAGTGGAAAAGGGCAAGCACATACTTCGAACCCTATGTGACATTAGCTATGATCATCTTTACTTGTTCTAACTTAGAAATTGTATCCGTTATCCTCTCTGCAATGGACTGCCACATATTTGCATGCCTTAGGAAATCTTCCTCAGTTCTCATCTTCTCTGCCATCAAATATGTTATTGAATAGGGTGGCCCAACTATGTCCCTATATCTCTAAAAAGCTTAGCTTTGAAAATGTTGAAATCATTGGCCTTAGTGGGGCTAAGAGAGTATGATCACTCCAAAATAGGTCCCTCTAATGATCTTCTGAAGAAAAAGGTAAGGATTCTTAGGTTATCTTTCCTGAAGGATGCTTCATAGAGAAAGTGTATGGTGTGGGTGAACAAATTTATAGTGCCGTTGCATCGATGGTAGTTTGGCATCTCTAAAGGGGAAAGATGGAGAACAAGAAGCAGGGGAAGGGAAATATCAAGAGTAGATTGGGTGTCAAGTCGATGTTTAAGTTCTTCGTACTATTCATTCATTTGATTGAGCTTGTAGAGCAATGCTTGATCTACATATGTTTCCTAAGTGATGGGAGGAGGAGGAATTGGTGCTTTGGGTATGTGAATTGGGTAAGCTGAGGAGGCTTGATAAGAAGGATGTATCAGAGGGTGCACCAAGGGGGTAGTGGGGAGGAGTTGATTGGAAGAATAGATAGGTGGTCTACAAGGGCCGACAAGGTTGGCATTGAACTAATTTAGAACTGTCATCAGTTGTTGGGAGTGATGGACTGTGGGCTTAGCATAAGAATGATCGTGTGGAGTGGCATGGTGCACCATAGTTCTAGGAGTTGTTGGTTTGTGTCCTACCTTGAGGAGAATAAGGTCGGCTAGTGCCTTCCCTCTTTAAAGACCTTGGACAGCTTGGGAGAGGACTTCTAAATCAGATGAGAGAAGGTCCCTAGAAGAGAGAGAGGGTTAGAAGGAGGGGGAGGAGGAAGAGCTTGGACTGCATCTTAGGGCATCTCTAGGTTGCTGATGGCGTAGACTAAGTTGGCCACTATTTCTGGATAAGCCATATGTAATTCTTGCAACTCATGGCATGCCAAGTCATATTATGATGTCACATAGTAGTCTGTCATTCCAACAATGCATTTTGAAATCAAATCTATTGACATGATAATTGAATGGAAATTTTGAGATCAATTAAACCTTTTTTAGATTTTTCTTTTTTGGGTTTTCACTTTTTGTGAGCAAACAAGCATAAACGAAAAAATAGAATTCTATTTTTCTGATTTTTCTGTGTTTTGAGTTTTTTTTAGATTTTTTAGCTGTTGTAAAAAAAAGTATTACCTTAAACAAAGTTTTATTTTTTAAGAATATTTTTAGTTTAATATTTTTTTAGTTTTAAATTTTTATGAAAAAGTAAGTGGTTGCCTACATGAAAAGAATTTTGCAATTTTTAACCTTAAATTAATTGGTTTTAAAAGAGTGTATTGTCTACTCAATCAAATACGTTGAACCTAATTCTCTCCCAATACCGAGCAATCTTGGGCTAAGACACTTTTCACAATGAGTATGTAATGAGTACTTTAGTTTTTAGAGAAGTGGTATAACCCACCCAATCAATGATGAATGAGTTCTTCAAGTCTAGGGACTTATAGAGTCCCTGTTAGAAACAAACCAAACCTAACCAATCCAGGAGGGAATCCCTAGATGATGCATACATACAAAATCGGACAATTTAGAGCTTAAAACTCTCATTCCATGGGCAATATGTGTGGTTACACCACTTAGAAACATGTTGAGTCAAATTTGAAATAAACTAGATGAAGATTGAAATTTTCAAACCATCCAAGAACAAGATAGGGTTTTCCAAGCTAAGTAGTACCCTTCGAGTGAGAGTCATGCATTAAATGTAGATGCACAAAACTGGTTCCTTGATCAATGCCCAATGATTAGTATTTGATGGTTATAGCACTTTTTTGGCCATATCGTGTCTTTCGGATTACTACTGTATCTCTTTGGTCATCACCAGATCATTCTAGTCATGACCGTGTCTGGACAATCAACATTTTGAGTTTTTATGGACAAACAACAAGCCTTTCTAGTGGAGTCCATACCTTTCCTATTGTTGCCAAGTCATTCTAAATGTTGTTAGGAAGTTTACGGACCAAACCGAAGGACTTCTGAGCTTTCTGAGTGAATTTGACTGAACAGGGACCACATGCCGCCACACGAAGGCACATATACCCCTACCAGGGGGCATGTCCCCATGCGCCCTAAGTCTACGAACACCTTCAACCGAAACCATGTGCAGCCAACTCTTTTTTTCATCTAAATTGATCTAGGATGATTTCTAGACATCCAATCTAAGTTTTTTTTAGAAAGGATGCACTTGTGATTGGGGACATGTACCATGATCGGGGATGCAAGAAACTTCCAAAAATAAAAAATCTAGATATATTTGGGAGTCAATTCACCCACGATAGACAAAGCACATGCCCTAGTTCGAAGGTGCATCCAAACTTACTATATTTTAGATATGATTTCCATATCTCCAAAGTTGGAAGGGCAATATTTTGAAGCTATTGGCACGCGCCCTAGGTCCAGGGTGTGTGCACCCTCAATAGAGGGAACATTGGGATGTGCCCTAGGATGAGGGCGAATGAGCCCTCATCTGGGGTGTGATCCAATTTCCTTATCTTTTTTTTTAGATTTTTCAGATCTATAAAGTTTGGAAGGTAAATGTTTGGCATATATTGCATGCACCCTAGGTCAAGGGCACATGCTCCCTCGTCCGGGGGCACATCCTCCTAGTTTCTTATTTTTGCTAGTTTGATCTGATTTTAATTCAAATTTAGGTGAGCCTATATAAAAAGACATCCTCTAAATGACCCAAAATGAAAGCATGTCCTCTTGCGTATCCTCAACCTTCTAATTCACGAAATTAGCTCAATTCTAGAGAGATCTTAAAGAGAGAAAGTCTGTTTCATGCTTGTCATCATCACATCTCTTCTTCATCATCTATGAAATTCTAGGAGTGCATGCCTGGCAACTTGTCTAAATACAAAAGCTTCCTTGGCCTATCATCTTCCATCTGTAATAAATAACATTTGATTTTGACCTCTCGTTCACCTAGAGCAACCTTTGAAAGCCGATTGTGCCATTCCATCCACATGCACCACCAATCAAACCCACTAGCCAATGCACCCTCAAAGTGGTCCATGATTGCTCGTGCCCCCTCTACCCCTCACACTGTCATCAGGGGTCAACTGGTGACAAAAGCCTCATTTCGTCACCATTTTCGATCCAATTTGGTTTCTTTCAATTCTTACATCACTTTTAATAATTCAACATCATTTCTATTTCATTTTTACTTAGTCCTGCATTGCAACACATCTTAAAAATCCAAAAAATAGGGGTTAAGGGCTAGCCCTAACCAGTTCATTCTAACTTGATTGCTCCCTTTCATACCATTTTCTCTACATTTACTACACTCTACTCAGTTCTATTCTTTTTCATGTGTTTTATTGTTTTTGATTTGCACAGGACATGAAGAAAGCATTGATTAAAAGACTCTTCTTTTTTAGCTAACCATGGAAAGAAAAGTTAGAACTCACACCCATCTCTCGACACTAAGGTACACATGGTCATTTCTTTAATTACTTGCATTTAATTTTTGTTAATTTTAGAGTGGCAACTACTTTATTTCATTTACATTATCTTCCCCTACCTCCTTTAATTCTTTTTTCTTTTTCTTCTCCCACGTGACATGAACTATCTCTCCAATGCTAGAGTGATGTCGAGAGCCTAAGTTCAGGGATCAATGTAAGTGTGACTGGATCCTTTTCAAATATAAGGTCCTGACCCATTTGTGGAGTCTATAGATGAGAGGTCAGAAATTCACAAGAGGGTGTGTTGGAAGTGGGTGTGTAGGGAGAGAGAGCCCCTGATCTAGGATGACCTATAGGACGGGTGAACCCAATACCCAATGCAATCCAATGCAAGTGAAGAATGAGCAAGGAGAAGAAGAAAAGATGATGTGAGATGTAACAATAAATTAAAACAAACATGCATGATAACAAAAGTAAACAAACATGTTTGCAAGGAGATGTAATGAAAATGTGAAAGAAGAACTTGTTGGTAAATGAAGTGCTTAAAATGAAATAAAAAATTTTAAAACAAAGAGTGGAGAACATATTAGGATAAAGGGAGGTCCTACGAACTTAAAGAAATGTGAATACTTGTATCATGAAAATAATGACAGTAAATGAAAGCAAGTAAAAGAAAGCTCCATGTGGGGGCCAGTGGTTGCTTAAAAAAATAACGAGAACATGAAATTTAAAGTGTGAAAAACTTAAAATATTAGTGTAAGTAAAGTAAAAGGACAACATGAGGGCAATAGTAGGGCATAATGAAAATAAAAGACCCATGTGGGGGTGACAATAGAAGTGCAATAAAAATTAAAAGGCCTGTGTGGGGGTGATAGTAGAATGTAATAGAAATAAAAGCCCCATGTGGGAGCTATCAACTCTGGAAATGAACATCTGTTTGGGTTGGCACCTCAGATATGAATAAAAGGATTCCAACCTTGCCCACACTCACGTTGATTCCCGAATGTTTGGCCCTCGGTATCACTTGGGTGCAGAAGAGACAATTCTGGCCGTGTGGGAAGGAGACCGAAAAGAAAAAATTTAATGAAAATAAAGCTTGAAGTAGATAAGAGTAAGTGAAGAGAATGTGATCTTCAGGAGCTGGAGGCTCCGATTTATGCAACAATTAAAATAAAATTAACTAAAATAGATTGATCGTGTACATTCCTTTAGAGGGGAGATTAGGTGTAGGTTCAAGCTTCTCCTTCTTCAGCTGGCTAAGGACGAAGAGTCTCCAATCGAGTGTGTACTTGATTTCCTATGCAAATAGAAGACAAAAGACAAGTGAAAGAGATGATTAGACTTTGGCAAAGTGTAGTTGATAGAAATGTATGCCCTACAAGCCAATCATATATTACATGATTTGACATTTCTAGATATATCTTATTCAATTAATTAGGCAAATCTTCATTATAAGCTCTTATTAGATGTGAATATCATATTGAAGTCCTTGATCAAATACAATGATGATTAAATCATGATGAGATCATGATAATGAGATTGATCATCTAGAGGTATTTGATCTAAATGTTCCTAGTCATAGGATACTTGAGACGGGACATCAAGGATCCGGATAGACTAGTGTATGTGATGTCTTCTCATGTGATGAGGACGACCGATCTCATTGGTCATTAGTGTGGAGACACTGAGATACACATACAAGTGATCAATAGTTTAATGAGTTCACTGAACTGACCAAATTAGAAACCTTTATTGGTATCTTACCGAACTGTCTATCAGGGTTTTCTATCATCACGGTTGCATGGTTGGACCTTTGACCTGAGCCACCAAAGATGCCTTGTTGGGTGGAACTTGTGCTTTGACCATTGACTTATGGATCACAATTTAGATGGTCCTGTAAAGCAATGGATCGGGTACAAGGAAAATCCGATGGAGGCAATTGAGTGGACAACAAGGGATCGTTCACTATCGGTAAGTGAGAGTGAATGTCCTATGGGATAGTACTCTAAATCCCTGGCCAGGGTAGATAGGATAATTGGAAAAGGAGTTTTCCAATTGATCTAATTCCGAGTACAGGATACTATAGAGTCAGTACACTAAGGAGTTGACAGTCGATGCCGTACTCCTTTCCGACCGGGACATTGGATGGATGAGGGTTTATATCCATGCGGTAACTGATGATGGAAAGGCTCAATGGAGATGAGATTATCCCCATAGCCATTTGGGATCATGGGATGTGGCTTGTACCCTTCATGATCGATAGGCCGATTAATCTGTTATCGGATAACAGATTTAATTAAATTAAATAGAATTGTTCTATTTTATTTAGGCCTCAACCAAATAGGTTATTGGGCCTAGTGGGTCACACACAAAAGGACTTATCCACAAGTACAGGGGCAAGGGCGTAATTTATAGAGATTTTGAGTTTTTATGAAAAATTCCATAATTCTCTATAAATACTAATGGTTTCAGCCAAACCCCATCAAGCCAAGGGTGAAAACCACGTCCCTAGCCTCCTCTCTGTAGAAGGTGTCCATGGTCGATGGAGCTCTTCTCGGGAAGAGTTCTCAAGGTTGGCACGAAGGAAGAACCTGCTGTGGATGAAGTTCGTGTGGATACCGCTAGAGACCGGACACTTGAACGGTTTGAAGAGCTTAAGAAGCTCATCTCGTTCCTCTCCATGGGATTATATGAATCCCTATCAGGTATATTCGAACCGGATTTGATCGGTTTTCGATTTTCGTCGTTCGGTTCTAATTGAGATGGATTCTAAAGGAACCCATAGGAATCGTCACTTCCACTGCACCAAACTTTGATGGACGATTCCTTACAGTAGCATCCATAAAAAAATTGTTTAATAAAAGTAATCGAAAGCAAACTCACCGGTTTCGAAGTTAGCCTTAACACCTTTTATATTTTTTAGATTAAATATTATAATAAAAAATAAATATAAATATTGTTAATAATGACTCTAAATGAAATTAGAATGAATTTAAGAAAAAAATGATAATAGATGATGAAGATAGCACGATCTAGGCACGGCAACAATCGGTTCAGATTGTTTCAGGGTCTGCTGGTGCGACCAGGATGCAGAAGCTGCTACGAGTGGAGATGACATTGGAATTGAGATCTATTTTCTGGGTTGGAAAGAGGACTCACTGTGGTGAATTTTGTATGAAGAATTATTTATCTGAATCCATTCGAAGAAGGCCAAAAATTTTCTGAGAACACAAAATAACAAATAGTAGAATTCTGGATCCACCGGCGCAATGTCGGTGTAGGAACCACAGTGAGTCCAACCTTGCCCACACCCACCTTGATTCCCGAACGTTTGGCCCTTGGTATCACTTGGGTGTAGAAGAGACAATTCTTGTTGTGTGGAAAGGAGACCGAAATGAAAAAAATTTAATGAAAATAAAGCATGAAGCAGATAAGAGTAAGTGAAGAGAATGTGATCTTCAGGAGTTGTAGGCTCCGATTTATGCACCAATTAAAATAAAATTAACTAAAATAGATTTACCGTGTACGTTCCTTTAGAGGGGAGATCAGGTGTAGGTTCAAGCTTCTCCTTCTTCAGCTGGCCATGGACGAAGAGTCTCCAATCAAGTGTGTGCTTGATTTCCTATGCAAATTGAAGACAAAATACAAGTGAAAGAGATGATTAGACTTTGGCAAAGTGTAGCATCCTTAAAAAATTAGTTTAATAAAAGTAATCGGAAGCAAACTCACCGATTTCGAAGTTAGCCTTAACCCCTTTTATATTTTTAGATTAAATATGATAATAAAAGTTAAATATAAATATTGTTAATAGTGACTATAATTGAAATGAGAATGAATTTAAGAAAAAAATATGATAATAGATGATGAGGATAGCACGATCTTGGCACGACGACAATCAGTTCAGATTGTTTCATGGTCTGCAGGTGCGACTAGCATACAGAAGCTGCTACGAGTGGAGATGACTTTGGAACTGAGATCTATTTTCTGGGTTGGAAAGCGGACTCACTGTGGTAAATTTTATATGAAGAATTATTTGCCTGAATCCATTCGAAGGAGGCAAAAAATTTTATGAGAACACAAAATAACAAATTGTAGAATTCTGGATCCATCGACACAGTGTCGGTGTAGGAACCACAGTGAGTCCAACCTTGCCCACACTCACCTTGATTCTCGAACGTTTGGCCCTCGATATCACTTGGGAGCAGAAGAGGCAATTCTGGTCGTGTGGGATGGAGACCGAAACAAAAGATTTAATGAAAAGAAAGCATGATGTAGATAAGAGCAACTGAAGAGAATGTGATCTTCAGGAGCTGTAGGCTCCGATTTATGCAACAATTAAAATAAAATTAACTAAAATAGATTGACCGTGTACGTTCCTTTATAGGGGAAATCAGGTGTAGGTTCAAGCTTCTCCTTCTTCAGCTGGCTAAGGACGAAGAGTCTCCAATGAGTGTGTGCTTGATTTCCTATGAAAATAGAAGACAAAAGACAAGTGAAAGAGATGATTAGACTTTGGCAAAGTGTAGCATCCTAAAAAAATAGTTTAATAAAAGTAATTGGAAGCAAACTCATCGGTTTCGAAATTAGCCTTAACCCCTTTTATAATTTTTAGATTAAATATGATAATAAAAAATAAATATAAATATTGTTAATAATGACTAAATGAAATGAGAATGAATTTAAGAAAAAAATATGATAATAGATGGTGAGGATAGCACGATCTAGGCACGGCGACAATCGATTCAGATTGTTTCATGGTCTGCAGGTGCGACTAGCATACAGAAGCTGCTACGAGTGGAGATGACTTTGGAATTAAGATCTATTTTATGGGTTGGAAAGAGGACTCACTGTGGTAAATTTTATATGAAGAATTATTTGCCTGAATCCATTCGAAGGAGGCCAAACATTTTCTGAGAACACAAAATAACAAATAGTAGAATTCTGGATCCATCGACGCAGTGTCGGTGTAGGAACCACAGTGAGTCCAACCTTGCCCACACTCACGTTGATTCCCGAACGTTTGGCCCTCAGTATCACTTGGGTGCAGAAGAGACAATTCTGGCCGTGTGGGAAGGAGACCAAAAGGAAAAAATTTAATGAAAATAAAGCATCAATCTGATAAGAGTAAGTGAAGAGAATGTGTTCTTCAGGAGCTGTAGGCTCCGATTTATGCAACAATTAAAATAAAATTAACTAAAATAGATTTACCGTGTACGTTCCTTTAGAGGGAAGATCAGGTGCAGGTTCAAGCTTCTCCTTCTTCAGCTGGCTAAGGACGAAGAGTCTCCAATCGAGTGTGTGCTTGATTTCCTATGCAAATAGAAGACAAAAGACAAGTGAAAGAGATGATTAGACTTTGGCAAAGTGTAGCATCCTTAAAAAACTAGTTTAATAAAAGTAATCGGAAGCAAACTCACCGGTTTCGAAGTTAGCCTTAACCCCTTTTATAATTTTTAGATTAAATATGATAATAAAAATTAAATATAAATATTTTTAATAATGACTCTAAATGAAATGAGAATAAATTTAAGAAAAAAAATGTGATAATAGATGATGAGGATAGCACGATCTAGGCACGGCGACAATCGGTTCAGATTGTTTCATGGTCTGCAGGTGCGACTAGCATACAGAAGCTGCTACGAGTGGAGATGACTTTGGAATTGAGATCTATTTTCTGGGTTGGAAAGAGGACTCACTGTGGTAAATTTTGTATGAAGAATTATTTGCCTGAATCCATTCGAAGGAGGCCTAAAATTTTCTGAGAACACAAAATAACAAATAGTAGAATTCTGGATCCACCGGCGCAATGTCGGTGTAGGAACCACAGTGAGTCCAACCTTGCCCACACTCACGTTGATTCCCGAACGTTTGGCCCTAGGTATCACTTGGGTGCAGAAGAGAAAATTCTGGCCGTGTGGGAAGGAGACCGAAAGGAAAAAATTTAATGAAAATAAAGCATGAAGCAGATAAGAGTAAGTGAAGAGAATGTGATCTTCAGGAGCTGTAGGCTCCGATTTATGCAACAATTAAAATAAAATTAACTAAAATAGATTGACCGTGTACGTTCCTTTAGAGGGGAGATCAGGTGCAGGTTCAAGCTTCTCCTTCTTCAGCTGGCTAAGGACGAAGAGTCTCCAATCGAGTGTGTGCTTGATTTCCTATGCAAATAGAAGACAAAAGACAAGTGAAAGAGATGATTAGACTTTGGTAAAGTGTAGTATCCTTAAAAACATAGTTTAATAAAAGTAATCGGAAACAAACTCACCTGTTTCGAAGTTAGCCTTAACCCCTTTTATATTTTTTAGATTAAATATGATAATAAAAAATAAAAATAAATATTGTTAATAATGACTCTAAATGAAATGAGAATGAATTTAAGATAAAAAATATGATAATAGATGATGAAGATAGCACGATCTAGGCAAGGCAACAATCGGTTCAGATTGCTTCAGGGTCTGCTGGTGCGACCAGGATACAGAAGCTGCTACGAGTGGAGATGACTTTGGAATTGAGATCTATTTTCTGGGTTGGATAGAGGACTATCTGTGGTAAATTTTGTATGAAGAATTATTTGCCTGAATCCATTCGAAGGAGGCCTAAAATTTTCCGAGAACACAAAATAACAAATAGTAGAATTCTGGATCCACTGGCGCAATGTCGATGTGGGAATCACAATGAGTCCAGCCTTGCCCACACTCACCTTGATTCCCGAATGTTTGGCCATCTGTATCACTTGGGTGCAGAACAGACATTTCTGGCCGTGTGGGAAGGAGACCGAAAAGAAAAAATTTAATGAATATAAAGCATGAAGCAGATAAGAGTAAGTGAAGAGAATGTGATCTTCAGGAGCTGTAGGCTTCGATTTATGCAACAATTAAAATAAAATTAACTAAAATAGATTTACCGTGTACGTTCCTTTAGAGCGGAGATCAGGTGCAGGTTCAAGCTTCTCCTTCTTCACCTGGCTATTTTTAGATTAAATATGAAAAATTAAATTTAAATATTGTTAATAATGACTCTAAATGAAATTAGAATGAATTTAAGATTAAAAATATGATAATAGATGATGAAGATAGCACGATCTAGGCACGGCAACAATCAGTTCAGATTGTTTCGTGTCGTTGGTGCGACCAGGATACAGAAGCTACTACGAGTGGAGATGACTTTGGAATCGAGATCTATTTTCTGGGTTGGAAAGAGGACTCACTGTGGTAAATTTTGTATGAAGAATTATTTGCCTGAATCCATTCGAAGGAGGCCTAAAATTTTCTGAGAACACAAAATAACAAATAGTAGAATTCTGGATCCTCCAGCGCAATGTCGGTGTAGGAACCACAGTGAGTCCAACCTTGCCCACACCCACCTTGATTCCCGAACGTTTGGCCCTTGGTATCACTTGGGTGTAGAAGAGACAATTCTTGTTGTGTGGAAAGGAGACCGAAATGAAAAAAATTTAATGAAAATAAAGCATGAAGCAGATAAGAGTAAGTGAAGAGAATGTGATCTTCAGGAGCTGTAGGCTCCGATTTATGCAACAATTAAAATAAAATTAACTAAAATAGATTGACCGTGTACGTTCCTTTAAAGGGGAGATCAGGTGTAGGTTCAAGCTTCTCCTTCTTCAGCTGGCTATGGACGAAGAGTCTCCAATCAAGTGTGTGCTTGATTTCCTATGAAAATTGAAGACAAAAGACAAGTGAAAGAGATGATTAGACTTTGGCAAAGTGTAGCATCCTTAAAAAACTAGTTTAATAAAAGTAATCGGAAGCAAACTCACCGGTTTCGAAGTTAGCCTTAACCCCTTTTATATTTTTAGATTAAATATGATAATAAAATTTAAATATAAATATTGTTAATAGTGACTATAATTGAAATGAGAATGAATTTAAGAAAAAAATATGATAATAGATGATGAGGATAGCACGATCTAGGCACGGCGACAATCAGTTCAGATTGTTTCAGGGTCTGCAGGTGCGACTAGCATACAGAAGCTGCTACGAGTGGAGATGACTTTGGAACTGAGATCTATTTTCTGGGTTGGAAAGCGGACTCACTGTGGTAAATTTTATATGAAGAATTATTTGCCTGAATCCATTCGAAGGAGGCAAAAAATTTTATGAGAACACAAAATAACAAATTGTAGAATTCTGGATCCATCGACACAGTGTCGGTGTAGGAACCACAGTGAGTCCAACCTTGCCCACACTCACTTTGATTCTCGAACGTTTGGCCCTCGATATCACTTGGGAGCAGAAGAGGCAATTCTGGTCGTGTGGGAAGGAGACCGAAACGAAAAAATTTAATGAAAAGAAAGCATGAAGTAGATAAGAGCAACTGAAGAGAATGTGATCTTCAGGAGCTGTAGGCTCCGATTTATGCAACAATTAAAATAAAATTAACTAAAATAGATTTACCGTGTACGTTCCTTTAGAGGGGAGATCAGGTGCAGGCTCAAGTTTCTCCTTCTTCAGCTGGCTAAAGACAAAGAGTTTCCAATGGAGTGTGTGCTTGCTTTCCTATGCAAATAGAAGACAAAAGACAAGTGAAAGATATGATTAGACTTTGGCAAAGTGTAGCATCCTTAAAAAAATAGTTTAATAAAAGTAATCAGAAGCAAACTCATCAGTTTCGAAGTTAGCCTTAACCCCTTTTATATTTTTAAGATTGAATATGATAATAAAAAATAAAAATAAAAATTGTTAATAATGACTTTAAATGAAATGAGAATGAATTTAAGAAAAAAAATATGGTAGTAGATGATGAAGATAGCACGATCTAGGCACGGCAACAATCAGTTCAGATTGTTTCAGGGTCTGCTGGTGCGACCAGTATACAGAAGCTGCTACGAGTGGAGATTACTTTGGAATTGAGATCTATTTTCTGGGTTGGAAAGAGGACTCACTGTGGTAAATTTTGAATGAAGAATTATTTGTCTGAATCCATTCGAAGGAGGCCTAAAATTTTCTGAGAACACAAAATAACAAATAGTAGAATTCTGGATCCACCAACGCAATGTCGGTGTAGGAACCACAGTGAGTCCAACCTTGCCCACACTCACGTTGATTCCCGAACGTTTGGCCCTCGGTATCACTTGGGTGCAGAAGAGAAAATTCTGGCCATGTGGGAAGGAGACCGAAAGGAAAAAATTTAATGAAAATAAAGCATGAAGCAGATAAGAGTAAGTGAAGAGAATGTGATCTTCAGGAGCTGCAGGCTCCGATTTATGCAACAATTAAAATAAAATTAACTAAAATAGATTGACCGTGTACGTTCCTTTAGAGGGAAGATCAGGTGCAGGTTCAAGCTTCTCCTTCTTCAGCTGGCTAAGGACGAAGAGTCTCCAATGGAGTGTGTGCTTGATTTCCTATGCAAATAGAAGACAAAAGACAAGTGAAAGAGATGATTAGACTTTGGTAAAGTGTAGTATCCTTAAAAACATAGTTTAATAAAAGTAATCGGAAGCAAACTCACCAGTTTCGAAGTTAGCCTTAACCCCTTTTATATTTTTTAGATTAAATATGATAATAAAAAATAAAAATAAAAATTGTTAATAATGACTCTAAATGAAATGAGAATGAATTTAAGATAAAAAATATGATAATAGATGATGAAGATAGCACGATCTAGGCACGGCAACAATCGGTTCAGATTGTTTCAGGGTCAGCTTGTGCGACCAGGATACAGAAGCTACTACGAGTGGAGATGACTTTGGAATCGAGATCTATTTTCTGGGTTGGAAAGAGGACTCACTGTGGTAAATTTTGTATGAAGAATTATTTGCCTGAATCCATTCGAAGGAGGCCTAAAATTTTCTGAGAACACAAAATAACAAATAGTAGAATTCTGGATCCACTGGCGCAATGTCGGTGTAGGAACCACAATGAGTCCAACCTTGCCCACACTCACGTTGATTCCCGAACGTTTGGCCCTCTGTATCACTTGGGTGCAGAAGAGAAAATTCTGGCCGTGTGGGAAGGAGACCGAAAGGAAAAAATTTAATGAAAATAAAGCATGAAGCAGATAAGAGTAAGTGAAGAGAATGTGATCTTCAGGAGCTGCAGGCTCCGATTTATGCAACAATTAAAATAAAATTAACTAAAATAGATTGACCGTGTACGTTCCTTTAGAGGGAAGATCAGGTGCATGTTCAAGCTTCTCCTTCTTTAGCTGGCTAAGGACGAAGAGTCTCCAATCGAGTGTGTGCTTGATTTCCTATGCAAATAGAAGACAAAAGACAAGTGAAAGAGATGATTAGACTTTGGTAAAGTGTAGTATCCTTAAAAAACTAGTTTAATAAAAGTAATCGGAAGCAAACTCACCAGTTTCGAAGTTAGCCTTAACCCCTTTTATATTTTTTAGATTAAATATGATAATAAAAAATAAAAATAAATATTGTTAATAATGACTCTAAATGAAATGAGAATGAATTTAAGATAAAAAATATGATAATAGATGATGAAGATAGCACGATCTAGGCACGGCAACAATCGGTTCAGATTGTTTCAGTGTCTGCTGGTGCGACCAGGATACAGAAGCTGCTACGAGTGGAGATGACTTTGGAATTGAGATCTATTTTCTGGGTTGGAAAGAGGACTCACTGTGGTAAATTTTGTATGAAGAATTATTTGCCTGAATCCATTCGAAGGAGGCCTAAAATTTTCTGAGAACACAAAATAACAAATAGTAGAATTCTGGATCCACTGGCGCAATGTCGATGTGGGAATCACAATGAGTCCAGCCTTGCCCACACTCACCTTGATTCCCGAATGTTTGGCCATCTGTATCACTTGGGTGCATAACAGACAATTCTGGCCGTGTGGGAAGGAGACCGAAAAGAAAAAATTTAATGAATATAAAGCATGAAGCAGATAAGAGTAAGTGAAGAGAATGTGATCTTCAGGAGCTGTAGGCTTCGATTTATGCAACAATTAAAATAAAATTAACTAAAATAGATTTACCGTGTACGTTCCTTTAGAGTTGAGATCAGGTGCAGGTTCAAGCTTCTCCTTCTTCAGCTGATTATTTTTAGATTAAATATGATAAATTAAATTTAAATATTGTTAATAATGACTCTAAATGAAATTAGAATGAATTTAAGATTAAAAATATGATAATAGATGATGAAGATAGCACGATCTAGGCACGGCAACAATCAGTTCAGATTGTTTCGTGTCCGCCGGTGCGACTAGGATACAGAAGCTGCTACGAGTGGAGATGACTTTGGAATCGAGATCTATTTTCTGGGATGGAAAGAGGACTCACTGTGGTAAATTTTGTATGAAGAATTATTTGCCTGAATCCATTCGAAGGAGGCCTAAAATTTTCTGAGAACACAAAATAACAAATAGTAGAATTCTGGATCCACTGGCGCAATGTCGGTGTAGGAACCACAATGAGTCCAACCTTGCCCACACTCACGTTGATTCCCGAACGTTTGGCCCTCTGTATCACTTGGGTGCAGAACAGACAATTCTAGCCGTGTGGGAAGGAGACCAAAAATAAAAAGTTTAATGAATATAAAGCGTGAAGCAGATAGGAGTAAGTGAAGAGAATGTGATCTTCAGGAGCTGTAGGCTTCGATTTATGCAACAATTAAAATAAAATTAACTAAAATAGATTTACCGTGTACGTTCCTTTAGAGTTGAGATCAGGTGCAGGTTCAAGCTTCTCCTTCTTCAGCTGATTATTTTTAGATTAAATATGATAAATTAAATTTAAATATTGTTAATAATGACTCTAAATGAAATTAGAATGAATTTAAGATTAAAAATATGATAATAGATGATGAAGATAGCACGATCTAGGCACGGCAACAATCGGTTCAGATTGTTTCAGGGTCTGCTGGTGCGACTAGGATACAGAAGCTGCTACGAGTGGAGATGACTTTGGAATCGAGATCTATTTTCTGGGTTGGAAAGAGGACTCACTGTGGTAAATTTTGTATGAAGAATTATTTGCCTGAATCCATTCGAAGGAGGCCTAAAATTTTCTGAGAACACAAAATAACAAATAGTAGAATTCTGGATCCACCGACGCAATGTCGGTGTAGGAACCACAGTGAGTCCAACCTTGCCCACACTCGCCTTCATTCCCGAACGTTTGGCCCTCGGTATCACTTGGGTGCAGAAGCGACAATTCTGGCCGTGTGGGAAGGAGACCGAAAAGAAAAAAATTTAATGAAAATAAAGCATGACGCAGATAAGAGTAAGTGAAGAGAATGTGATCTTCAGGAGTTGTAGTCTCCGATTTATGCAACAATTAAAATAGAATTAACTAAAATAGATTGACCGTGTACGTTCCTTTAGAGGGGAGATCAGGTGCAGGTTCAAGCTTCTCCTTCTTCAGCTGGCTAAGGACGAAGAGTCTCCAATGAGTGTGTGCTTGATTTCCTATGAAAATAGAAGACAAAAGACAAGTGAAAGAGATGATTAGACTTTGGCAAAGTGTAGCATCGTTAAAAAAATAGTTTAATAAAAGTAATCAGAAGCAAACTAATCGGTTTCGAAGTTAGCCTTAACCCCTTTTATATTTTTTAGATTAAATATGATAATAAAAATTAAATATAAATATTGTTAATAATGACTCTAAATGAAATGAGAATGAATTTAAGAAAAAAAATATGGTTATAGATGATGAAGATAGCACGATCTAGGCACAGCAACAATCTGTTAAGATTGTTTCAGGGTTTGTTGGTGCGACTAGGATGCAGAAGCTGCTACGAGTGGAGATGACTTTGGAATTGAGATCTATTTTCTAGGTTGGAAAGAGGACTCACTATGGTAAATTTTATATGAAGAATTATTTGCCTGAATCCATTCGAAGGAGGCCTAAAATTTTCAGAGAACACATAATAACAAATAGTAGAATTCTGAATCCACCGGCGCAATGTCGGTGTAGGAACCACAGTGAGTCCAGCCTTGCCCACACTCACCTTGATTCCCGAACGTTTGGCCCTCAGTATCACTTTGGTGTAGATGAGGCAATTCTGGTTGTGTGGGAAGGAGACCGGAAGGAAAAAATTTAATGAAAGTAAAGCATCAAGCAGATAAGAGTAAGTGAAGAGAATGTGATCTTCAGGAGCTATAGGCTCCGATTTATGCAACAATTAAAATTAAATTAACTAAAATAGATTGACCACTTGGTCCCAAACTTCTCCACAAGCTTTGTCACATTAAGAAGGTCCTCCAAAGCTCCTCCTAGTGCACTTAGATGGTGGAAGTTATTGTAAAGGATAGAGTGGGGGTTGATGGAATAGAAGTGAGTGGTAAAAGTGGGGAGGGATTCTTCTTGGGATTTAGGTGGGGGGAGGGGGGGTTTTGTGAGGGGAAGGTTGGATGCTAGTGTTAGCCTCTTGAAATCTTTATGGTACCTCCTGGAACCTTTACAATGTTGGGAGATAGCTCTCTTTTATAGACAAAAGTAAATCAACTTCAGCAAAACATGCCCCACTAAATAGGGCACCAAGCACCTTCAATGGGGCGTTTGCAACACATTAAATGTTGCATGCAACAATTTCACATGAATCCGGGCAGCGGTGGTGCAAAGTCAACTTTTTGGCATATTGCCCTGATAAGGGGGTTTTTTGATCCTTGACTGACACTTAATGTGCTGCACATGCGCTTGACTGTGGAACCAATGGTCAAATCCACCGCAAGTTCAAGCTGCTGACAGGGGCATCAGCCACATATAAAGTTTATTTTATAATCCCTATATTTTTAATTTTGTTTCATATATTTTAAATCAAACACCATCCTTTTATTCTTTCAAGTTATTCCTCTTTTTTTTATTATACATACATAACTCCTATCCCCTTTTTATTATCATATCTCACTTAACAAGACATTTTATGTTTTTGGCTTTCTTAAATTTATTTTAACATTACGATTTTATCAAAAATTAAATACAAGATATTTTGCAACTAAACACCATATAAAAGCCTATTTTCGAATCCTCATTGCCATGAGCTATCATCATTAAAAGAATGTCCAGCCAAAACCTTACTCGGCAGCTTTTCTACCCCTCTCTTGACCGCAGATTCTCTTTTGCATTTTCCTACCTATTGCTACTCAAATTTCGCCCGTAAATTTACGCGTTAACACCTGTATATTATATATAAAGTCAAAGCATGAAAAACATGGGTCCATGGAGTTACAAGATGTCCGTAATTCCGGACTTCGATATTTACGAATTTTACATACTTCTAAATGCACAAGCACAACTTGCATCAGATGGTAGGACATCCTTATTTCTAGATTTGCACAGAAAGGCGTCAAAGAGAGTGCGTTGGAAGAGGAAAAAAACCGCCAAGTCTGATGAGTTTAAAAATAAATGCAGCTCTTTGACGAAATTAACCAAATGGGAGAGAACCAAACCTCAGCCCTGCCCCGAGCCTAATTTATTTTCCTCAAACGAATTTTTAATGCTTCAAATTTTTCAAAAATGTTGCGTAAAATAAAAAAAGTTATTTCTATTTCGAGAGACGGGCAACCAAAGAAAATCAATAACTCGCATGTTGATGAGCTAGCTAGAGGCCAAGCTTTTCCTCTTTAAACAGCTGCGTGGCACACTAACCAGAAACATACCAATACCATATTTTATTGAAGAAATAAGACAAGTGAAAATACACGAGAGGTACCTTTTTACAACTCCACGCGGAGAAAATAGTGATGTCTAGGAAATGATAATTTGTACTAAGATATGCAATAAGAAAAGGGTAAATGTTGCATTCACGAAGACAACACAAACACGTACACCACTTACATCAAGCCAGAATAATTCTATTTCTACATAGTACAGAGAATCACCGTAGACGTTCCCCCGCGTAACTACTTTCCTCTCCAAGGCGTCCCAGGATGTCGGATATGCGCTTCCTGCAACCTAAGTACGTAGGCGGACATTAGATAGAACTAGATTCTTCGAAACAGAGAAGCCTACCGAAGGAAAGACTTCCCCAGCCTCGAGTAAAGCCCAAGCACAGTGGTCTTGCTTGAAACGGAGCCGCCTTTGGAATGGGTAAGGCTGGGACTCGCATTGAATGAATTTGTTTCTCCACTAGTCAGAGTCCTACTCTCCACCTATCTCTCCGTCGCTGATTCGTTCACATTGAGCGTGAGAGTCAGAAGTTCCATCAGCTCCAACCGGTATTCAAGGCCTCTGATATAGTGACCCAACAACATGCACCTGGCATCATGAGAAGGAAAAAAAAAGCACATTACCAGAATGTAGGAGGAGAATCTAACCACGCCTTGAGGACAAGTGCTAACCAGAAGAGAAGGCGTGCAAGATAATCCCGGGATAGTGAAATAAGGGGCTGAAAATTAAGAGAGGTGTTCTCTACAAGCTCGGCATAGTCATCTTTTCCTAGATTCAATGCACCAGTTGAGGCATTTTCAGATGGGGCAGGAGCCTTGCTTTGCATCTTTGGAGAAAGAGTGGCAAGAAGACCGTGCACGATCGAATGGATTGTATCCAGTAGTTCGGGACATGCTGGTTCTGAAAGTTCAGCAACCTGAAAAAAGGAAACCAAGAACAAGGGTTCTTCAACTTTCATCCCACCACATGTTCACATCACACGTAGAATAAGGAGCCAGTTCTAATAGGATTAAAAATCACATCTTAAGGATGGACAGTTTATTATTTTTTTCTTAGTCGAGGATTGAGATTTTAAGAATGGAATCATTACACCACATGCAAAATGATACATGCAAAATGATTTCAAGCACATATAACACAAACAACGGGAGACTTGCATGTTTTGGCTTTATTCTTTAGAGGTAACCGAAAATGATCAGTGCAAAATCAGAAAAAGGAAAATGGTGACTGACTATGGATGGAGCAAAGAACTCACCTTTGGCTTTCTTCTTTTGGCTTTCAATCCACCTCAAGTCCTCCAATCTAGCCAAGCTCAACTACCCTAGTCAAGATTTTATCCAGAAGTTGACTGACTAAAACAAAGAGGTAGAGTGATAAAGGGTCCCCATGCCCTTGGATGGAGCAAAGAACTTAGGCAGCCATTCAATAAAACTAGGGGTGTTAAAGATTTGATTTGGTTTGGTTTTTGAAAATTTTTATCCAAACTAAACTAAACCAAACCAAACCAAACCAAACATTTCTCTCGAACCAAACCAAACCGAATTGAATTAATTCGGATTGTTTCAGTTCAAACTATAATTTGATCAAGCCATCAAGGTATTGTATATATTTCTTAACATTTTATTTAATTTGATTTAAACCAAAATATATTAAAGCATAATGTTTATGTTTATATACATGATTAGTTTTATATGAAAAAGACATGAAAATACTGTTACTACGTCTGAATTAGAATAAATATTTAGTTTTTGTGTGTGTGTGTGAGGAGAGGTTGAACCAAATGGTGAGCACCCCTGGCTAAAACTGAAAATCTAGCAATTCTTAGACAAGCACAGATCCGTGGGATCCAACTTTCATGGAAACCCATCTTGTTCAGTATTGTTAAAAACAATTTTAATCCACTTTGTTATAAACTTTTTCAAAGTCTTGACTTGATAATTGTCCCTTTCTTCTTTCTGATCCTTTGGTCATGTATGGTTTCACAAGCAATCATAAAACTATCCATATACCCATTCAGAAAGGCTATCTGAGCTTTGTTCACCAATTTGTCAAAAACCAATGCAGCCTGTTGGCCAGAGTGTTTGTGAAAACCTTATGCTCCCCACTGAGTAAGCTGATCAGCCGAAAGCCACCCAAATCTATTCCTCCTTTTTCTTCCAAATTAGGAAAAGATAAGTTGAGTTGAAATATCTATTAAGTTGTGGATTCTCTTGGATTGCAACCAAATACGTTCCTATGTTATCAGAGGCACAGAGGCGCACATATCAGTTTCTCCTCACCTCTCCTCTTGTGCTCTCGAAACATTTTATTTTATTTATTTATTTAGTTCATTAGTTATTTAATGAACTAATTTTCGCATCTAACACCTTGTTTTACTTTACTAACACTTAGTTAAATTCTTAAACTGCATTAAGTTTATTTGTCTTTCTCTTATTGTAATTAGTTAGTATCTTTGTGTTTACTTAGTTTAATAATTTTTAAATCATAATTACATATTTATTTACTTTAATTAAATATGTTTTCTCCAAGCTCCAACCCAAACTTTCGGTGCGACCCGGAATGATCCGGTTTGGACACATCGTAACTTACTCTCCATGGCGGAAAAAAATATACAATATAAATATTGTGAAAAAATTATATTCAAGGATATTTATCAATTAAAATTTCATCTTGTAGGGATGTAGGACAATATTGCACCGTCCACACAGACTCCACCCGAGATAAGAGCCTAATTTCACAGGCACCTACAAGTGATGAAACAAGCGAAGGGAACATCCAAGAGGTATAAGGAGATTGTTCGAGAAGAAGTATCCCAACAAGACGTTCTGTATATATTTACGAAATCAGACAAGAACATTCGGATATTACTCAAGACCAAGACTACGACAATGGTACATTTGTAGTACTTATAAAAATAGTTGAATACATTGGTCAATTATCATTAATCACTTATTATTTTTAAATAGGTGACCTTGAAGTAATAGAAAGAAGTCGACAATCTTTCGTCAACAAAGACCTTTATTGGCGCACTGGCAAATGGTGGGTCAAGGGTCGAGAAGTGGGAGTGGATGAGAAAGTGAAAAAGAATCTAACAACCAACCGAAAAAAGGATGAGATTCCCGTGGATCCATCCATCATAAAACCACGACAACATCAAACGGTCAGCACAACAACAATGAAGAACCAAAAAGTGTGTAAGAAGAGGATTGGTTAAGCAATTTCAAGATGGTTTTTCTACCGCAACATACCAACAAATGCTACCAAGAGAACATACTACGAGAACATGATTGACACAATTGCCGATATCGAGAGAGGAATGCCCAGATCAAATCCGAGAGAGATATACAACGTATATCTTTCTTTGGAGGTGGAAGATATAAAAAAATATGAAGTCATTTGAAAAATTTAGGACGAAAGATGTTGCACGTTAATGACAAACGGATGGACCGATAAGTATGTTTGATTATAGTACTTTTCTAAATATTTTTTTAAGTATACTTTTCTCAATGTCTTTTTCTTAACATGTAAAACGGGTAAGACAATAATCAATTTCCTAATCTACTATCAAGTTGGCACCATCTTTTGAAAGTTGATCGTGCATTGGGTTAGGTAAAAAATGTCGAGTACTTTTCGACTTGATAGATGGAGTTATCCAAGAGATAGGGGAGGCTCGGGTTGTCCAAGTAGCCACAGACAATGCAGCCGAATATAAATGGCAGGGCAAATGTTGATTGTTCTGCCCACTCCTTAAACTTGATGGTGAAGGACATATGCAAAGATCCTCAAACAGATAAGATAATTAAACTAGCCCAGCTTATTTCCTCGTTCATTTACAATCATAATTACATCCTTAGGGTCGAGAGTTGCTACAGCTGGTGCAACCTAGTTTGCCTCCCACTACATTTTCTTAAAGAGTTTGATGACTCGAAGGAGACCTCTAAGCCATATAGTAATCTCACCGGGATAGAGTACTTGGATGGCTAGATATAATCCTTCAGATAAGAGAAAAGGGAGAAAAGTAGAGGCAATAAAGAGTGGAGACTTTTGAAAAATTATAAAGAAGGCTTTAAGCATAGTCCAACTTATAGTGAAGGTACATAGGATGGTTGAGGAAAACAGAAAGGTAGATATGGGCTACTTATACAATACAATTGAGAGAGCGAAAAAAGAGATCTCTAATACAGTGTCCAACTTCAATAAGTGGTGGAACATCATTGATTGCCGGTGTGATAGTCCCTAACCACCTACATTGTCCCTTTACTCATAAGAACCACCTGTAAATCTTGCAAACCGTTCAATAATTTTGTCAATCTTTAATGTTCTTGATTCTTAACCGCATATTGTAATGGCAAAATACTAACTTGTCCAATCTCTCATTCTTCAACCTTTTTTTTGTGTATTACACCAAAAGTGATTTAGTTCCTCTCACACTATAATGAACTAATACTTTGACTCTTGTACTACAATAGCGGCGAATAAATTCCATCAACTGCTGTTGGATACTTGGATCCACCACTCAAACAAAGAAAACAAATAGTATAGTAAGTGTATAATCTTCTTACAGAAATTATAAACATAACACAAACATATCAGGAGAAGCCTTGTCATATGAGTATTATATATTTGGATCTCCGTAAACTTCAATTCTATGCTTATACGATGCCATCTGAAATACGACATGAAAAAGAAATTAGTTTATACAAGGCATTCAAAACTTAATTAGTCATATGTAAGCAAGCAATAACTCACTTTACTTCCCACTTTCATTTTGCCTTGTGGAGTCTTACATAAATGTTATATCCTGACAATGTGCCTCATATTACCTCAGAGTCGTTGGATACTTATTAGCCATATTGTATTCTTGTGTTCAAGAAATATCCTGACAAAAGGGGAAGACGACCATTAATGACATTTTTACACGTTACTACAATAAATGTACAAAATATAACACAAAAATAAATACATGCAACATGAATATCGTGGTGGAGTATTTTATCACATATGTTATTTATTATCTCCCATCATCTCTTATAACCTTTTAGATATTTCTCTTTAATCTTCTTTTTGGCTTTGTCCATTGCATCATATAAGCATCCCATTTGTTTTTGTCATTCGAATCCATCAATATCAATGTATGTACCAGTGGTTTTATCACGGATAAGTAATACTACACACTTTCCAATCACATATTGTCCTCAATAATATGTTTCATCTTTGCTAAAATATCAAACGGGTTCATTCTGCCATGAAGGTTAACCATGTAATCAATGTATGTTGATAATAGTATGAATCTCCTCATGTCGTGTCAATGTCTCAACAAGCACTCTAATGCAAAAAAATGTGTAGCAAATCTTATTGTACCAGGTCACACTAAATCATGATTATTTGTATGTTGTCTCGTAATGTGCAGGAGTCAATGATGCACAAATATTGTCCTTGACTCACCAATGACTTGACAGATGGCTCCTTACCAATGTCTTCTAACATCAAGTTAATAGAATGTGTAGCAGACGGCACCCAAAACAAGTGTGGTCTTACCTCCATCGACTTCTTCTATGCAGTCTTATAAGAAGTTCCATTGTTAGTAACAAGTTGTACAATGTTGTCTTTACCTATTTCCTAGATAACATCGATCACAAGACCAAGCAAGTACTATGCATTCTTGATTTGCCCAATGCATCAATAGATTTCAAAAATATGGTGCCTTCGTAACAATAAATGAGATAACTTATCATTGATTTCTTGGTGATTCCTATCTATCTGTTGTACATTACAGTACAACCCCTCCCCTTTCATATTTCCTTGAACTCATCTATCTACGAGATCAACTCATTGGCCTCATCATCTAACCCACCCATATGGATGTATTTCAAACTCTAGACTTTTAATTCCAGTCCAGCCTCAGTGATAGCATCAACCATCACTTGAAAATATGGACTCTTGGTCACATGTGCAAGGATACCCACATCAAGTCAACATAAAATAATGTTGTTGATATTCGTTTCAAATTTCTTCAATGTAAAGGGACATTCAAAATAAGTGAAGTATTATATATACCTATATGTAAAAATTATTTACAAGTGTTCCACGGCCTTCTTTGCAATCTCCCATTGAAGCCTTAACTCTTTTGAAACTTTGCATTATACTCATATGCCCTTGGTCACTGCCTATACATGGCAGTGTCTATCGCAAGGATCGCGGGATCGGAATCGGTCCCTGGATCGGTGGGGACCGATTCGATCTGGATCGAATTGGATCGGTCTGATCCAGGCCGATTCATCGGAAGGAAAATCGATCCGGATCGACCCTTAAAAAAACCATAAAACACCAAAAAATTAACTAAATAAGGAGATATATCGGATTCCGATCCGATCTACCCCATTTTGGGGCGATTTCGGGCCCAAAAGTGGCCCGAAATCGCCGCCACGGCGGCAGCTTGCCGCCGTGACATCTTCCCCGCCCTATCGGGCGGGGAAGATGACCTTCGAACCCGGTAAGGTCAGGATCCGGTGACTTAAGTCACCGGATCTGGTCATTTTAGTGTATCGGGTCCCATGGACCCGATACACAAACCGGTAGGGGTATAACCCCTACCGGTTGACTTAAGTCACCGGATCCTGGCCTTACCGGGTCCGATGGACCCGGTAAGGTCATCTTCCCCGCCCGATAGGGCGGGGAAGAGGGCTGCCGCGGCGGGATGGCCACCGCGGCAGCCTGTGGGTCGATTCCGGCGAGGGAATCGCCGGAATCGATCCAAAATCGACCGAATCGGTCGATTCCGGCACCGATTCCACCTACAAACATCGATCCGGTCCGGATCGGTAGTTCCGCCGGGAATCGGATTGGAGGGGTCCGATCCGATCCAAGAATCGGCCGATCCCGATCCGGATCGGCCGATTCTGCAATCCATGGTCTATCGATGACCGAACGAATTGTGACCAACATAACTCACTCTCTCGACCAAACTAAGGTGTAGAGCAAGTGCTAGGATCCACATCTGAACGTCTAGTGGAAGATCCTCATGCCCCCTTCTTCCATCCTCATCTTTGTGAGCATGAGCCCTACTTGCATGTATAACTTTTCTCATTTGTGCCTCTTCATCATCATAACTTGACGAAGACACCTCAACCTACATAACTAATTTTCTTTTTTTCTTATTTCCTCCCATGAGATTTTTGTCTTGCCACCCCATGAACTCATCGTACAAGTTCTGTCTTTGCTCAATTCGAATCTCCCTCTGTGATGTTCTCCTGGTTGAGTATGCCATCATTTCTTCTCTAAGCTCCGTCGACATCTTGTCACATTTATTCGTGTTCTCACTGACTCCATCGATATGTTGTTTGAGATGATAGACACCACCATTCGTTTCCTTCCCGCACCATTTATATTTAACTCTCTTCTTTTCAATATTTAACATGTGCCCATGTTGCCATCCAATGTCATGATGTGTAAGAGTACGTTGCTCCTCATCTAATATTTTTCCTACACACAAAATTAGTTTATATTTAAAAAATATATCCAACAATCAAGCAGTTTGAACAACTGGACCATCTAGAATGGGAACAAACAATCGGACCATACAAATGGTCCCCCACCCCCCCTCCGACTATGCAGTCACCCTTTGGTGACTACAGTATAGTCACCCCTTGTGACTGCTTAGGGGTCCTCCCACCCCTACAGTCAACACCCAAAGGGATGATCTTCGAGTGGTGACTATGCAATCACCCATTGCACAGCCCCTGAAGGATCGGCTACACAGGGGGAGCATCCTCACGGTGATAAATTTTAGGGAGAGGGAGGATAGGGAACGAGGCAAACATAACTCTAGTGAGGGCTTTCTTCACCTTCGCTAGAGGGGACGCCAAAGGGTATCATCGAAGGGGTGCTATAGGGAGGGGATGGGAATTGGGAAGGGAGCCCTAGGATCAATTGGAAGGGGAGGGGAATTGGGGTGGGGGGAGAGAATCAATCCAAGTCTCTTGTTAATAAGGAGAAATAAGATCAAAATCGGGTCCGAAATTGGAGCTCGATTTTAGGAGTATTCGTAATTTATAAACTTTCAGAGAATCAGCATGGATTAGCCGATTATCAATCCAATTTTGGAGGATTGGCATATTCTCACAATCCAAGCCAATTCCTACACGAATCAATCCTAGATCGATTGTTGATCCAATCCGATCCAAAAATAAGCCAGTTCCGATCCAGATCAGCCGATTCTAACTAACTATGGCCTAAAGTCTTTTAATTGGCAAAGCGGTTCACTGGTGAACCGAATTGCCAATCAACACGGTCCAAGCAAGGGTGCAAGGCACTGTCATCTTTTGCCAAGACGGGTCGAGCACCTTAAAGGACCCAAGGCAAAGCCCAGATGCTCTAGGCAACTGCCATTTCAGTCTGCTCACCAAGGCGTGCTAGTGCCTTTTCCTCTAGGAGCACCTTGTCACCTTGAAAACAATAGCAGTGCGAGGGAAATTCGTCGATGTCTGGTGGCCTCATTAAGTCCCATGAAGAAGCTAAAGTGGTTGTTTGATGTTGAATTCATCACTTGTGAGTTGTGTCGTGAAGGTAGGTGCAGACCATCATAATGCGAAACAAGATGCTGAAGATGACGAGAGGGGAATGCAGGGTGACAGGAGATCTCGTTGTTGCATGCTAGGTAGGATGTTGCAAATGTCAATACACATGCAATGCATATGAGGGCAGTGACACGATTCCTGGCAAAGCACACGACACGGAGGAAGAAGAGGGTGGGAGAAGGGGAAGCATAGAGCTTGCATGAGAATGAGAAAGAGAAGAGACATGAAAGCAAGGCCCATTGGGGGGGGGAGAGGGAGAGAGAATGAATGAACAGCACTTCACTCCAATTTTTAGCTTTGATATCCTCTTTTTTACAAAATGGACTCTTTTATAGAGCCATAGTTTTAAACTATGTAATATTTTTAAAACCAAAAGTTATCTTATATACTTTTTAATTCTAAAACATTTTTTAAACTCCAAAATTTACTTTGACACTCAACTTAAAACTCGTATGTAGATAAAGCCTTAATACTAATAAAATAATAAAATTTAGATATCAATGACGATCGAGTCTGTCTTGTGACAGAATTCTCTCTAATCCATCTTCGTCTGTGCATCCATTCAAAAAATGCATCACAATGAAGTCATTGGATCTTGGTCTCACGGTCCGACAAACCCAATAGGACCTACCTAGGGTGGGGAAGGCGCAACAACAGGCTTGTGGTTTGACCCCAAAAGAGTTGGTCAAACCAGAGTTCTGTGGGAAAGTTATCTGCAGAAATTTTATGGTTTTTTTCTTTTTTTCTAGTTTTCGAAGAACCGATCTGAACCAATTTTGGATTAGTATTTCTCCCATAAAATTGGCCAATTCTGCCAATCCGATCCGGTCTCTTATTCCAATTTTGATTCTGTTTTCCTTGATACCACCTTTCTGATATCATCCGTGGTGAATCTATTTGGATGGTCCCGTTGTCATCTACCAACAATGCTTTGGAGCTAAGTGATTCAACCGAAGGCCTCCAATTTTCTTTTTCAACAAATAACTTCTCATAGAGTTGAGCATATTGCTAGTCAGCTCAGATTTGCCTTCAATGAATGTGCCATAAATCTTATAAAAGTTAAAACATTATTCCTCCTGTTTGTCATCGTATGGAAGAACTGTTCTTTTATCTCCTTTCTTAAGCCAATGCTGTCTAGCTCTTTGCTGCAATTTTATTCCTCTTAGTCTAGGAACTGCTAAAATTAAGCCAATGCTGTTTGGCTCTTTGCAGCAATTTTATTCCTCTTAGTCTAGGAACTGCTAAAACGTACCCTATGCCTAGGATCAATTTTGATGATCTTCTGCGTTCAGACCTTGCTACTCATTCTTTAATTCAAATCAAGCTAGTGTTTTTAGCATTCCAGATTTTGCCTTCTCTCTGTGAGCATTGTTTTCCACTTTCGTTTCCTCAGTTTGGATCTCAGCCCTTTCAACTTAGCCTGTAGATTGATCACCGGATTGTCATGTTTGGGAGTCCTCCCCCACCAATCCTCCATTTTTGAGAATCCCTCTTGAGCTGTGCCCTCTCTCATACTGAAACAGTCTGACTCTCAATACAATCCAAGTGGGTACTTGTATAACTAGCAGGCAGTGATCAGAGCCGCAAAAAGGGAGGCACTTGGCCGAGTAGCCCCTTGAACAATTCTTGCCAACCTTTGGAGATGAGTTTTCGGTCTAACTTTGACTTTACAATTTTGTTGGCCCAAGTGAACATTCCGTTAGTGTGAAATTTTGATCATGTTGAAAAAAGCAATCCACTTAATGAACATCTCCATTTCCTAGGTCCAGTTAGACTGATTTGATTTGTCCCCCGGATATCTCATCATGTTAAAATCCCCTAAAAGATGCAATGGAGACCTAATGCCACAACACACTCCGCCAGTTCCCTTAAAAAGAGCTCTTTGAGATCATACAGTAGCATGTGCATTGTTGTTAAGAACCATTGAATTTGTTTTCTCGTCTAACAGCACCCAACATCGTTTTGTTCCGCAAAATGATTTACTTACTGCCACCCTTTCCGCTGGATTAAAGGAAAAACCCTTCTCTGGTACTGCTCCAATATATTGATAAAATTGTTATCTTGAATTCTTGATTAGCATTTTTTGTTTCCTGTATACAAATGATGTCAAGCTTTTCCTCTGGAATCACTCTTTATCATCTCTGCTACCTTCATCCCCCGGTCAGGCCTCTTACATTCCATCTCATAATATTCGTTGTATAACCAATTTAAGCTCCCCTCCATCCCATTTCCTCAGCTGTAGAGTATCCTGGAAACCTCATGCTACAGGACAAAACCAACCTCTCTATTTGCCATTTCCCCCCCTTTCACTGTAAGACTACAAGGGCATAAGGACGAAGCCATGTTGATTATAAACTACAAAAATTCATGACTTCTTCCTCCTGGACAAAAATGATAGACCAAATAGATGGATGTCTCATCATCCCAAAACTTGGTTTTAGCCAGAGCTAAAAGAAAGATCATTGCAAACTAGAAGAAATTCATCACATACAGAGAGTCCAAGGCATTGCAGGCAGAATAGGCCAATTCTTGGATCAGATCGGTCCCTATCAATCCAATCCACCGACTGGACAGCGATCCATGATCAATTCCTAGAGAAATTGGCTTCGATTGAGAGAATCAATTCTGGATCAGCCGAGTCTCTAGGATAATAGGATTGGATCAAGAATGACCCAGAAAACTGAAGATAAAGAATAAATGTCTGATTTTGGACCAAGGGAGGAATCGGGCGATCTCCCCCCCCCCCCGAATTCCCCTCTCTTCCGCAGCCCCCTTCCAATCTAGGGCTCCCCCTTCTTCTGGTGTCCCCTACAGTGAAGATCAACCACCCCCCATTTCAGTGAGTTTTCCCTTCCTTTTCTCTTCTCCCTCTTCTGGAGGGTGCCCCCCCCCCCCCGACTGGTTGGCCTTAAACGTAAGGAGGGGAGCAATTTTCCCCAAATATGGGGTTCCTCTAGCGCGCGCGGGTGGGGGGGGATACCTGAAGGGGTATCACCCCTCAGGGTGGGGTGACTATATAGTAACCACCTCTTCAAATGATTGTATAGGGATCTACATCGTCACCCAAAGAAGTGACTTGTTTGTTTTTTTCCACCAGCTCCATCGGCCCTTGGGAACTAAAATTGCCCCTTGTACACACCGTTCGGTTGTCTCCCTACTACCGGATATATTTATTTAATATTAACTATATTTTTTGTGTAGGACAAATGTCATGAAAAGTACGGTGCCCCTACACATCGTGATATTGGATGGCAACACAGACACATGTTAGATGTTGACAAGAAGATAGTGAAATGTAAGTGATGTGGGAAAGAAAAGAAATGAGATGTTTATAGGGTGTCTGGCAGCTCTCTTAATTTTGAGACAATCTCGTTTTTAAAATCAAGATTACTTGACTTCTCAGTTTTAATTTTAAAATAAAAAAAGTCTAATCATTTTGTGTTTGGCAAAAATGTCACAATTTTTAAAATTTATAGAGTACTATTTAGTTATGACATTAAAATCAAAATAACTTCTTGACACACACTGCATGCCAATGTAACATAGTGTTGGCGTACATTTTTTCAAAAGAAGAAGAAGAAAAGAGTAGGACAGATGGGCTGGCCTAGGAGCTGGCCCAATAGCCCATAAGATCAGCCACAATTGGGCCCAATTGGACACCTCAGCAGGGGCCGGATTCACCTGGCCCATAATTGGCACAATTGGGCCAAGTTCAGGCCTTGTGCGCAGCCCATAGGAGGGCTTGGGCCTCCTCTCAGCCTGCTGGCCCAGAAACCAGGCCCAATTGGGCCAGGCCCACTTCAGCAGCAGTGTGAACAAGGCCCAGCCGCACCCATCTTTCCACCTCAGCAGCCTTGTGCGCACCCACCTGCCAGCTCAGCCCCCCAACAGTCAGTTGAAGGAGGGGGAAGATGAAGGGACAGCCACTCAATCAATAGGATTAAATGGAGTAACTCCCATGGGGGAGGCCAAGAGACACCAGCATACTGCACCTGATGGCTCTTCATCTGCCCCCTCACTCTCTATAAAAAGAGAGGGGCGCACCAGCCAGAAGGGGCTGCTGGAAGGAGGCCGACAGGCTGCTGGTTTGGCTACTGCTCCCCTGTGCACCTGCTGCCCCCCTGCCCTTTGCGTGCCTGCTGCAGAAGCCTGTCTGCGGCCAGGAGAAGAGGAGAAGAAGAAGACAAGGTGAGAAGGTATAATGGATATGCCCCTATAGCCCTCTAAGGGCCTTCTTTCTATCTGTTCTACTTGCCCTTTCCTGCCCACTATCCATCCTCACAAGATGCCTCATTTCGGTCCATTTAAACCTCCCTAAGTTGGACTGTAATCCCCTGGAGCCAAGCCCAATCCTGGCCCACATTTCGGATCACCTGCAGGTCCATTTTCTGGCCCATGACCGGACCACCTGCAGGTCCCTCTTTCAGCCTGGTTTCAGCCCGATCAAGGCCCAAAAGACCCCCATTTCGGCCCACTTCCAGGCCTATCACCAGGCCCATAACCTGCCATCTGCAGGCCCACATTCCAAACCACCTGCAGGTCCCTATCCCAACTCGGTTTCAGGCCCCGCCTAGGCCCATGACTGCCCACCTACTGGCCCGGCTTAAGCACATATCCAGTCTCTATTCGACCCGATTTAAACCACCTGCAGATGCCCCAATCCAGGCCCATGAACACCACCTGTCCGGCCCACCTGCTGGCCCCCTTTTCAGGCCCAGTTCGAGCCCATATGTCAGGCCCAAGATCTGGCCCAAGTCCAGTTCAATTTAACCTCCATACCCAGCCCCATGCTGGCCCATCTTCGGTCCCTTGCAGCCCATCCAGCAGACCTCCAAACAGGCCCATATTCCGGCCCACTTGCAGGCCTATGTCCAGATCCTAAAACCAGTCCCCTTGTGACCCGGTTTCAGCCCATCAAGGACATCCCAGACAGGCACATAGTCAGCCCATCTTCTGGCCTACATCCAGGCCCCAAACCGGTCCATTTCCAGCCCATGTTCGGCACCCAATCCAGGCCTCCAAAAACAGGCCCACTTCGGCTCCTTTGCAGCCAGGTTCCAGCCCCATGGAGGCTCAACCCAATGGCCCTTTCACGGGTCTAATTCGCTTCCCAAGAAGCCCAACAGCAGCCCCCTTGTGGCTTGTACCGGCAAAGTGAGGGATGAACCTCAACGGCCCTTTCACGGGTCCGGTTCTCCCCTCAACACATCAAGTGAGGGAGGAACCTCAACGACCCTTTCACGGGTCCGGTTCTCCCCTCAACACATCAAAGGAGGAGAGAGCCTCAACGGCCCTTTCACGGATCCGGCTTTCCCTCCTAGAAGCTGTCCTCCCAAATTCAAGCAAGAATTGAAGCCCGGCTTTGAACGCCAAAGGAATGGACCGGCCCGAAGTGGCCTTCAGAAAATTAACAAATAAAAAACCAGAAATGCGAAAGCTACATTAAATTAAGGAGATTCACCCCTAGCGGGGAATTCCACCTTGGGCGGAGGCGTGGGCATGCATCCCGTAGCTGGCGACCCGGACGGAGGCGCGGGCATGAATCCCGTAGCCGTCGATCCTTCCCCCAATATGGCTAAGCTAAGGCTGGCTATGTTGGATGGGTAAATTTTCACTAAGTTGAAAAAATAGTCGGCATACCGTCATAATGCCAAAATTTTTCCAAAGTAGTGAAGATAAACCTATGTTGGGGGAAGGATCAATTACATTGTACACCGATGTACTTCACCCCATCTTTCAATGAAATGAAGCTTTGATGTTCATATTGATGCATGAAACCGGGCATTCAAAGTGACCCGATGGGTCGGAGGCGATGCAAATCGCCAAACTAAATTAAAACCATTTCAAATTCAAACAAAAAATTAAAACAAAAAATCAAATCTGAAAGTCATAAAAAATCAGAACTAAACAAAATCTGATTTTCAACTTATTCCGGTTCAACAAACAACCGATCTTCAACAAGATTGAACCGGTATTGAAACAAATCAAACCGAAATCAGATTTCAAACAAAAATATGCCAAAACAGAAAATCAGGTTTCAATAAAATCTGTCAACCACCAGAAAAATCAGATCAGATTTCAATAAAAAACCTGCAACCAAAAATTTCAGATTTGAACAATCCTTCAAAACAGATTCTAGCCGACTTCAAAAAAAATCTGGTTTTAGCAATCTGAAAATTAATTTAAAATCCACCGAACCTTGTTCAAATAAATAACATAAATCAACCTTTTCAAAAGAAACCAATCAAACAACTTCAAACACCCAAAATGGATCAAAAAACCAACTCAAAACCAAAAATTCTAGAATCTGAAAATTCAACAAATCAATCAAGCAACAAATACCAAAATTGCTTAAAACACTTTAAGCACATCAAAATTAAAATCAAAAACAGGTTCTATACAACCTAAACCAAAACAAACCTAAAAGTCAAACCGAAACCAAAATAAACAACAAAACCAAATCAATCAAAACAAATTGATTCAAACTTCAAAAAATCAAAGCCGACTTTCAAGTCGACCCAACAAACAAATAAAACAAACCCGAACAAATCGGTTTGCATCTGATCGGACCCAAAAAGCCGCTGCCCTTTTGAGTTCTTTACTTTATTTTGTGGATGTGCAAGTCTCCGAAAACAGGTTGCCGCGACGGTTAATCAAAAGCGTTCGAGCCGTTGCTCGATGTAAGTTAACGCCGGATACTCGCACCATCTGGCGGAGAATGGTCAAAAATGAAAATTTCAAAGAACCCGAACCTCGGTTCTAATATTTTTAAAACTATCACCGGACTACCTAATATTTTTAGGATATCACATATTTTCCTAGAAAAGTCCGGAGATGTCTTTCTTTCTAAAGAACAGACGCAGAAAAAAGAGGTTCACACACAGTATCTCACAACATTCATATTTATTTAATGTCAATCAACATGTTTGGATAACGAATCATATACATCAATTTCGTTTACTAACATAATCTTCCCCTAGTCAGCGTTCTGTCGCGAACGCCCCGCCACACAACATCATCAAACTCCAGGCATATTACTACACAAAGCAGGAGAAAATTCTCTTCTACGGCTTCCTCCCCAACGACACCCTCTTCTTCCTCATCCACGGTAAGTGTCTCCGTCACCGACGTTGGACAAACAGGGAGTAGGGGCTGGACTGGACAGACAGCACGGCTCCGGCTGCTACTTTCATTCCCCCCCTACGAAAGCGCTAGCGTTCCCCCCACCCAGCCTGGTTTCATCCCCCTCGGCCCGCGGATAGCCGCCCGACCAGCACCCCCCCCTCCACGGACCCAATGTCCCCCTCCTGACGTTGAATTCCGGCCCCCCAGCCTGGTTTCATCCCCCCGGCCCACGAACAGCCACCCGACCAGCGACCCCCCGGTCCGCGGGCAGCCGGTCACGGAACTCTCAGTGCCCACCGCCCCCCTCCCGATGCCAGCATCCCCCCCCCACCCTGGTTTCATCCCCTCGGCCAGCGGAGCCCGACGCTAGCGGAGCTCCTAGCGCCCCGCGGACAGCTGCCAACGCCAGCAGAACTCCCAACGCCCTGGCTCCCAACGCCCCCCTCCTCCCTGCGCAGACAGCACCCCCTGCTCCCAGCGCCCTACCTGCAGACGACCAGGACAACACCCCCCCGCCCCCTCCGCCCCCCCATGCTCCCACCGCCCAACCTGCGGGTGACAGGGACAACGCCCTCCCGCTCACCTGCGGACAGCGTCCCATCGCCCCGACCGGCGCCAGCGGAACTCCCAGCCCAGCGCCGGTGTTCGCCCCCGGCCTCCCGTGGACAGCCACCCGACCGGCGCCAGAGGACAGCCGCCCAACGCCGGTGTTCAGCCCCCTCCCCCCGCGGGGTTCATCTCCCTCCGGACGGCGTTGCATCGCGAATGCCCTCTTCCAGCACAACGCAAAAGCATGGCGTACCCCATGGTCGTCCGCAAGAGGAGTCGAACGCGACGTCTAGAGCGTGGGAGAGAGAAGTGGGACATTGAGCGACTCTCTTCTAGAAATGAAACAACCATACTGTTGTTTTGTTTCTGAAATAGAAGTAACAAAGGAATGAGATCGATTTTAAAAAAGGAGTACTAAAAAATACCAACCAAACAGCATATCTTCCCTATCTTTAAAAATAAGATAAACGGAAGACAAAAAATTGAAACCAAACACCGTGTTACCGCCTCAAATAACACATCGATGGGGTGAGTAGAAATATCAAGAAGTGTGACAAGGTACCGATGAAGATGAGAAAAGATATGAGAACATATTTAATTGAGATGGCATCACAGTAGGAGATATAAATTAAGAAGAGAGCCATCATAACACTGGATGACAATACGGATCAATCAATATTTTTCCAAATTCTATAGAAATTATTTGATTGCAATGCCGATAAAAATAACAATTATAAAAAGTTACAAATATTGAATATATTATTTGGGTTTAAATGTTATTGAAGCAAAGGTTTACCCCTTTTCTACTTGAAAATATTAGTCAAACTTTGTTTATTCGTACAACATAAAAGTTTAAACAATGAATAATTAATTATATTTTTCTTTGATGTTAATTTTTTAGATAGTTCAAACCCTGCATGATTATTTATTTAAATATTCACAAAATATATATTTCCTTAAATTAGTACTTAATATCTCAATAAGTTTTGAGTCTTATAGTTCAAGGATTACATGATTATTTATTTAAATTTTCATATATTATATTTTTCTTAAATATAAGTTTTGAAGCGAATGTCTTGTGAGGCTTTGCTCCCAACTATTTAGATTGGAGCACAACGAACTTATGCCTTCACTATGTTAATCATGATGAAAGAAGACTGAAGAGATAGATCAAACCACAATAGACACGAATTGTACTGATTAGTCTCGTGACGGATAATACACCATCAAGACTTACATCCACTATTAACACTACGAGGATTCGCATACACATCTGTTTAGACCAAATGAGCTTGAGCATGCTCACAATCAAGGAAGGTGGGGTCGGGAGTCGGGACCGGGTCGTTTGGGCCTAAAACCGACCCGGGTCGGTCGGGGTCGCGACCCGGGTCGGGCCGGGGTCGGCCGGGGGCGCCAAAAATAATAATAATAAATTAATTTTGGGGTCGGGGTCTTCGGGTCGGGACCGGGTCGGTCGGCCCCAAAAGCGACCGGGTCGGGCCCGGGTCGCGACCCGGGTCGCGACCCGGCGAACCATGCTCACAATAACTACTCTTTATGTGGTACGAAATTCCTTCTTGTTCTTAAGGTTTCTTATCCAAAATGAAGATTCTTATACCCCCCCCATACATGGGGAAATGGCCTGTGATATGAATGCCCAAAAGGTTAAGCCCATGATCTATCTAAATTTCCAGAACTAAGATGTCTAGATCCAACATTGCTTGAGTTAGGGTTTGTTCACTATCCGAGTTGACCCGGCAACCCAAACGAACCAACCAATTCAGGCCGGTTTGCTTTGGGTCAAAGGACATCATTAAATGGTCTGTAACCTGAACCAAATTGACATGGAGAAAATGGTACGCTTTGTTTTTTAACACCCCATAGCCCAACCCAACCAGTTTAACCTGATTAGAAGGTTATATACTTGTCATTTTGGTGGTCCCCTCCCCCAAAATCATCTGGAGAGCTCCGGAAGACTCCAGAACCCCTGACCTCTGAGATTCTGAGCCCTAGCGACCTGCCTCCTTGCCGCTGCAAGCTTTCTCTCCATGCACGCCCTTGCCCCCTCTAACAACAAACGCAACCACCGGCAGCAAAGCAACTCCAAGCAGAGTTCCCTAACGACCCCAACGACAACCCTTCATAGGCTACCTCAACAGCCAATGCAGCGACAATGACATCATAGGACTATGGCTGGGGCCTATGCTGCCAGTTTCCCAACAGACTGCGGAGCCAGAACGAGAGCAAGATGCCGACATCCCAGTGACGCCACAACGTCGGCCATCAGGTGCTTACCTCTCGATCCAGTCTACCTCTATCTTCCTCTCTCTTTCAATTTTGGCATTTTGTATTTTTAGGTCCTATACCCAGCTGAGTTGGATTCATACATTACAAGTATTCTAATATGTAAGTAGGACCTATAAAAATATGATTCGTCCATTACTGATGTGGACATTCCATCACTTTTACAATCTAATTTATTTAGCTCAAGACCTGGGAAGAAAAATTAGAATAGAGACAAATTTTTCTCTGTTGAGCCAAGGACAAGAAATATTAGAAAGAGAGGACAACCGATACGTATAATTATCATCTCCCTTATGTTTAAGGTTGTGGGAACCTCGTCTTATAAAAGTTTCTCCTTTGGACTACTTAAGAAAATAAGTGATAACCTATAAATGTATTATATAGTCCAACGATATGCATAAACATATAGAACCAAGATTTAGGTTTTGTAAAAATTGGTTTCTCATCAAAATGTGCGAATATCTGACATTAATTACATAGAACAACCACTCGCACCCGAAGACCCTTGATTAACCATCACAGCATCCTATTTTTGATTTATTGAATTTTGGTTTGATTGAAGATTTTGTTTTGAGCTTGAGATTTAGTTGGTGACTTAAATATTTTATGATTTAATTTAATTTGGTTGACATGTTAATTGAAATATTTTTAATTATCTCTTATGTCGGTTTACGTTTTGATGTTTCTTTAGGTGTGTTCGACATATTTTAATTGTTTTAAGACTTTTGATCCAATTGTATGAATGTGTTTTGAAGTTATGGTTTGAGTTTTGATTTACTCTATGATCTGGTTTTCGTTTAGGGATTGTTTTGATGATTTTTAAATGGTGTGAAAGTTGTTTATTTGATTTCTCTTAAAGTTATTTAATTATCACTTGACTAAGAATTTAACTCCGTCGGATTAAGTGAGTTTTAAATGAATTTTCATATAGCTTAAATCTGATTTTTTTGTAGTTTTCAAATTTAATGAAACATCTTTTAAATCAAGTTTATCTCATTTATTTAATTCGAGTTTGCATACCATTCAGTCCATCGGGCTAGCGTTCAATACCCAATTTCAAACATCCACAATGACACTTGAATTGTTCTCTTCATTTCATTCTATGTCGGAGTACATCAAGTCAATGTCATGAGCCAAAATCTGAAAGTGTAGGTTTTCTTCCCCCAAGGTGTACTCCTATAAGATCGAAGGAGAAATTCGGCATTAACATGACATGTCGACTCCTCTTCGATCAAATAGATTTTACATCCAATATGACTAAGTCTTTTGACTTGCCGGATGGGGTAAAGGATCTATATGCAATGGGAGTATGTCCACTCCTACGTTCAGGAGTGACTAACTGGGACGTACCTGAATTTCTCGTCTAATAGGATGCTCAAATTTTGAGCACATCCTTTATTTAATTTTCATTTCGGATTTCGGATTTTTATTAAGTTCATTTTTTAGTCCAATACCCATTGGGCCAGTTCAAGTCACATCAGCCCAGTTGGCCGGCCTTTAAATCTTCTTGGGTCCGGTAGGCCTGTTTTGTGCTTCTTGGGCCTGGTGGGCCTGTTTGGAACCTTTCACTTCTTGCCACGTCACTGCTTGGACTGAAATTGAGGTTCCCTTCGCTGAAACAGGACCTGTTTGAGACAATTTTTAAGTGGTCGGAACAGTGGGTTAAGTGGGCTGAAAAGGGGCTGCTTTGGAAGCCGATTTGAAGGACTACATGGGGTAGATCCGGGTCTGTTTTGGGGTGTAACTGGACTGGTTTGGGGCCCATTCAAGGGACTGCACAAAGGGCAGATTTGGGGTCTGTTTGGGGTCAACAAAGGGGACTGTTCAGGGGTAATTTTGGGCCGCAAGGGGGCCATTTTGGGAGGCTGTGCAAGGGGTAGGACAGAGGGTTAATTTTGGGACACAAGGGGGCTGTTTTAAAGACTGATTGGATGGGCTGAGCAAGGGGTAGAATAGGCGGATAATTGGGCCAGTTTAAGGGGTCGGTGATAACCTGTTTGGGGGGTCTGTTTTGTGATCTGTTTCGGGTCTGTTTAGAGGTTGTGGTTAGGCCAGTTGAAGGTATGTGTAGGGACCTGTTTTATGACCTGTCTAGGTGTTGTCTAGGGGCTTAGCAGATCTATGTTAGGAGACCTGTTTGAGAATTTTTGAATACTGCAAGGGGCTGTTGAGCAAGGGTTTGAGAAGGTTGTGTAGGGAACAGCATAGGGGAACTTGTGTGGGACCTGTTTGGGGTCTGTTTAGGGGGCGAAACGGGGCCAAAACAAGAGGCTGTTGAAAGAAATATCGGCCAACCTAGGGAGGGAACTGGATCTGCACAAAACAGACCCCGGTTGGGGCTGTTTTGGCAGAACCCGATGGCGTATACGGGCTGATGGGTGCGCCGGCTGGAAGAGAGGAAGATGAGGGTAGATTCAGCCTAGGTAAAGGGTAGAGGAGGAGAAGAAAGGAGAGAGATGGAGAGCTACATGGTGAAGGCCAGACCTCACATTTTCTTCTTCTTCTTCTTCTTCTTCTTCTTCTTCTTCTTCTTGCGCTGGCGTGGGCTGCAAGTGCTCCTCCTGCTCCTTTTTCTATCGGTGTTGAAGGTAGCAGCTCTTCTTCTTCTTCAGGTGTTGGTGGCTGCAGCAGAACGTGGATGTTGTTTTCTTCTTCTTTTGCTATTGACATTGGCAGCAGCACACATTCCCGCTCTTCTTCTTCTGTTCTCAGCAGCAGCAGCAAGACGTGGTTGTCTTCCCCCCCTCCTGTTGGTGGCTGGTTGCTGCAACATGGATGGAGAAAGTTTGCTTTGGCCTTGCAGGTGCTGGCGGCTGGGGTTGGAGAAGGACCGATGGCTGCTGGTCCCTTCTTCCTCTCCTCTGCTGGCTGCAGACCGTGGGATCCCCCCCCACTCTCTCGGCTGCAGGTCTGGAAAACGTGGTGGTGTTGTTTCGTTTTGTGATTTCATATATGGCATCCTCCCTTCTGTTGGCAGCATACGTGAGAGAGAGAGAGAGAGAGAGAGAATCTCTCTACCTTCCTCAACCAGCCCAAGACTTAGCTTGAAAAACTTAATCCTGAAGCATCTCCATGATGGCTGGAGATTAGGTCAGCTTTTTGACCAAATTCTCATCAAGATGGCCGTCGATCGGATGGTTGAAATTAATCCCACAGCCAAAATTAAATTAGTTCCAAAAATGGTCAAAATTATCCAGAAGATGCTCTGATAGACGTAGATCCTATGCACCATCAGATATATAGTTGACGATCTTCAATTTGTCCAGAGATCACCGATCGGTGCAATATCGACCCTCAAAATTCTAAAAATTACATCTAAAATACAATTAAATAATTATGAATCAGAATTTTGGTTTTCGCATATAAATAGCCCTGTCTATAGATTGTTTGGATTTGGACATATTTGCCCCTGCTTTGAAGTGCATGAGCTCCACAAATTTTGAATTTTGTCTATAACTTCTTGTATATGGGTAAGATTGACGATCCGATTTCAGCATTGTTCATGGAAGTCGGGTGGATGTTCTGATAGTGTTGGATGTTTAATGGGTCTGTCTCAATTTGTCCAGACCCAATAGGAACAAAACTGTCCTAAGTCGACTTCTAACTTTCAGGGCACCGTTGTGGAGGCTATAACCGGGACAATATTGTGGACTCACTTGCTTGGTTATTTGGGTCCATTAAGCTTACCAAAACTTATTCGGAAGCCTGGTTTCTTTATTTTGTCCATGATTTGTCGAATATGAGTCAGATTTTCAATTTAACTTTGATGTTGCTCATGGTGTCCGATCGTTATTGGGCCAACATTCGGTCAATCAGGCCCAATTGGGACAAAATAGTCATTCACCACCCAGAGCCGGATTTTGACATTCAAGGCACCGTTGCAGAGGTCTTAACTAATATTGCATTGTGGGCCCATTCATTATCTTTTGGGACCAATAAGCCTGCAAAGGCAGTTCAAAAACCCACTTAGGTTGTTTTGACCATCACTTGCCAGATGCAAGTCAAATTTCCAATCTAATTCTGGCGTCTTCAAAGTTGGGCTAAATGGACCCGATGATGGCTCCAATTTGTTATTTGGCTGACTTTCGGTCGGTCGGCCCCTTATCGGGCCCGTTCAGCCCATTAGCCTTAAATATGATAGAGTAGGTCCCACCCGTCTATTCGACTTTCTTCCGTATGTTTTCGCTTGAAACTTGCTATTTATGGGCACTAAGACATTTTTGGATGCCAACAACAGTCTGTATTCATGTTAAAGTTATATATACATGCTATATGGTTTAACATGCTCTAGCAATCTTTTAAGACATTTTTTTACTACAGTTCGTGATGTCTGTCAAGTTTTGTAAAATCCAAAATTAAAATTTCAGAATATTTGAAAGACTTTTAATTATCTCCTATTGTTGAGACTTAAGAGTAATTTAAACACTCCAAAAAATTTCAGGGGGTCCAAGATATGATAGGCACCATTTGAAAGTAGGTTAGAAATGGTAGACCTAATAAATAGGCTCAACATTAGACCTAAACTGAAGACCAAACCAAATCAAACCTTGAGACCCCTATTTGGTTTGGTTTGCGTTAAAAAAAATACTTAAAATCAAACCAAACCATGAACAGCCCTACTCTGACTACTATGCTTGAATCTGAACAAACATGAAACAGTCAAATGTTGATGGATAATCTGAAAATCCACGATGTCATAATGTTTAAGATGGCTGAAATGAGGACTTCATGGCTCTAAGTCTTATGGCCCTACTCAAGCTTTAATGAATGAAATATGACTTGATTCTCATAATCAAAATCATAAGTCTAATAAGCTAAGACTTAGAGAAAAAATGCAATGAACATGGACATCATATCTAAAAAAATTCCTAACTCTAGAAATGTTATGACTTAGATAAAAAAAAGTGGGCTTCGATAATCTGAAATATGACAAGTCCTAATGAGGATCTCATGATCAAAACACATTACAACATGAAATGTAATCCGAAATATCTCTTTAGAGACCTCGTATCTAAATAAACTCTATGATTCAAAAATGTCTTAATGCTAAGACTTCGAATAAAAAGACTTAAACCCACATGTCAACTACATCAAAACATCTGAATCTTAATTCATGACTCTCAGAGAATCTAATGATCAATGTTGATCTCAAGACTCTTTTAAGTTAAAAGAAAATGTTAAGAATCCACAAAAGAACATATCCTTACAATTTTGGAACCTTAAAATATACCCTCATAAAATAAAAATCAAACTCAAACCTAAGTTTGCATTTCATTGAGTTTATAGGGTTATAGCTCCCACATGTGCTATGTAGATTTATAGTTCCATTTCTCTGAGTTGATGTGATGGTTAATCATGGTATTTGAATATCTCGATGTAATTAACATTGGAATTTTGCACCTTACAATAAAAAGAGGTCCAAAGACATAATTTTATGAATATAAAACCTCTCTATATATATTATTGTGCATATCATGTATACTGGCTAATTCTACTATGAGATATCACATGTTTTTCCATAGTAGTTAACGTTAGACAAAAATAATAATTTTTTTCCTAAATGAATGGAAATCAAGTAAAATTTCAAACTCATAATGTTTGTGATGTTTGCTAAAAATCCGACCTTTCACACTGGACTTGCCTGTCTAAGATATTGCACTGGCATTGTTGGACTTTTAATGCATCTAGAGTAGTTGATTGATATATGAACTTTAAATTTTTACCATGTATCTTAAAGCTAATTTTGTTATCTCCTTCCTCTGTGATTTTTCTAGCAATCTAAATTACCATTTAAGCTTAATTTAGATTCAATACCAGTTTCATCTTTAAAAATGTATTCATCATCAAAATCCATAAGAGAGTTTCAAAATCTTCCCCTTTTGATGATAATAAAAATCACTTCTCACTTATGAGAAGTATGTGTTGAACTTCTATTTTGAACTTAGCCATTTAATTTATTACATGATCATCAGACATGTTCTATAGGCTAAAATTTAGTTGTCATCCTACCTTATGCGCTCTATTACTTTAAGTTTTACACATTTCTCCTCAAGCACGTGTTCATGATAGGTTTCCAAACATCTATGCTACCACATTCACTTTCTCATGCTAACATCCAACTAGTTTCAACTTTCAAGTAAAAAGCACATGCTTAGGTAGTTTGACCTTCATCCAGGCATGCTTTAGCAACACCACCATTCCATCCATACAGATAGCAAAAAGCATTCAAACCCGACGAGCTCCCAGTTAATAGACCCAATAACTAAGTGGATCCTATATGGTAGTCAATATCCACTATTTAGCAGTAATTAGTATTTTCTTTCGTTATCTATTCAACCACCAAGCATGCATCATCCTCTAGGTCAAATGTGACGGTTGTTAGTTGCCACCAAACCTTCTCCATGTTGAGTGAATTAATTTTCTTTATGATCATTGTTCACTGTCGACACTCAAATTTTGAAAAGAAAATATCATGGTATCAGTTACAGATAAAAGAACAAATTCAGTTCGAACAAGTTTTCCTAAAATTCTGGAAAAAAAGGACTCAAAAAAATAAACAAGGTACCGTGACATGAAGTCAGCAAGGAACTACCAAGGATAGCAGAAATGAGAATGGAAGGGATAGAAAGCTGGATGTTCCAAAATGTCTGATTGAAGCAATGGAGGGCCAGCACTTGTCAAGATGGTCAACTTCTATCAATCGTAAGTGGAATGGGCCTTCTCGATTAGAGAATGTCAACAGTGATATCCTAAACAAGCCTTTATCGAAGATGAATGGGAAGTTTATCTCCGATAGAAGTCTACGCCGACTCCACCTCAGCAAACCAAGTCCCAGTCGGAGTTGTTTAAAAGGAAGGAAATCGGATGAGGAATCCTACTGTCACCGGAAACCAAGGCCAATGATGGAATCGAACAGTTCTAGGCCGAATGAGACTTTTCGGTTAGAGCCTATCGCGGGAAGGTCCGGCCATTGGAGGAAGGTCCGATTCCTAGTCGGAATCAAATTCCCCTCCCCGATTCCTTTCCGAAATTGCAGCAACCGAAGGCCTATTAGAGGAGGTGGAGCCCAACGTTGCAGGGGTTAGAAGGTTGAGAGAGGAAGAAGATACCGGGAAGAGAGGCAGAGCAGGGGATCGCGCCGTTAGCCGCCGGGTCTTCCTCCAAGAGAAGTTGTGAGCGTGTGTTCTTCATGCCTGCATCGCCAAAGCCGTCTCTTCTTTCTACTGGGAGCACCGGAGGAGTCTAGACCATCCACCGGAACTAGCGAGGCCGTCGAGGTCCTCTTCCTCCTTTACCGAGACCGCCGAGCTTTCGCTTGCCTCCGTAAGCCACCACGGATGTCGTCGAGGCCAATAGCCCTTCCTGTCGTCGCCAGTGAGGGTTTCTTCCTACCCCGAGACCATCGAGCTCTCCTTCTTCTGCCCCCACTGGTGCCGTTGCTGTCGAACGAAGCCGGAGGCCGCCGGAGATGGCTCGCACTGCCGTCGCATGCCGGAAGACTGTCGGGAAGACACTGTAGAAGGGGGGAATAATATCCCCCAACTTATGTCCATGGTGGAAAAGAGGCGGGGCCTACCGAAGGCTTTGTTGTTAAAAAAAAGGGAGAGGGCCGACCGGGTGAAGCTGGCCAGCCCCCGCAAGGAGGTGGACCGCCAGTCTGAATGTGTCTTCGGCGACCGGTCCAAACAGTGGACTAAACTCCCAGTTCGGTTGAACAGTGCCCAACTACAGGGCTTTCAGAAAAATTTAAATTAAAATAAACATCCAACTGAAATTAAATAAAAAATGCATCTTTAATCCAACAAATCGAGATTAGTTGGGGTGTCGACTAACCATCCGCCCCCTACGTCTCGACTTAACTTAAAAGAAATCAAAATTCAGATTAGTTGGGGGGTCGACTAACCATCCGCCCCTACGTCCTTAAGGTAGACATACAAAGGTCTATAAAAGACCCCAATGTTTATCACTTTTCATCAAGTTATGCAAGGCTAGAGCACAATCAATATGCCGTCATGCCGGTCATATGCTAGTGAAATCATCAAAAATAGTGGGAGATGTCCATAAGTCTATCAAGATCGAGTACATGCTGCCCATGAATGACAAGTTCATCAAGGACTCAAGAGACTGGATTTCCAGTCAAGTTGTAAATCATGTCTCATATTGAGAGAACAAGTGGAAAAATACATGTTCGGTGCAATAAATTTATGCTACAAGGAGAGGACAACCACATGAAACTTTTGGAAGGCAAGACAACAGGAATCAAATAAGCCTGATATCTAAAAATTGTAAAAATCTGAAATTTGAAAACGAACCGGTGAAACTGAAATAAAAAATCTGAACCTAAAACATACAAAGTCTGCAATTTAAGATCTGCAATGTATAAGAACATTTAACCCGATTCAAATCATAAAATCTAATAAATCTGAAAATTCAAAACTTGAAAACCAATTTGTAAAAGAATTCCGAAGTTCAAGCAGATCTAAAAATCTGAAATCTGGAATGAAACATGAAAATCAGAAGTCAGAGCCTGAAAATGTAAAGTCCAGAATTTGAGATTGAAACCGTCAAATAAAATCTGAAGTTTGAAGCTCAAACCTGCAGTCGAGATCCAAATTTTGAAGTTCATAAACCTGCAATTTTCAAACAAAACCTGAAAGAACCAAAATGTGCAAATCTGAAGAGCTCAAATTCTGAAAATTGGAATCTTCAAATCTGGAAATCTTTAAAACATGTGAGATTTGAACTCCACAAAATCCGACATCTGGAGGTTCGAAACCTGAAACATGTAAAATCTGGAAACTAAAAAAACTCCAAATCTGAAAGATCTCTGAATTTAAAAAAAAATGAAGCATGCAAAACTTGTAAAAATCTGAAACGTGTGTAAATCTGAACTCCAAAAATTTGAAATCTGAACTTCATATTCAAAGATGAAAAGATGAAAAGGTTCTGAGAGGATCAGCAAACCAAAATGTATTAAATTTCTGGAGTCAGAACATTTAGGAATTGCAATCATGAAACTCTTATGCCCGTTCCAAATCTGAACCTCCTAAACTTAAATTAAAACAAGTCAGAAGATGATAACGCTACTCTACAACCTCTTAAGCACCAAGATAAATTAAAACTTTCCAAATCAGACTCATTGATTACGCAAATTCAGTTCCTAAACCACAATTTAAACTAATCTGCAATCAGGTGGTCCAAAACCACTCAAACCGGTGCGAAAATTCAAATTTAAAACCAATCCAAATCATTTCACATAAATTTGAAAGTTGCATAAAAGAGAATCCAGAAATTGTCAAATCCATGAAATCTAAAATCCCCCAGAATCAAATAAGCTAAAATCTAATTCAAGTCAAGACAATTCAATCCAAATCGAAACAGATTCAACTCAATTTTAACCAACTCAAACAAACTCAAGTTAATTAAACTCAAACGAAATAAATCTGTAATAACTTCAGCATCTACCAATCCCTTGATTCAAACAAATCTAATGCAATAGAAACCAAAATTTCAGCAGAAATTTCAATCCGTAAAATTGAATTTCCCAAATCAAATCCAAGTCGAGCTTAATAAAATAAACCCAAATCAATTAAATGAATGCAAATCAATCTATTAAACTCAAATCCAGTTCTCCCAAATTAAATTCATACCAAACAAACCGTATTCAAATCAAACTGAATTTTAAATCTACTTCAACAAATCTATTTCAATTAAATCCAAATGAATCAAACAATCCAAATTTAATTAAATCTCCCAAACCAAATTGAATAAAAATCAATCAATAAGAGTTTCGGATTAATTAAATAAACCAGAGAATTAAATCAATTCAATCAAATTCAACTCAAATCAAATCGATCCAAATTAACTAAATTCAAATTCAAATAAGTACCTCAAATTAAATTAAATTCAAATAAATCAATTCCAAATAAATTCATCCCAAACAAACTCAAAATCAATCAATTCAAATTAATCAAACCAAAATTCAAATCAATTCAATTCAAACTAAATCCAAAACTAAATTAAGTGCTTGCATTCCATTGATTTCATGGGGTTGTTTTCTCCTATGTGTGTATGTGAATGTTTATTGTGGATGCATTGTCTTCTATTTTCATGGATTGCTATGACAGAGAATCAAGGGTATTCGAGTATTCTCGATATAATTAACGTCGGATCTTCGCACCATCCGACTGGGAGAGCTCAAAATAAATTTCAAAAAACCTAACAACCTCAAATTATAATTTTACACATCATAGGCCCTAGTTAATACTTTTATGGAATATCATCTATTTTCCTAAGAAATCAATGCTAAGGTCAAACCAAATCAAAATCAAATCAAACAGGAAAATGAATTTCCAAAACAAAATCTTAAAATTAAATTTTGAGGTTACATCATTCACCAATGATGGATTATAAATTTATCAACCACATATTTCCATCCTTGTTATTATGTGTATAGTCCATCTATCTAATATCACGGAATTAAAATATCTGGCATAATGAAACTATCAGGCAAATATGGATCTTATCCAAGTCATATCCAAAGTTGACTTCTCCCAGAGAACTCCAATCTGATCAACTTGGCCTAAAATTTTCACTTATGATTTTATGAGCTATTTGCCTCATAATAAAGAATGAATGTTCTTACACTAACATAAGACATAAATTACATTCGTACATTCAACTATCTAGTTATCTTGATACTCACCTGATGTAACCTCAAAAATCTCAAAAGATTTATTCTTTTGTTTTGAAAATTCATTTTCCTTTTGAATTTGAATTAGACCTTAGCATTGACTTCTTAGGAAAATAGATGGTATTCCATAAAAGTACTAACTAGGGTGAAAATTATACGTTGAGGTTGTTAGGTTCTTTGAAAATTTGTTTTGACCTCTCCCCGTCGGATGGTGCGAAGATCCGACGTTAATTACATCGAGATTACTCGAAAACCCTTGATTAAGCGTCATAGCAATCCATGAAAATAGAAAACATGCATCCACAAAAATAAACATTCACACACATATGGACATAGAGAAAACAATCCCATAAACTTGATGGAATGCAAGCACTCAATTTTAATTTGAATTTGATTTGGATTGAATTGGTTGAATTTTGTTGGTTTGAATTTTGATTTGATTGGTTAATTTGAATCTGTTTCAATTTAGTTTGAGTTGAATTTAATTGGTTGACTTGCTTTTAGTTTGGGTTGGAGTTTGATTTGTTTATTTTTTGAGTTGCTTATTGATTTAAGTTTGATTCAATTTGAATTTGTTTGTTGATTTAAGTTTGGTTCAAGTTTGATTTTAGAAAAATGATGTGTTTAATTAAAATTAATCTGAGTTTATTTATTATTTGATTTTGAATGGGATTTGGGCTTAGTTTATGGAGTATGGTTTGTCTGATTCAGGAAATTTGATTCAGGACTGATTACGGTTGATTGGAAACTTATTACTTGGATTGTGGATTTTATTAGCATCTTGGTGATTTACTGTAATTTGATCTCAAGTGTATTGTTAGATGAAATTCAGTTTGCTTAGATTTACTTATTTAAATCTGGCTGGATTTTGCTTATGGATTTTAATTTACTTTTGGTTTGAATGGGTTCTGTTTGATTAATGCCGGTTTTAAATTTAGTGAATTGGTTTAAAGTTTATTTATTAACTTCCAATTTGTTGAGATTACGGATTTGAGTTTCAATTTGCTTGTTGGTTTTTATGGGTTCACAGATTAAATTTAAATTCAGGTGATTTAATCTTCCGGTTGAATTCTGTTTGATTGGAATTAGCTTAAGAGTTTGAGAGAAATTTGATTAAATTAGAGTTGAGTTTGATTTGAGTTTAATTTTGATCGGTTTGTTTAATCTGAGTTTGTTTTAGTTGGTTAACATCAAGTTGAATTTGTTTGACTTGTCTTTGGATTTAGTTTGTTTATTAAAATTTGTTTGGAAATTTGATTTGGTTTATTTTCGAGAAGTTGAGTTTTATTTATGGGTTGTTATTTTAATCATTTGGTTAAAATTGGTTTACATGTGTTGTGATTTATTTAATTTGGGATCCGTTTGAATTTATTTAAATTAAATTGAATTTTGGGATGTGAAAATAAAAAAATAAAAAAATAAAAATAACAGGAGCACATGAATACCCTGCCTGTACGGAGATATTCCACACAAAAAAATAACTCCGAGTTTTTTTCTTCATGGCTTTACATGGGCATAAAAAAACTTTGGAGTTCAGGTATTAACTCGCATAACAATTTTTAAGATTAAATTTCTTGTAGCCCTTGGTGAGCATTTAAGAAATTTATCTCAAATGAATTTTGGGCATCGAAAATCGACCCCACAAAGGAAATTAAACCTCACACGGCCTCTTTATAGGCGTTAAGAGATTTAAATTTGAATGAACTTTGGGGAATCAGAAGTTAACCCCACAATTATTAAAATTTTAAGGGAAAGTAGCTCCGGTCCGTAAGGACTTGTGGAGGACCTCCCAAGGACGTCACCTCATTGACCTATGGTTTAGCACATGGCCATCCCACGGTCCCAGGATGAAGATCCTTTTAATTTATGAATTTTTTTATTTTTTTTGAAGGGCCCTGCACTGTGTAGGGGCTCTATTGAACCGAACAGGAGGTCCGGTCCACTGTTTGGACCGGACCGGCTCAATTCTTGGACCGGCGGATGCTTCTGCGGGGGCGACCGGCTTTGCCCGGTCCGCTTCCTTTTTTTTTTACGTTTTTCTTCACCGGTGGGCCCCGCCTGTTTCCCACGTTGGATGTAAGTTTGGGAGACATAATTCTCCCGTGGCAACAGTGTCCGCTCGGCAGCTTCCGGCATCCGATGGCAGCGCGGTCCTCTCCGACGGTATCCAGCAGGCTTCGATAGTTCTTCCGGAGGAGGAAAGGGCTCCGGCGGCCTTAAACGGAGAAGAAGATGGCTTTGGCGGGAATAGGAGATGGCTCCAATGATCCTTACGGGAAGAAAGGCGTGCACCGGCGCTATTGGGGAGAGGGGAAGGATTCTACGGCGATGCTCGGCTCCGGAGACCCCGCTGGCGGCGACCAAACCAACTTCCGACACCGATGATACCTTCATAGGCGATAGCAGGGCGTGTCGGTGGAAGATGAAGCTCCGGAGGGGCTATTTCCCTCTCAACGATGTCGCGAGAAGATGAAGATGGCGTGGCCGGCTTTGGCGAATAGAGGAGGCGGACCCAACAGTACGAACAGGGTTCCGCGGCTTCGGTAACCCCTCTCCCTCCCTCCTGCGGCCTCTCCGGCCTCTCCCCCCCTCACGACGGCGGCCCAAGAGATGCTTATATAGATTTGTGTGCTCCCCCCCGCCGTTTGAAAACCTTCTGAAAAAGGAGCCCGTCTTGGAGACGGAAGCGGGGAAGATCCGCGAATCCTGGGATCACCCTTCCTCCTTTTGCGGTTCCGGTGGATATATCCAGGAGCATTTACGGAACCCCCTGCCTCCGAAAGAGTCCCATTTAGAGTAGGGAACTTTCGGGACCCCCCTTTCTTTACCGTGAGAGCCCAAGAAACGCGAATGAACCTTACGTGGGCTTATATCCCCAATAAATTGAACGTAGCCAAAACACAGCCCATCCACCCTCCTGGAAGGTGGTTCGAGCAAGCCATTTGACCTCTTTTAATTGGACGATCAAAATTTGAACTGTCGAGCCCACTCTTTAGCACCGATCATGGGGCATGGTATCCCCATAAGCCTAAGCATGGTCAGCCAACCCTCCCCTTTTTTTTTGTAAAAATTGTGTGTGCCAACATCACCATAGGTAATTGAGAATATTTAAGACATGTTTATAGAAATTAGTGAAATGATCACATGATGATTTGACTCCTACACGCATAAAACCATAGGCATTAATGTGTACACATTATGAATAACTAAAATATACAGTGAAAGTAATGCCAGTTATTTTATCAAGTAAAGACTATAAGTGATGGTGTCACCACTAAGGTAATTTTATTTAGTTAATAACTTAATACTATTATCAACAACCCTCCATATAACAGGCTCAAATAATCAGTTGGAACTTAAAAGACCAAGCTTCTCTGTTAAAGATCATCCTTTTTCTCATTGACCAAAGGGACCACAAGGTAGTATAGTATAAAGGATGAGTCACCAAGCTATTCAGTTTCCTTTATGGCAAAAATGGTCTTGAAGATATTGCAAAATGAAAGCACAATGTAACAAAAAGATGTCCATTATTGGTATTATCAAGGATATTTACATATGTATGTTGTTAATCAACCGATTAAGTAAATTTCCATGGAAAACTTTTGCAATCCACACATTCTCCTTAAGGAGTTGTTTCATCTAATTTTTTCCTTAACAATGCCTTATAACCTTAGGTGATCCATGTTGATAAACTCATTGTAAGACAGCCTTTCTAGTTATTGAATCAAATGACAAAATTAAGTAGAAAAGTAAAATAGAATATGAATATTTACATCACCTTATTCTATTTAATAAAGGAAAAGCTTAATATTTCATGTATGAAAAATGCGATCATTGGAGTAGAAATCAAGTGTAGCATGTTGAACCCAAGACCTACATTACGCACATGATAATGTCAGTGTAGCATGTTGAACCCAAGACAAGGATTTCCAAGTTGGAATTGAATTGGCTGATCTGAAGAAAGAAAAGTCGGTTTGGGATCGGCTCTTCCAAAAACAAAAAATAAATAAGTAAACAAAAAATCCGGACCGGCTGATCCTGCATGGCCCAAGTGTTTGAATCCATGGTCAAGTATGGAGATGAGGAGAAAGTGAATGGAAAGGGATTGGAAAACCATAGAAAGAATTTAAACACTACTTAGCATACAAATTACATTAACATATACGACATAATGTCAACTAAAACTGGAGAAGTTTTACTGATGACTTGGAATTGCCAAGTTGACAGAAGGGAAAGCCCTTCTAGGAAACTCACTTAATTATCTAGGTGACTGAACATTGGCCAACAAACACATTGCTTTCTCCAAAAGGGACAGCCCTTCTAAATGTCTTTTTTAACTCCTGAAGACTGGTTCAAGCCATACAAGGGAATAAATGATAGGTGATTATTCAGTTATTCATGGTCCATTTCATAAAGTTTATTTGACTATTGATAGCAAATCATGTTTCAAACAAAATAGGCCTGCATGTTCAGTAAATGATTCAAGACTTTATGACTAATGAAGGACAAAACTCATCGTAAGCAAAAATGTTCTGGATACATAACCAAAAAAAAAAAAGAACCCATAAACCTTCTCAGGTTGCAATGATCTGAGATAGTCTAATAAATCATTCTTCTCTTCTCCAACGAAATGTTGCATTTGTAAAGCTGCATTTTCCCGTTTAATGTCATGAAGTTCCTGTAAAGAAAAAAGACACAAATCAAGCTGCAGATCCATACAGTGAGGATAACCTAAAATAATAAACCATAAAATGTGGGATACAATACAATCAGAACAGTTCAGCACATTTAATCAGGTTTCTGTCTGGTTAAACCTATCTAGATCATAGATTGCAGAATTGGCCAATTCGAATCGGGATCAGCCTATTCATAGATCGACTTGACCTATGGCAATCCGATTTTCACCCGGAGTGGCGATCCGAGATAAGATCCCAGCAAAATCAATTGTGAAAGACCGGGAGTGGATTGGATCGGAACCGGAATCGGAATCCTTATTTAAAAAAAAAAGAATCTGATCGAATCAGCCGGAATCAGAATTGGAATCGAACTCAAATTTTTTTTATTTTTTTACATTTTTTTAAAAATTCTGTTTCCAGATCATGATTCCTCCTAGAGGAATGGGCGGGATCGGCCGATCCAATCCAATCTCGGATCAGTGGGACCGATCTGGGTACTGATTCTGATCCAAATCCATGATAGAGGTCATAATAACAGCAGTTAGTCAGACCAATTATGCGTAGGATCTACGGCCTTAACCCATGTGAAAACTGTAGGGATCTCAGTCCTTAGCCTGTGTAAAAGCAAATGCATCATGATTGACCTCCCCTTCTTTTTAAAGGCATCACCAAGAGCTCCTGATCTTCCTCTGAGAAAGGTGGAAGCAAGAGAACAGTGAACAGAGGTTCTCACAACCCTCGAGAAGAGGGAACCAAAGAAACAAACCACATGAACATAAATGTCAAGGCAGTGCCTAAGCAGTGTCTAAAGCTTGGGTGCCTTGAGCTTTCGCCTTCCTTGCTTCAAATAAGGTGGGTGCCCAGACCGCCTATGTGGACAAGGCAATGCTGGACTGTCCGGTCTAGGGATGTTCCAGGCCACCTTCCTCCCCAGTGCCATGGTCGATTGATTAAACCCTCCCCCAATACCCTGATGTGTCAATGCCCCCTCACTCTCATTTCCTGTTTGTGCCCTAGCTGTGGATCACCATTCTCCTCTCGCTGGGAAAGTTCATTACCACCAGACAAGTTTGCCAACTATGCAGTGAAAACATCGTGGGTCTGTCGCCACCTCTCCCCTCTCCCGCCACCGCCATCAGCCACTCTCGGTCTCCTCTGGCCATCTATCCTCATACTGGACACCCTGGTGGCCATCCCTCCAACCCATTTCTGCCCCACCACCACTCCTCCCCCATTCCTGCTCCACTGCCACCACCTCTCCCCTGTCCCACCGGCCATCCTCTCTCCCACCACCGCCAGCCACCTCTGTCTCCTCCTCTGGCCATATATCCCCCCCTGGACACCTTGGCGGTCACCCCCTCCAGCCCATTCCTGCCCCACAGCCACCACTCCCCCATTCTGCGCTGCTGCTCCCCTGTCCTGCCGACCACCACCTATCCCTTGTCCTGCCACCACCCCTCCAGACTTATCAGCTCTTACTGCCTAACCGCCTAGGTAGAGGTCTTGTTGCCTAGGTGACAAGGGACCCCTTCAGGCACCTCAGGCACCTTGTCGGCTTGACAACTATGCACATGACCCATAATATCATCCCTGGAATTTAACAAACTCGAACCATCCACAGCATGCAAAAATACATCCATATCCTCTGGCTAGAGGCAATCAGGCAGTGTCTATCTTCCTCTCTTATCCACTTGTCTCTTGATCTCTATTTCTCAAATTTATGCCTTTAAATAGAATGTTAAGATATGTTCTTTGCACCTCAATCATTGTATCCTATCTGTTACATCCAGAAGGCATGCCTCCTTCAAAGGGTCAAGCCCCACATCTGCAAAAGATAGTTCAGTCAGTCTATCTTGTTCTTTCATAGTCCATGTGGCAACCAAGCCTGACAAGCTTCAATATCAAATTCCCCTATGACCAACAAAAGAGACGGAAGCCCTCCTCCACGTAGAGATGACGAGATCAAAAAGTCATGCTCCATATGCCATATTTGCCTATTTATGAGAACAAATGGCCACTGATGACCCTTAAAGGGCCGCATCAGTATAGGTCTATGATCAAAGAAAGTGATGTGGGACGGTGCGGGTGGACCGACGGCTAAACACTGCAAAACGGCGTTAAGGAGCTCAAAATAACTAAAACGTGCCAAAATTAAAGCTAACCGGACTTAAAACGGCCAAATTGAGCCCAAACCATGTCAAACCAGGCCGGAACCAACCGAAAATCACTCAAAATGGGCCTGAACAGGCCCCAACATGCCTGAATCAGGCTTAAACCGGTCCAAAAGAGGATGAATCGGGGTGAACTAGCCATTTTAGGCACTAAACCAGCCTCTGGCCAGTCAAGCTGGGCTGAACCAGTTGGACTAACTTTTAGCCCAGTCTGGGCCGTGGACCGAATAGGCGTGAGCCGGCGGCAAGCAAAACAACATCGGCCGGTCACATTGCTGGGTGCGACTTAACCCCAGTGGGGGTTATGGCTGGTGGAGACTCGCCATGGGTGAGGGCGTCGTGGCGGGGCGGTCGCGCGCCGCATACCATCAGAAGGGTGGGTCTTTGTTGTACCTCAAATTCTATATACAAGGTACCCCATTGTAATCAATTGAGACACAAACTCCACCGGCCAGCATGCAGTCATAGTTAAGGTAGGACCTCGGTATACTTTAGAATCAGAGATTATACATGCCTTACATGAGCCGAGACCCTCCTTAGCATGGGCAGGACATCATGGTGCCAGCAGAGGGGAAAAGGATGGCCAAAAGAGAGGAGAATAGATCAAAAAAAAAAAGTGAGAAGGGGAACCGCACCTTCTACAGCAGAATACCATTAAGAGTAAGCAAAAAAAAGAAGGCAAAGAAAAAAGGAATGAAGGATAGGTACAAGCCTGTTAATATTAACCCAAGAAGGCTAAGCACTTGAGCCTTGCACCGATGGCAACAAGGACAGCCTTAGCTGGTCGCAAGGGGACCTGCAGCAACCTCTTGGACAGGGGCCGATGGCAGGAGTAGCAGCCTCTTGGACAGGCACCGATGGCAGCAGCAGCAGCCTCTTGGACAGGCACCGATGGCAGCAACAGCAGCCTCTTGGGCAGGGGCCGATGGCAGCAGCAGCACCTAATGGCAGGAGGAAGAAGAAGAGGAAGAAGAGGGAGTCCGGCAGCAGGCCTGTTGGCGGCAGAATCTCCTTCAAAACAGGAGGGTCCCGATAGAGAGACCAAGCGGGTCTTCTAAGAGAGAGGAATGGCTGGTCGTGAGGTGAACTCCCCAAATATATGCAGGCTAGGGTAAGATTGATCCGATGGACAAGATTGGCCAATGGGTAAGTCAATTGGATCTAACCATATCGGGTCCTTGGTAAGATCAATATCCGATTGCAATCCTATTGGATCCTTATTAGGATCAATATCCAATAAGGTAAGAAAGGGGCGAGATCAAGACTCATCTAATCAATGGATGAGATTTATGCTTATTGTACGGTGGACCCATGGTTGGATGATCTCACCCATGGACTTAGATCACATCCATCAAATGGAGACCTTGACTCATCTAATCAATGGATGAGATTTATACTTATTGTACGGTGGACCCATAGTGAGATGATCTCATCAAATGGACTTGGAGATCAAGACTCATCTAATCAATGGATAGGATCCATACTTATTCTACGGTGGACCCTGGCTAGGTGGACCTTGATCCCATCCGTCTGTTACTATCTGGAATGCTCTCATTAAAAAAAAAAGAGAAGCAAGGGGGAAATAAATGTGGACGCCCCATCCTCTCCAAGGGCTTGCTCGGTCAAAGCAGCCACTCCCCACGTCCCAAGAAAACGTGGCCCCACTCCCAAGAGAACATGGGCAGTACGTGGGGAGGTCTCTCCATGGACATCCTTCCACCCAACAGTTTATAAAAGGGTCTCTCCACGGAATAGGGGGGTTGGCTGGAGGATTCTCACGTGAAGAAGGAGTGCTCCTGTGTGGAGAAGAAAGGAAAGAGGGACAGCTTCAAGGAACTGCTACGCCCTGCTGCTGAGAGGCAAAGGAAGGTGAAGAAGAAGAGGAAAAAGGTAAGGATCAAGGGTCCGGTTACATCTCCTTTCCCTCTCCAAGCCCTCTCTTTAAGCCTTTTCTTCAAGACCCCTCGGGACAACCTCTCCAATCATGCTATTCGACCCTTTTTAACACCCCATCCAGTCTCCATGAACCTGTCCATATATCAGTCCCCTCGGATCCTAAATTCCCCCTACAATGAAATTCTGTTCGGACAGGGTATATTCCACAAATCACTCCACTTGGTGCCTTGATCAGGGCCCCTAATCCAGTCCTAAATCACCCTGAAATGTCACCCGGTTAGGCTATCTAGACAGGTTTTTTAGACATCCCAAGAAAGACACACCAAAACGTCCTGTTTAGAAGCCCTTAAAACAGGCCTTGAGTAGGCAGCCGCCAGAGACTATCTTCTTCCTTAAACCAGCCCCCAAACTCACCTCTAAACAGCCCCTCAATCTCCCAAATCCGGTCCCATCTCCTGGATCAAATGAGGGTCAAATGTTGCGGACCTCTTTAAGGCATGTCAGAGTCCAGTCCTGGCTGAGATCAATCAGGCCGCCAGGGCCTTATTTCAGCAAAGTCACCAAGCCCAATTTCAGGCCGGGACCAGAGGGGCCACCAGGGCCTAGATGAAGCCCAAACAGGCCTTTAAGGCCCAATAAGAGCAGTTTGGCCGCCAGGGCCTTCAAAGCTTCAAAGTGTTCACCTCGGCCCAATGAGGACAGAACCAGCCATCCAGGCCTTCAAAAAAAAACTTAATCAAAATATGAGAAAAGAAGTTCAATTAAGAGCTAGTCTATTTCATATAGGCTACCTCAAAGGACGGGCACTCGGGCATGTCCCCGGTGTGTTTGATCCTGGACGGGGAAATGGGCAAGTTCCCATCTTCTACCGATCCTTCCCCTCAAAGTAGGGAGTATCAAACTCCACCTACTAAGAGGGGTATGTCTCAACGATTGGATGGAGAGGGGGTCATGTCAAAATTTTCTCATGATCCCATGTGTAATATGTATTCAGATTTGCCAATAAATGGAAATTCTGAATTTTGTATATCATCATTACCATCGGAACTTATGGAATGGCCCATGAGATTGAAGGAATGCAAGTCTAAAGTTGACATTGTAAAAAAAAAAGGTTACAACATTTAGATTTCAATAATTCTGGAAGATTTTGAAATCTATAAAAAGACTTAAAAAATCCTGAAACTTGTAAGTATAACATCTGAATTTTCACACACCCAGAACTCATTTCTGAAATCTGAAACATACCAAAAATTGAAATCCATAGGAAATCTGGGGTTTTAAAAATCTGAAACAGAAGTCTGGAATCCAGAAGAAGGAGAATCTGGAAATCTTTGGGAGAGGTGCAGGATGTCAAATCTGAAAGTCTGAGGCTTAATAAATTTGAATTTGTGCAGAGCCTAAAATCCAAAGCTTGAATTGGTATAGAAATCCGAAGTCTAGAAATCTGTTTAAAAAAAAAAAACCTGCAATCTGAAAATGCAGAGAGCTGGAATTGGAGCTTCAAAAATCTGAAATTCAAGGGTTCCAAAGTCTGAACTCCATATTTCTGACGTATAGTAAAATTGAAACTTACAAGAGGTCTAGAATTTGGAATTTGAAGAAATCAAAATCTGGGCATTGCAGGGAGCAGAGGCCTAAAATCTGGAATCTGAAAACCGAAGTTGTATTGAACCTCTCTAAGAGTCTGCAATCTGGGAATATTTGAAAAGGTGCAGAATTTAGAGTCTGAAATTTAAAAATCAGTAAGAAGTCTGGAAGCTTGAAGGACTGTAAATATGAAGTGCAGAAATCTAGAGTTTGATGTTTGAAGAAGCCTAGGAACCTGAACTTTGTGGCTGAGGTCCAAGGTTTTGAAACAAATTGGGAAGCTCCAAATTAGAAAATCTGAATGTGTAGAATTTGAACCCCAAGCTGGCCAGTCGAAGCTTGTAGAAATTGTGGGACCCAGAATTTGAAAATTTATGAAATCTGCAGAATTTGTAATCTAAGGAAGCACCAACCAGATTCAATTAAAAATCAAATAAATTTAAGCCAACAAATTTCATCGTGAGTCAAATCCGGCCCGGACAAATTAAATTAATTCAAACAAGATTGACTCCAAACAAATAAATCTTCTAACTCAAATAAATCAACCTAATTCAAATTGAATTCCCCAAATCAAACAAATTCAATTGAATAAATTCAATAAAATAAACTCAAAACAAATTTAATTCAAAATAAACCATGTTCCATAAGTTGAACCCAAATTCCATAAAAAATCAATCAATAAGTAAAATTGTCTTAAATTTAAACCAAATTTAATCTATTCCAACCGAACTCAAAACAATTTATCAAATTCAAACTCAAACCTAAATCATTCTAAAAGAAAAGAAAATCTGAAATTTGCACAAAAACCACAGAGTGCCAAATTCACCTCAAACTCAATCTAACTCAAACAAATCCAAACTGAATCAATCTTAAATAAGTTCAAACTAAAAGCAATTCACCCAAGTAAACTCAGGTCAAATTTAATAAAACAGATCAAAATTCATCAAAGCAACCAAAAATCTAATTAATTTCAACCAACTCAAACAAGCTCAACTTAATAAAGCTTAAAACAAATTAAAACCCACATCAAAAATCCAAATTCCAACCACTAAATCCAAAAAATTAAACAGATTCCATTGAATTTAAAACAAATCAAATTCATTCTAAATGAACTTAGATCCATTAATTAACTCAAATTAAATCAAATTCAAATCGAATTTCAACCAATAAAACAAACTTAAATTCAAACTTAAATCAAGTGATCAAATCAAACTCCAATCCAAACCAAAAGTAATCAACAAACTAAATTCAATTAAAAATGAACAAATCAAATTCAATTCAAAACTAAATTCAACTCAATTAAAATCAAACCAACAAATTTAATTCAACTCAAATCAATTTAATCAAATTCAAACTAAAATCAAGTTCTTGCATTCCACTGATTTCAAGGGTTTGTTCTCTCCTATGTGGGAATGTTTATTTTTGTGGATGTATGTCCTTTGTTTCAATGAATTCTTTGTGGCGATAATCAAGGGTATTCGAGAAAATCTCGATGTAATTAACGTCGGACCTTCGCACCATCCGACGGGGAGAGGTCAAAATAAATTTTCAAAGAACCCAATAACCTCAAATTATTTTTTTTTTAAAATATCATTGACCCTAGTTAGTACTTTTATGGAATACCATCTATTTTCCTATAAAGTCAATACTAAGGTCAAACCAAATCAAATTCAAATTTAAAAGGAAAATGAATTTCAAAAATCACAAAAAGAAACCAATTCTTTTATCTTTTGAATTTTTGAGGTTCCAACAATTGGCACGCCCGGTGGGACCTCTCCCTCCCTTCATCTTTCTGCCATAGCAATTCAGGACAGACATACATCTATAATCAAATATAAACTCTCTACATTTAACGAGTATGCCTCGTTTATTGCAGGGTAAGAGTTGAACATGACGTCGACAGGCGTCTTCTGGACTGAGGAATATGTTGACACTCGTACCAATGGGAATCAGGCATTCTCCACTGGTTCAGTTCTATTCGGGAGCTTTGCAGAGGTGTACTTACCTCCACATTGCTTGGGTGTGGAGATGGTACGTCCACTGACTGAGGCAGAAGTGATTGACCCAATTACTCAATTGGGGATTGATGCTCAAATCCAAGATCCTGAGAATCCTTGGGATCTAAAAAATGCTGGAAAAGAGGTACTTGTCCAACAACCAATTGCTGTTAATCAAGTATCTGTGACTGAGGAAGCACCGAAACCACAAAGGTTTCGTGTCGGGAAGAATACTTCTCAACTGGGATTCCGCCGTTCCATGGCGGTAGGTTCAATGAGATGTTTCTGGAACTGGAAGAAACGGGTCGCAGTACCCATTTACACCAACACTGAGCTGAGACAACGCACGTTGAAGCTCAAATCACTACCCATTTCAAACCGTTTGGCCACCTTGGCAGGAGAAAATGAAAAGAAAAAAGGGACCGCTGCCAGGTCTCTTATAATCAAATCAGCGACTGAAGGGAAGAAAAAATCCTCTCCCGGTCGGCAGAAGAAGAGCCGATCAGCGGCTTTACTTACTGTTAAGGCTAGGAAGCAATCCTCTGCCTTACCCACTTCTTACTTGGGTCGATCAGCGGCCCCATCACTGGTTGAGGCAAGGAAGAAATCCAACACCTCGAAGATAACCCACATTGGCCGATCAGCGGCCCCTTTCACTGAGGCAAGGAGACAATCCATTGCCTTGAAGACGGTCTATCCCGGCCGAGCAGCGGCCTCAATGGTGAATGTAGAAATGAGGGACCAGCCCTCAGGAAAGCATGGTTTCGGCCGAACAGCGGCCCCTCCACTTATTACTTCACGAGTCAGGAATCAATCCGGAACTCGTCAAGACAAGCAGATGGACCGACCAGCGGTCTTGTCCTTTGATTTGGCACGAGAAACCTACCCTCTGCAGGGTACTTCTCAGGGTAAGAATCAAGTTGGTGCCCAAAATGCTCGGATTATGAATCAATCAAATATTCGGCAGGCACTGTCCGGGGGCAAGTCCCCTAATCATACTACTTCCTTTAGAGTTGGGCATGCGCCCAATGTTCAATGCAAAGTTACAAGTCAGAAGGATACACCTACTGTCTCAAAATTGTCACAAGTTTGGGTACCTAAGGCACGTATTCCTATATCTGATCCTTCGCCAAAGGCTGTCCGTTTCCAGTCAGTCGCAAGTGGTCATTTCAATTCTCGACCTGGTAAAGTTATGTCAGACCGACCAGCGGTCCAGTTTGTGCCACCATTCCGGCAGCACAAAAGTTTACATCATCGGGGAGGTGGAGAAATCACTCCTCAAACATTGACAGGGAAAAAATCAGTACTCGAACGACTAGTCTTCCCTAGCAAAGCCCCGAGGAGATATGTAACACAGGGGGCAGGGGGAAATATGCACATTTTCACATGTCTAGTTACGTCTAGTTCGAGTCGGCCCGAAGAAGCTCCAGAGGGTGCAAGAACTACCGCTTGTCATGGTATGACCACTCGTAGTCAGTCCAATCTACAAGCATTGACTACTAAACCTGTGCAGCGAGAGGATTTTGATGAAGCTGTGCAACAAACCAATCCTGAGTCAATCACCGGTGTCCTGGACCTTAATGAACTCTGGAAAGAAAACCAGCAGTTGAAGGCGCTTCTTAAGAATCTTGGGTTAGGGCAAACCCAGTTTGGACAAACATCGGGGGCAAATGAAGCACATGTAGAGCCCTGTGCTATTCCAACACAACCAGCACCTCCACCTCCGCCGAGGGTGTCAGCTTGCCAGTTTATTCCTCCACCTCCAGCACCGGTGGAAATTATAGGTGAAGATAATTATGTCGTCCCTCAGACATTTTCATCACCCCAAGACCTTCCAGCAGTCTCACAAAAAATAATGATAGAAAAAATGCTAGAGGAGAAGTTGGCAGAGCATGACGATGGGCTAACTACGGTGGATTTATACCGGGTTCCGTATCCAGTCCATCATCAATTCAAAAAGCTTCCGGCCGAAGTCACGAAGGTTCCAAAATGTCCGAGATTTGACGGCCGTGGATCACCAAAGGAGCACCTCGCCCTGTATGTTACTCACATGGGGGAATTAGCACTTGATGAGTCCTATCTTCTCCGGTATTTTGCTACAACTTTGACGGGGACAGCTTTTGAATGGTATTCCAAACTGAAAATAGGGTCAGTATCAGGGTGGGAAGATTTACAAAGAAAATTCATTGACCGATTTCGGTTGACAGAAAGACCTTTTACTTTGGTCGAGTTGACATCATTGCGCCAGAAAAGAGATGAATCGGCGCTTGAGTATATTAAGAGGTGGAGGAACCTCTGCATGAGATGTCCCAATCCACCTGCCAATGAGGAAGCAATAGGCTTGTGTAAAAGGGGGTTGAAGTCAGAAATTTTGGAGAAGCTCTTGGTAGTTAGTATACGATCCTTTGATGAGTTAAATCGAGTGGTCTCTGACATAGAGACATATTTTGCTGATAATCTGGTTGCGTTGGCACCAAGACAAAAGGCTATTAAAGATAAGCAGCCCGCTGCCAGAGATGTTCATACAGTGGAGTTTACACCACCGAAGAATAATAACAACGGAGGGAGAGGGAATGCATCTACATCAGCCCCTATGCCGAAGAATCTCAATCAATACGGTCTGTTAGATCCTTGGCGGCATCGTTTAAAGAAGCCTTATTCTTTTAGTAGGGACTTCACGAAGAGGTTGTTTGATATCTGCATTAAAGGAAATCGATAAACCTTCCTCGACCCGTACGGCTCCGAAGATGCGAACAAGTCCGGTGATCCCAACTTTTGTCAGTATCATCGGATGTTAGGGCATTCATTAGAAGACTGTTATTTGTTTAAAGACTTGGCAGAAACACTTATCCGTGAGGGGACAGTCAAGATGGGCAAGTACTTGGTGAGCCCGCCACAATCACATGTCAAGCCTAAGCAGGCCATAAACTTTACTATCAATGTTGTAAATTTGAGGGGGTCAGCCCCGGGTGGAAGGTCATCTCCACAACCCCAACCCCAACCACAGGCACGGTTTGAAACCCTCCGAGGAGGCACAGCACGACCTCAGAACACAATTTCAGCTCACAGGGCCTTCCAACGCCCACGAGAACGCCATTTTGTGCGTTATCCAGTATACCCACTAACTCACCAAATGGTTTCCAGAGTTTGTGCCATTCTTGAGAAGTTTAGGGTAAGGTGTAGGCACCTGGAACGTGACTTGACATTGACTATGGTCAATCTAACTGAATTGATGACAGGGGAGGTGACCGAGGAGGAACTATATGCACCTCGGCCACAAGAACAAGAAAGGTCGGATGTGGGATCATACCCACCTTCCGAAGAACAAACTGTGGATCAACCAGAGGATCCGTTTAATTATATTGCAAGACGAGAAGAAGAACCTGAAGTATCAGATGCTGATTCTGCTGCAGTTCGTGTGAGGCAACACCAGTGTCCGGTAGAGCGAAGATGCCCCAGATACCCAGTTTATACCCGGTATTCTTTCCCTCAGGGAATGACACGACAACTCTTCAAACACTGTGCAAGGACAGGTTTGATTGAACCTGATTCAGAGCTAGGATGCCATTTACTCTCTTTTCCCAGCGGCGGTTGTGGTTATCATCACACAACGCGCCACACCATTGAGAATTGTAGAGTTGTGAAAGTACAAATTGAACATTTGATCAAGAATGAAATTCTTCACATAGGACGTCATACTGTTAGGCCACCACGTCCACATATCAATATGGGGCCGACCAGTTCATCTTATGTGATACATGCTACCCCGGAGACTGCAATGTCGCAGAGGTCACAGGTTAAGAATAATTCCCGAAAGACAAGGCAACCTAAGGTATATTCAACCTACCAGACACTGCCCCCGGAAGTCATTCAGAGGAATGTAGAGGCTAATAACAAATACTTCCATGACATCATTGAAAGAACAGAACAGGAAAACGATGAGGAGCCGTGGCAAGAAGTCTTTCGTCGCAAAGACAAAAGTCAAGCTAAGACCAATTCAGTCCAGGAAGAAGTTAAAAAGGAGGAAGTTGTGCAAAGAGTATCGAAGGAAGAAAATTCTCAAGCAGTCCCTTCCCGAGGTACATCAGAGGCTGCTTACAGAAGAAAAATGATAAAGAATAAGAGGAAAGCAGAAAAGAGGAGGGCACAACGCCAAGAGGAGAAATTACGAGCCATGGAGGCTCGAGCACAGAACTTGACACCTGTGCAGAAGTTACAAAAGCTTATAGACCAACTTGAAGAGTATGAGCCTAAGCAACCCACGGGCCCGATAACTCTTGATGCTTATATTCCTTGGGCGGAATGGTCCAAATATAGAAATTTTATGAAGCAACTTGTGGACATTAGACAAAAGTTGGAGAGTGGTGGTGAGCCCGCGGTGGCCCGGTAGCCAACTTTTGGGGTGACGACGAAGAAGAGCCCGATGTACAAACACTCGTGGCTCGATTTCGGTAATTTTCATGTAATATGGTGAATGTTCCTCCCAGTTCATTATCATGATAAAAGAGTTGTAAATCGGGGGCAACAGGTTAACCCAATGTTAACTTATCAAAGGAGAGGTGGGAGGAACTCTCGTGGAAGACAAGGAGGCCGGGGGCAAGCCCGCGGTGAAGACAAGATAATTCACTTCAGGGGAGAGGAAGTTAGGGCAGTATTACCGCCCTTGGTCAAACAACCTCCGGGCCGAGTTATTCAGTTCCAACCGTACTCGGAAGATGAAGAAGAAGATGCTACCCTGACAAACCTAGTCAAGAAAAAGAGGGTGAGTCAGGAGAAAGATGAAGGTATGAGCTCTTGTCAGCCTGGGATGATTCAATCCGAAGACGAGCAAACTCCGAAGGAGGGCCCAAGCCCTTCGCAGCCCGCGATATTGCAAAATGAAAATCAATCACCGGTGGATGAAGGCCCAAGTTCTTCTCAACCACACACTTCGTGCAAGCATGCAGATAGACCTTTCATTGTTCCACCACCTGAAAGTCTCCCACCTCGACAAGAAGTGAAGGAAAAGGTTGATAAAAAGGTGCTCCTCCAATTGAAGAGACTCCCCGTACGCTTAAGTATGTGGGAAATCATTTCCTTAAGTTCAGAACTCCGGGAGGCCCTCATATCCGTGCTACAGGCACCCGAAACATATGAAGCACATGTGGCCGAGTTGGGAGAATATGAGGTATACGCCGCAGTAGTTTCATTCACTGAGGAGGACATGGTTTTTCCCTCCACCTTCCATAACCGGGCATTGTACATGAAAGGACTGGTCAATGGACATGAGTTGAATCGAATTATGATTGACTCAGGCTCGGCATGTAATCTACTCCCGCTTAAGACATTCAGAGCTTTATATTTGACACCTTACCTTCAGAAAGCCCCAGGGGTGACCATCTCTGGTTTTAATCAAGATTCAGAGGAAGCATTGGGGAAGGTGGAGGTTGATTTAGTTTTGGATGGCTTTGAGACTAAGGTTACCTTCTACGTCATTGATGCAGAAACTTCCTACAAGGCATTGTTGGGCCGCCCATGGTTACATGCTAATTGGGTAGTGCCGTCTACCCTACATCAATGTATAAAATACAATAAAGAAGGGAGACAATGCAGAATTGAAGCTGATCAAGCTCCATTTGAGGTGGCTGAGTGTCATATTGCTGATGCTCGACCGTATTTTGAGGGGCAGTTTGCCAAGTCTTGTGTTGATAAAGGCAAGCAGAAGGAAGTGGCTGAAGATCACACAGATGAGGAAATCACTATTGATGAAGTCAAGGCCAAATTGCACAGATTGATGCTGAGCTCATATAAAACTCGTGCAAAAATGTACAGGAAAGAATGGTATCCTACCAGATTCAATGCCAATTCAATCACCAAGGAAATAGAAACAAGTGTTGGTATGCCTCCTGGTTTATTATGGCTGGTAGGAGAAAGAGGATTACCTACAGTGGAAAAGTTAATCACTTTCAAAGTTCCCCGCCTGGGGGAAAAACCTACAATCTTTTACGGAAGCGTATATGGCTCTTAAACGAGTCAGGGAAGATAGTTTTGGTTGGTCAGAGCATTCAGGATCTCGTTCGACAGCTATTCCCCCTTTCAATGGCACAGCTCCTGTGACAGAACAATTATATCGAAAGCACAACATTCCCAAAAGACAGCCTCGAAAGAGAGCCAGAATGTATAACAAAATATGGGATCCTTTAGAGGATCAGAATACACGCAACAAACATCCCGGCTTATCATATGACCCCGAATGGGAGGCAGATGTTTATTATGCAGTCAATGTGATAAATGTGGGTGGGGAGTTGGAGACCTCATGCCACCCGATTCCAATCTTTGATGAATCTTCTGGGGAGGAAAACATCCAGGGAGAACTTCCAGAAGAAAATGATCAATTGCCACAGGGCGATTTTATGAACGAGGTAGGGTCTTCGGCAGAACTGGTGGAGGAATGCTCCACTCAAGAAGTATGCAGAGTAGAGGATACCTATGAAGAGGGGGATTTCATGGAACTACAGCCCGCACCCGAAGAAATCGAGGATGGTGGACAAGCAACAATTGATGATCTCTTAGAAATTAATTTGGGAACATCTGAAAATCCTAAACCGACATTTGTCAGTTCTCTCCTTGAAGAGGGAGAAAAAGAGCAGTATAGGGTGTTGTTGGAAGAATATAGAGATTGCTTTGCTTGGACATATGATGAAATGCCTGGCTTGGCACCAGAAGTAGCAGTGCATCAATTGGCAATTTTGCCCTCAGCCAAGCCGGTAAAGCAAGGCCAGAGAAGGATGCGGGCTGATCTGGAAATGAAAGTGAATGCTGAGGTAGACAAGCTTATTGGGGTGGATTTTATTGAGCCTTGTATATATCCAGTGTGGTTAGCCAATATTGTCCCCGTCAAAAAGAAGAGTGGGCAAATTCGAGTCTGCATTGATTTCCGAGACTTGAATAGGGCTTGCCCGAAAGATGATTTCCCTTTGCCCATCCCGGAAAATATGGTGGATATGACTATGGGTCATGAAGTTCTGTCATTTATGGATGGGTCATCAGGTTATAATCAAATTCTCATGTCCGTTGAGGACAAAGATTTCATTGCTTTACGCACCCCAAAAGGAATTTTCAACTATAAGCGAATGCCATTCGGCCTGAAGAATGCTGGGGCCACTTATCAAAGGGCGATGACCAAAATTTTTGATGAGATGTTGCACAACCAGGTTGAATGTTATGTCGATGACTTGGTAGTCAAGACAAAGAAAAAAGAAGACCACTTGGAGGATTTAAAGCAAGTCTTCGAGCGGCTCCGCTTTTACAAGTAAAAAATGAATCCTATGAAATGTGCCTTTGGCGTGTCCAGCGGCAGGTTTTTAGGCTTTATAGTTCGGTATCGGGGAATTGAGATTGACCCCGATAAAATCAAAGCAATCAGGGAGTTGCCTCCTGATGGGGACCGGTACGGACCGGACCGTCCATTTGTTTGGAGATAGCGTCTTCCGGGTCTTGAGGAGACGACGTATTTATTTCTTTTATTTCGTAGTATTAGATTTTTATTTTTTATGCATTTTATTTGAGTATTTAGAGTCCTTTGAGTCCTTCTCTTTTATTTTAGTCATTTAGAGGACATATATGTAATTAGGGTTTTTAGAGGTCCATCTTGTAATGTCTAGCTCTATTTAAAGAGCCCAAGTCCTTGAATGAGAGAGAGGGATGTTTGAAGAAGAAAGGAGCTCTCCCGTTTTCCCCATTTCCCCTCTGACGTCGGCGTCGTTCCCTCACCTCCGGGTGCTCCCGGTTCTCCCCTCCCCTTCCCGGTGTTCCTCCCCACCTCCGGAGTTAGGTCCGGTACCCCCTCTTCCCCTATCCCGTTCGGTTTTCCAACCTGCGTCGACATCTCCGTCGACACCGCCTAGGTCCGTCCGGATCTCCCACCTCGATCCCTCGCCTCCCCTCGACCCCTTCGGCAGCCCCCTTCACCCCTACGGTCCCCCTCCCCCCACAGTCCCCGCGACGGACCCCCCCCTGTTCCGGTTCCGTCCGCACCCGCGGGTGCCCTAACCGACCACCACCTCCTCTGACGCCACCCCTACCCACGAGTACCCCTTCCACAGGGCCTTTGGCCTCCCACGGAGCCTCCCCGAACCCCCTTCCCTCTCCTATTGAGCCGCCGCGAGCTCGGACCCCACCCCCGCTTCCGTCGACCGTCGAAGACCCCGCGAGCGAGCCCATTTCCGGCGAACCTAGCCGACGGCGACGAAGGAGGAGAGAAGAGAAGGAAGAGGCGGCGCCGTCGGGACCTCCGGCCGCCCCCCGTTCCCACCCCCGCCGCGGCCCCCGGCTCCGCCGTGCGTGGAGACGAAGACCTCCCTGCGCCGTCGGGGGCTCCGGAGAGATGCCACGAGCCCCGCCCCCGTTCGCCCCTCTCTCTCTTCTCGATCGAGCCCCCGGCAGCGCGACCCCCCCCCGGGGAGTTAGTCGCGCGGTCGCGCGCGCCGCCCGGCGGCCACGTCTCCCCCCCCGACGGGTTAAGTGACGCCGGTTCGCACGCCGGCTCGGCCGGCCCCGGTCCGCCGGTTCCCTTCGCCCAACCGGTCCGCCCGACGGGTTCGGCGTCCGGACTCGAGCCGGCCGCCGGTTCGGGTGGCCGGTTCGACGCTCCAGGGCCGGTTCGGGCCGGTTCGGGGCCGATTCAGCCTTCCTGGACCCGGTTCATACCGGTTCAAGGCCGGTTCAGCCCTTTTAAGGCCGGTTCAGGGCCGTTTGGGACCGGTTCAACAGTTGTGGGCCCGGTTCAGCGGCCGTGGGGACCAGTTCGGTGGATTTCAAGCCCCGTTTAGCAGTTTCCAGCCCGGTTCGACGCGGTTCAGCGCTGTCCCGGGTCGGTCCAGCTCCGTTTGAAACGGTTCAGCACCCCATCAGCTCGGTACATCCTCCTCGGGCCCGCCGACGCGCGCGGGGATGGCGGCACCTCCCTTCCCGTCCCGCATCACCTCCTCCCCGCAACATTCGGGAGCTACGGTCTTTACAAGGCAAGCTCGCCTATATCCGGCGATTCATCGCCAATTTGTCAGGAAGGTGTCAACCCTTCTCCAAGTTAGCAAAGAAAGGAGCACAATTCAAATGGGATGATGGTTGTCAGGTTGCCCTAGACGGGCTGAAACGATATTTGTTAAACCCACCGGTCTTAGGAGCTCCTGTCAAAGGAAGGCCTCTAATTTTGTACATCACAGCATTAGATGCTTCCCTGGGAGCTATGTTGGCACAGGAAAATGAAGAAGGAAAGGAGCAACCTTTATACTATCTCAGTAGAAGGTTGGTGGGGCCGGAGCACAATTACTCGCCTATGGAGAAGATGTGTTTGGCACTAGTGTTTGCCGCAAAGAAGTTAAGACATTATCTTCTAGCACACGAGGTCAACTTAATTTCTAAATTCGACCCCTTGAAATATATGCTGAAGCAACCTGTCCCTACCGGACGTTTGGGGAAGTGGGCCCTGATGTTGATGGAATTTGACATCCGATATGTTCCCCAGAAAGCAATCAAAGGTCAAGGAATGGCCGACTTTTTGGCAGCACATCCAATTCCTGAAGATTCTCCTCTCAACTTCCAATTGCCTGACGAAGAAACATTAAGAGATGAAAAGGCACAGGAGACATGTGAGGCTGATGTTAAATGCTGGCAATTATATTTTGATGGCGTGGCCAGCACTAAAAAGGAGTCCGATGGAAAAATGAAGCCCAGGGCTGGGGCAGGCATAGTATTGCTAAGTCCTGAGGGTGGAGTGCTACATAATTCATATGCTCTACCAGAGGTATTTACCAACAATGAAGCGGAGTATGAGGCTCTTGTCATTGGCTTGAGGATCGCTTTTGATATGGGCATCCGATGTTTAAAGGTATTCGGAGATTCGTCGTTGGTCAGCAACAAATGTTGGGAATATTTGAAGTCCGAAAAGACAGATTGATGAGTTACCATGCTATCGCATCCCGATTGGCCGATAGGTTTTATATCTTTAGCATAGAGCATGTCAGAAAAAAGCAAAATTCACAAGCAGATGCTTTGGCCAAGTTGGCTTCAGCAATTAAGTTGCCACCTATCGGTAAATTAGAGATAGTTGTTAAGCAGTGGAAGCTACTTCCAATTTCTGGTTTGGAAGAGATTGATGAAGAAATTTTTGAATCCAATGTTGTGGAGGAAAATAGAAACGGTGGTCTTGAAAAGGAAGATTGGCGCCGCCCAATAATCAACGCCAAAAAAGGAATTTTTCCAAAAGATCGGGCCGAACGTGTTCAAATGGCAAGGAGGGCAGCCTCTTACCAGCTCATAGACGGAGAATTGTACTGACTGACGCCAGAAAAGGAGAGAGCTATCCTCGCTCGATGTGTATCCACCCAAGAAGCTTTCCAGATAATGAAAGGGGTTCACAGTGGGCTGTGTGGGGCTCATCAGTCTGGACCCAAAATGAAGATAGCTATCAAATTGAAAGGGTACTACTGGCCAAGTATGTTCATAGATTGTGACAAATTTGCCAAGTCATGCCCAGAATGTCAAGCATTTGGGCCCGTTCCCCGACGCCCACAAGCTCAGTTGCATCCAACCACCCCAACTTGGCCATTTGCAGAGTGGGGAATGGACATCGTAGGTCCTCTCAAGCCATCATCTCGAGGGCATAAATTCATACTGGCAGCGACAGATTATTTTTCCAAGTGGGCGGAGGCTATAGCTGCTAGGGAAGTTACAGGGGAGGTGGTTTCTCGTTTTGTTCGGCAGCACATCATATATAGATATGGAGTACCGAGTCGGATTATATCAGATAACGGGACTCCATTCAGAAACCAGGCAGTGTATAAGATGGCAGCTAAGTTTCACATTGAGTGGAGAACATCGACTGTCTATAACCCGCAAGCCAATGGCCTGGCAGAGGCCTTTAACAAGACTTTGTGTAAATTGTTGGTCAAAGTTGTCGGAGACAAGAAAAGAAATTGGGATGAAAAAATGCAGGAAGCGCTTTGGGCATACCGTACGGTGTATAAAACTCCTACAGGTTGCTCGCCTTTTTCTTTAGTCTATGGGAGTGAAGCAATGATACCGATAGAAGTTGAATTAGCTTCTTATCGTGTAGCGGTTCACCACGGCCTCCCATCTGAGGAGCCCAATGAAGTACATAGACGATTTATGGAATTGCAAGAACTTGAAGGCAGAAAATTGAAAGCATATGAGCACCTCAAGCTGTATCAGGCCAGAATGTCACGTGCCTATGATAAATTGGTCAAAGAAAGAGTTTTCCAAAAAGGAGATCTTGTAATGATCAAACAAAAGGACGTTATGGCAGGGCGACCAAAAAATAAGTTTTCCCCGAATTGGTTGGGTCCTTATGTCATCGACCGAGTGTTTGAAGGAGGAGCCTATACCGTGGTTGATTTCAAAGGAAATGCGCCATTCCCCCCACTGAATGGCAAACATATTAAGAAGTATTATGCTCCAGAGCATGAATTCCAACGGAATCTTGAAAATGAAGAAATGGGCTAAAAATGGAGATGCCCGACGGACTTGACCGGTCAACTTACAAATGATCAGCGAAGTGCAAAAATGTCAAGAGAAAATCCGGCTAAGGTGAAAACCCGAGTAGGGCATCTTAGGCAAAAATGGATTTCCCTGCTGTGTAAAAACCTTACAAAGAGGTGCACAGGCAAAAGAAAAGGGATTTAGTCTGGGTGAAAACCTTGTAAAGGCAGTCAGACTAAAAAAAAAAAAAAACATTTGAACCCTCTCGGTTCTTATGATTTTCCAACTTGTACAATCCCGCTCACGTATCGGCTTAACCCTTCTGGTTACTCTGATTCCTCTTAGGCTTAACTGTTTTGACCCTTTCGGTCATCTCAGGACATAATTAAGCCGCCTTAAATCCTTAGTAATATCAATAACTTTTCAAAAAAAAAGGGAGAAGGAAAAGAAGGCGCGCTTATCTCTTTTGCCAACCTCTTCTATTCTTTCAAATTCTACACCACCCAGACCCTCCTGGTCTTGGCGGTTTCCTTTCGCACTAGGTTGCCAATGACGAAATAGCCCTTTGAAGCCAATCCACTTAGCAGTGGATGAATGCTAGGGAATTTTTCCTGAGGCAACAATGATATTCACATCTCGTTTTTGAATTTCATGTCGAAAGTAACATTATATCCATATCGATACGTTTGGGACATGGTTCAAATCGGATTCATTGAAATTATCGTGTTTGCCATAACGGGTTTTCCGATTCTCTTCAACTCGTGTCTTTTGAGCAGAGGAATTATTCGGATCCAAATGCTGGATTCAAACTCAAAATATTGCTATGTCAAGGATTCCTTTCGACGAATGGTTCGATGTGGTTTTCTATCGGTCCCGGTTTTCCGGACCCCGCCACTTACCGGAGACAAAATACAAGTCTCCGAACATACATCCTCACCCGAACGGTTGAGGTACATTTTAACATTAGACTACCTTCCGTAGTTCAAATGTTTAGTTACAAATCTTGGGCATCAAGCCACTTTCAAAAAAACTTTGGCATCAAGCCATCACTTTGGGCATCAAGCCACTTTCAAAAAAAAAAACTTTGGCATCAAGCCATCACTTTGGGCATCAAGCCACTTTCAAAAAAAACTTTGGCATCAAGCCATCACTTTGGGCATCAAGCCACTTTCAAAAAAAAAAACTTCGGCATCAAGCCACCACTTTTGGCATCAAGCCACTTTCAAAAAAAAAAACTTTGGCATCAAGCCACTTTCAAAAAAAAAAAAACCTTGATAGCAAAGCAACCCCTTTGGCAGCAAGTTGTCCTTGGCATCAAGCCATAGGATCCCACAATACCAAACCATTTGTGGCATTAAGCCATGAATTCCTCCTAAATGATAGGCCACTGTTGGCGTCAAAATTACAAAATTATTTTTGCGCAATAGGTCGCCTTTAACGTCATATCCAGTTCAAGTCCCTCAGGAAACTGCAGAACGGTTCAAGGAATTGCAGATCAATCCAGAGGATTTTTGGAAACAGTCCAGAAAAGTGGCAGTCTGGTCCAGAAAGTCTGCAGAATAATCCAGAAAACTGCAATTCAATTCAGAAAACTACAGAGTGATCCAGAAACCTGCATAACAATTCAGAAGATTGCAGAACAGTCCAGAAAAGCTGCAGTTTAGTCCAGAAAGTCCACAGGAAAAAAAAGGGGGGGCTGCAATTCAATTCAGAAGATTGCAGGATAGTCCAGAAGCCTGTATTTCAGTCCAGAAAAGTTACAGAATGGTTCAGAAAACTTGTATATACGTTTGTGACATTCGTTGGAATCATTGTGGAAATTTTATTTCATATAATCATGTGTTGGCTCCAAACAGGCCTTGGAGCTTAACCGACACTCTAGACAAGGAAAATAAAAGAATGAATGAGCAGTTGACAGATGAGAGACACGAAACAACCTATGAGAGTGACTCGACATAAACTAAGGGCGATTCAACATGAACCAAGATGACAGCTATAGGTGAGGTCGGGGTAGGTTGGCAGGACGCATCTTGTCTAACTCCTCAAGCTCGCCCTGCAGGTGTTCTGCATTTTGAACTCGGGATGCGCGTTCCGACGTCATTAATGCCAACTTCTCTGTAAGTTGAGCATGTTGAAGACGGGCTGTGTCAAGTTCCTCCTTCAGACGATCAATGTCCTTCTCCGCATTGTTTATTTCACCTTGAAGCTCTTTTAACTGGATTTCAACTCTTTGCAACTGTTTGGCGTTGACATCCATTTGTAGCAACTTCTCAGCAAACCGAGGAAGGTAAATGGCATCCCACTGGGTACAAGCATGTCTCTCTAACAACATGTTACAGAACCGACCCCATAAGCCCTCCACGGCAGCAATCCAGGGCTTCATATCATACCCCATCACATGGTAGCATGTGGTCATCGCTTGCAGATCATCGTGTAATTTTCCAGCGAGCGGCAATGGATCTAACATATCATTCAGAGCATTAATCAGGACCTCCCCAGCAGGTCCAGAAGGTTTCCAACCAGCAGGACGAGGTGCAGGCCACATTATGTCCAATTCAGGGAGCTGGAACTCCTCAGCGGGCACCACTGCATGTAAAAAAAAAAGAAGAGAAAAGAAGCAAGACAAGTTGAATCAGAAATACCAGTTGACCTTTAAAGAAAAGGGGGAGGTAATTACAAGAGAAGGTCAGGAAATATCTCACCAGCTAAAGGTACCACATCCACGAGCTCGGTATCCTCCTTAATCATTTCGGCAGAAGAAATCTGCATGGAGGGAGCAGTGTACAAGGGAGAGCATAAGCAAAAGACATGATGCGAAGTTTAAAGTATAACAGAGAGAAAGGAGCAGGGGGTGTTTAGCTATTAAAGCAAGGGCTCAGCATGCATATTAAAATTCAAGTACGTTCATAGGAGGAGTTCTTAATATAACCTTCTTTGAAGGCCCCTCATAAACTCCAGGTAATGTTATTGCCAAGATGGAAGGTTGGTCAACAGATATCTCGAGAGTAGCATGTTGCCCTGCCGTTATATTAGCAGTCATGTCGCATCCGGCCAATGTGGGTACGAGCTCCGCAACCACATCAATCTGTGAAACGGGTGATGTACCAGCCCCTAACTCGATATGTGTCGGTGAGTCAAGCTGACCAATGGGGGTCCCCAAACCTTCAGAGGAAGCGCCAATAACCAAGGCCTCACCCACAACTTCAACAGACGATGTTTTCTCAAACCCTACAAAGAGTTCGACTATTCTTATGTTTTCAAGTCTAAGCAAGTGTCGAAAGTATGCCAAACTAGTAGGAGATTTCAATATACCTGTAGGGTAGCCAGTCTCAGAAGCCGACTCCATGATAGGAGGACAAGCTTCATCATGCGAACCTTCATAATACTCCAAAGGTGAAGGTGAGCGGTTTAGAGACACATTGCCAGGAAGAGTTTCTTCACCTAAAAGGATAGCCTCTCCACGTGTCTCTAATATTTTAGGGCTGGCGGCTAGAGAGGAGGGGCCTTCATTATCCTCAGATACGTATGCCGGAGGATCCACCTCGAGATCACCAAAGATTGATTCTTGCACAGGAGCTACCCAAGGAATGGCAAAAGTTGGCACAAACAACAAGTAAAAAAAAAGGGGGGCAGTATAGACAAAATTTCAAGTTTCAAAGCCGGTCATTTACCATGAATGACGGGAGAAGAACCTGCTTCAGTACGTGCCTTCTTAGGAGGAATAGAGGGACCGGTAAATAATTCTGAACGTTTACGACTATGGCTGGTAGTGCTCACCTCGTGTGCTATCAAAAAGAAAAAGGAAGGTATTAAAGTAGGAAGAGCAGAATGGGCAATAGCATCAGACATTCATACCTGAAGGCAAAACATCTGGAGGTAAAGTCACAAGCAGACTAGCTTCCCGACCAATTTTTCGAGCAACACGAAGAACAATTGCTCGTACATCACCAAAGCAGCTTGCCTGCTCCATTGCTAAAGCTTCTTTGAGAAAACCCCAAGACGAAATCAATATGCTAAGATGCTTGAGCCACCTCCAGGATGAATCATGAAGCTGAAGCAACTCCTGAAGGGGAACCTGTTGGCGCCCTGTGCAATCTAAAACCATCCTTTCATACCAGTCAACAGGACGAGGAGGAACCGGTTGCCTGGCTCGATGTGAAGCACGAAGTGGCTCAGATAGAAGGTCTACTAGCCCAGAGTATGACTCCAAGAAAGGAGCAGGAAGACGACCCTCTTTAGCATATCTGTCATGGCGTGCCAAGACTCTGCCACATAAGTCAGGATAGTGTTTCCTAAGAAACGTTGAGGCAATTACTGGCGGGATGTTTCTCTTAGATTTCAATTTTTCAAATTCTGCTTCAGCAAGTGCAGCTGGCAGCCTTCTGTAATTGTGGCTATGGTGGACCCACCAGTTACCATACACCACATCAAATTCACCTGTTGCACCTAAGGGAGGAATGTGGACAGCACTACCCTTGTGGGGCCTGAGAAAGAAATTCCACCATTCAGCAGCTATAAGGAGGTGATCTGGTTCTTTATACACTCGGCAAGGGATGTCAAAATCTGCATTAGGAGGCATCCCTTGATCACAACCAAAATTTCTACCAAATTTGTGAGGGAAATAAGATTCCAGAATGACTTGTCTCCCTTGGCGGAAGACCAAAACGCTGATACGGGTACTTAAATACCATTCCCAACCAGCTCCTTTCCAACGATGACCAAGGAGTGGATCAATCCAGTGTTGTTTTCTGTCCTTTTCTACAACATTATAAGGGCGGTAACCCTTGGAACAGTGGTCCAACCTCAAGCCGCGGGCATCCTTTTTAGGCAAAGAGGAGAGTAAACTGCGCCCTCTGAAAAGTTCTCGATCAAAACGCTGCCCGGGTTTGTCAATGAGCCTATGCATCAACGCCCTGTGAGGGTCTGCACCTGTTTCAATTGGAGGGAGGCCATCGAATAAAGAACTTGCCCATGCACCCAAATAATGAGTAGCCATTACCACGTTGCAATCACGTGGGAAAGGATGAATGGCTACAGCTCCCAAGGAATGGTATACTGCCGCTAAGGCTGCAGGAGCTACTGCCAATCGTTGTCCAGTCGCCATCTGACAAGCAGGGTAGATAGCACTAGCTCTGATGGCATTTGCTTCGCCAAAAGGGATCGCAAATGTACATAGCCAATAAGTTAAATAGGCTGCCATATGAGTAATTTCGCCAAGTTCTCAAGGGTCTTCTGTCTCTATTTGACCCTCCAGGCTGGCTGGCAATGGACTAGAACTGATCTTCGAAAGTTGAGTTAATTCAGTTCTTTTTCTATCTGGCCGGGCAAAACAATGTTTGTAACAATAAGGGCCCCCATAGAAATACCTCAGCCATGCATCACAACTAACTTTCGGCAATTCTTCTACGGTGCTTGTTAGAGTCGCATTTGCTAAATCACGCCACACTTTGATCAAGAACCTGTGGCAGTATGACAGACAGTAATTTCCTTGTTCTGTGGTCTGACATCGATGGAGATCATCCAAAACGATTTCCTCATAAGGAGCCCCATGAATGGGCAATCCTGAAAGCATATGAAAGCTCCATAAGTCTAGAGAGGTCTCACCTTCCGCAGTGACAAAGGTATTCCAACGTCGGTTGAATCTCTCCAGCAGTGCTTGAAGGTAGCCTTCGTGGCGAGGATAGCCATACAAAGCTGCAGCCACTGCGGACTTCAGCCCAATCCGCTCTAGGCGAACAGAGAAATTGGCAAGAACATATTCGAGCCATTCACAGGCACCAAACCGGGGACGGTGAGAACTCTGAACTGACAATTTGCCATACCAACTGTCAATACTCTGAGAAAGGATGGCATCCATCAAGCAAAGTCCATCATAACCTTCCTCACTATAGCGTGGAGTGCAAGGCTGGAGAAATAAACCTTGCCGTCGAGCTGAAGGAATTGAATCACATTGCTTGTTTAGTCTCCATATGCCAGGCTGAAAGTCTCGAATGGAAATATAATCATCTCCAGTATCTCCAAGCAAACCCAATGAACGTCGAGGTGGGAGCTGAGCATGATGTGGCAACCCAAGAGGAAAGGAGGGATGTGAATATTCCACACTCCCCACTAATAAGTCTCTGCCCTGAAGAATAGAGCGCTCAAGAAAATGCCGTTCTTCGAAAGATAGCTTCTTTGTTCCTTCTGTGTTGCCCAAAGGAGAAGGGAGGCGAATAAATTCCAATAATTCTGCCTCGGATGGATAGTGCACAGGATAGTGGTCAGATCGGTCATAATGAAAATGGCCGTCGATACGATGAATACATGATCTCTCAACAGGCCCAGCACATGTGATTTCGCCAGTAGGTTCCCGTGCTGCGAGGTGAAAGTGATGCTGCCCAAAATTGGACCGGATTAACCGACTTGGTGGAGGCATAATTACCTTCTGGGCAGCCCGGCCAATGGATAAGGAATGCTCAAAATCAGGCCCCTCTTCATCCCGTGAGCCTGCTGCCCATTTCTTGGGGAGAATACTCGAGCCTCCTTGGCTGGCCATATACCTAAAAAAAAAAAGGGAGAAAAAGGGGGGAAGAATCAGATATCTTGAAGTACAAGGAAGGGATATAATTATTTGTTTACACGGGTGTTTCCTTGCCGACTCTCGTCTTGCAAACAACCACCCGTGGGGGGCATTTGTTGTACCTCAAATTCTATATACAAGGTACCCCATTGTAATCAATTGAGACACAAACTCCACCGGCCAGCATGCAGTCATAGTTAAGGTAGGACCTCGGTATACTTTAGAATCAGAGATTATACATGCCTTACATGAGCCGAGACCCTCCTTAGCATGGGTAGGACATCATGGTGCCAGCAGAGGGGAAAAGGATGGCCAAAAGAGAGGAGAATAGATCAAAAAAAAAAAGTGAGAAGGGGAACCGCACCTTCTACAGCAGAATACCATTAAGAGTAAGCAAAAAAAAAGAAGGCAAAGAAAAAAGGAATGAAGGATAGGTACAAGCCTGTTAATATTAACCCAAGAAGGCTAAGCACTTGAGCCTTGCACCGATGGCAACAAGGACAGCCTTAGCTGGTCGCAAGGGGACCTGCAGCAACCTCTTGGACAGGGGCCGATGGCAGGAGTAGCAGCCTCTTGGACAGGCACCGATGGCAGCAGCAGCAGCCTCTTGGACAGGCACCGATGGCAGGAGTAGCAGCCTCTTGGACAGGCACCGATGGCAGCAACAGCAGCCTCTTGGGCAGGGGCCGATGGCAGCAGCAGCACCTAATGGCAGGAGGAAGAAGAAGAGGAAGAAGAGGGAGTCCGGCAGCAGGCCTGTTGGTGACAGAATCTCCTTCAAAACAGGAGGGTCCCGATAGAGAGACCAAGCGGGTCTTCTAAGAGAGAGGAATGGTTGGTCGTGAGGTGAACTCCCCAAATATATGCAGGCTAGGGTAAGATTGATCCGATGGACAAGATTGGCCAATGGGTAAGTCAATTGGATCTAACCATATCGGGTCCTTGGTAAGATCAATATCCGATTGCAATCCTATTGGATCCTTATTAGGATCAATATCCAATAAGGTAAGAAAGGGGCGAGATCAAGACTCATCTAATCAATGGATGAGATTTATACTTATTGTACGGTGGACCCATGGTTGGATGATCTCACCCATGGACTTAGATCACATCCATCAAATGGAGACCTTGACTCATCTAATCAATGGATGAGATTTATACTTATTGTACGGTGGACCCATAGTGAGATGATCTCATCAAATGGACTTGGAGATCAAGACTCATCTAATCAATGGATAGGATCCATACTTATTCTACGGTGGACCCTGGCTAGGTGGACCTTGATCCCATCCGTCTGTTACTATCTGGAATGCTCTCATTAAAAAAAAAAAGAGAAGCAAGGGGGAAATAAATGTGGACGCCCCATCCTCTCCAAGGGCTTGCTCGGTCAAAGCAGCCACTCCCCACGTCCCAAGAAAACGTGGCCCCACTCCCAAGAGAACATGGGCAGTACGTGGGGAGGTCTCTCCATGGACATCCTTCCACCCAACAGTTTATAAAAGGGTCTCTCCACGGAATAGGGGGGTTGGCTGGAGGATTCTCACGTGAAGAAGGAGTGCTCCTGTGTGGAGAAGAAAGGAAAGAGGGACAGCTTCAAGGAACTGCTACGCCCTGCTGCTGAGAGACAAAGGAAGGTGAAGAAGAAGAGGAAAAAGGTAAGGATCAAGGGTCCGGTTACATCTCCTTTCCCTCTCCAAGCCCTCTCTTTAAGCCTTTTCTTCAAGACCCCTCGGGACAACCTCTCCAATCATGCTATTCGACCCTTTTTAACACCCCATCCAGTCTCCATGAACCTGTCCATATATCAGTCCCCTCGGATCCTAAATTCCCCCTACAATGAAATTCTGTTCGGACAGGGTATATTCCACAAATCACTCCACTTGGTGCCTTGATCAGGCCTTTGATCCAGTCCTAAATCACCCTGAAATGTCACCCGGTTAGGCTATCTAGACAGGTTTTTTAAACATCCCAAGAAAGACACCAAAACGTCCTGTTTAGAAGCCCTTAAAACAGGCCTTGAGTAGGCAGCCGCCAGAGACTATCTTCTTCCTTAAACCAGCCCCCAAACTCACCTCTAAACAGCCCCTCAATCTCCCAAATCCGGTCCCATCTCCTGGATCAAATGAGGGTCAAATGTTGCGGACCTCTTTAAGACATGTCAGAGTCCAGTCCTGGCTGAGATCAATCAGGCCGCCAGGGCCTTATTTCAGCAAAGTCACCAAGCCCAATTTCAGGCCGGGACCAGAGGGGCGACCAGGGCCTAGATGAAGCCCAAACAGGCCTTTAAGGCCCAATAAGAGCAGTTTGGCCGCCAGGGCCTTCAAAGCTTCAAAGTGTTCACCTCGGCCCAATGAGGACAGAACCAGCCATCCAGGCCTTCAAAAAAAAACTTAATCAAAATATGAGAAAAGAAGTTCAATTAAGAGCTAGTCTATTTCATATAGGCTACCTCAAAGGACGGGCACTCGGGCATGTCCCCGGTGTGTTTGATCCCGGACGGGGAAATGGGCAAGTTCCCATCTTCTACCGATCCTTCCCCTCAAAGTAGGGAGTATCAAACTCCACCTACTAAGAGGGGTATGTCTCAACGGTTGGATGGAGAGGGGGTCATGTCAAAATTTTCTCATGATCCCATGTGTAATATGTATTCAGATTTGCCAATAAATGGAAATTCTGAATTTTGTATATCATCATTACCATCGGAACTTATGGAATGGCCCATGAGATTGAAGGAATGCAAGTCTAAAGTTGACATTGTAAAAAAAGGTTACAACATTTAGATTTTCAATAATTCTGGAAGATTTTGAAATCTATAAAAAATCTTAAAAAATCCTGAAACTTGTAAGTATAACATCTGAATTTTCACACACCCAGAACTCATTTCTGAAATCTGAAACATACCAAAAATTGAAATCCATAGGAAATCTGGGGTTTTAAAAATCTGAAACAGAAGTCTGGAATCCAGAAGAAGGAGAATCTGGAAATCTTTGGGAGAGGTGCAGGATGTCAAATCTGAAAGTCTGAGGCTTAATAAATTTGAATTTGTGCAGAGCCTAAAATCCAAAGCTTGAATTGGTATAGAAATCCGAAGTCTAGAAATCTGTTTAAAAAAAAAAACCTGCAATCTGAAAATGCAGAGAGCTGGAATTGGAGCTTCAAAAATCTGAAATTCAAGGGTTCCAAAGTCTGAACTCCATATTTCTGACGTATAGTAAAATTGAAACTTACAAGAGGTCTAGAATTTGGAATTTGAAGAAATCAAAATCTGGGCATTGCAGGGAGCAGAGGCCTAAAATCTGGAATCTGAAAACCGAAGTTGTATTGAACCTCTCTAAGAGTCTGCAATCTGGGAATATTTGAAAAGGTGCAGAATTTAGAGTCTGAAATTTAAAAATCAGTAAGAAGTCTGGAAGCTTGAAGGACGGTAAATATGAAGTGCAGAAATCTAGAGTTTGATGTTTGAAGAAGCCTAGGAACCTGAACTTTGTGGCTGAGGTCCAAGGTTTTGAAACAAATTGGGAAGCTCCAAATTAGAAAATCTGAATGTGTAGAATTTGAACCCCAAGCTGGCCAGTCGAAGCTTGTAGAAATTGTGGGACCCAGAATTTGAAAATTTATGAAATCTGCAGAATTTGTAATCTAAGGAAGCACCAACCAGATTCAATTAAAAATCAAATAAATTTAAGCCAACAAATTTCATCGTGAGTCAAATCCGGCCCGGACAAATTAAATTAATTCAAACAAGATTGACTCCAAACAAATAAATCTTCTAACTCAAATAAATCAACCTAATTCAAATTGAATTCCCCAAATCAAACAAATTCAATTGAATAAATTCAATAAAATAAACTCAAAACAAATTTAATTCAAAATAAACCATGTTCCATAAGTTGAACCCAAATTCCATAAAAAATCAATCAATAAGTAAAATTGTCTTAAATTTAAACCAAATTTAATCTATTCCAACCGAACTCAAAACAATTTATCAAATTCAAACTCAAACCTAAATCATTCTAAAAGAAAAGAAAATCTGAAATTTGCACAAAAACCACAGAGTGCCAAATTCACCTCAAACTCAATCTAACTCAAACAAATCCAAACTGAATCAATCTTAAATAAGTTCAAACTAAAAGCAATTCACCCAAGTAAACTCAGGTCAAATTTAATAAAATAGATCAAAATTCATCAAAGCAACCAAAAATCTAATTAATTTCAACCAACTCAAACAAGCTCAACTTAATAAAGCTTAAAACAAATTAAAACCCACATCAAAAATCCAAATTCCAACCACTAAATCCAAAAATTAAACAGATTCCATTGAATTTAAAACAAATCAAATTCATTCTAAATGAACTTAGATCCATTAATTAACTCAAATTAAATCAAATTCAAATCGAATTTCAACCAATAAAACAAACTTAAATCAAGTGATCAAATCAAACTCCAATCCAAACCAAAAGTAATCAACAAACTAAATTCAATTAAAAATGAACAAATCAAATTCAATTCAAAACTAAATTCAACTCAATTAAAATCAAACCAACAAATTTAATTCAACTCAAATCAATTTAATCAAATTCAAACTAAAATCAAGTTCTTGCATTCCACTGATTTCAAGGGTTTGTTCTCTCCTATGTGGGAATGTTTATTTTTGTGGATGTATGTCCTTTGTTTCAATGAATTGCCGTGGCGATAATCAAGGGTATTCGAGAAAATCTCGATGTAATTAACGTCGGATCTTCGCACCATCCGACGGGGAGAGGTCAAAATAAATTTTCAAAGAACCTAATAACCTCAAATTATTTTTTTTTTTTAAATATCATTGACCCTAGTTAGTACTTTTATGGAATACCATCTATTTTCCTACAAAGTCAATACTAAGGTCAAACCAAATCAAATTCAAATTTAAAAGGAAAATGAATTTCCAAAATCACAAAAAGAAACCAATTCTTTTATCTTTTGAATTTTTGAGGTTCCAACAGTCTTCAGCCGCATGTGCTCGCAAGGGCTCCCGGCCAAGGGTCTTCGTCTTCGTCTGCAGTGCCATCTCCATGGCATGAGGAGGACGGGAGGTTGTTGTCGCCATCACCGATGCCGGCGTAGGAGAGGGGAGCCGGAGGGGCCGTCGGCGCCTATAGACATCGTCGCGAGAAAAGGGCTGGGAGGCCGGAGGAACCAGAGGACGCCGAGATTCGCACGGAGAGGGGGAGCATCGGAGGGGACCAGAGGATGCCAAGCTCTCACCATCACTGTGGAAGGACGGGAACCAGGAGGGAAGACCCAACATCATCTTGCTCAACCCCCCCTCCTCTTGTTCTTCTTCTTTGTCCTTTGTTGCTCACTATCAGGAGGGAAGTTCGATGGGACCGGAGAGGGTGGCCAGGACGAGGGTCCTCACGACAAAGGGAAAGGCTGGGAGAGTAGAGGTGCCAGCGGGGAGGTGTGGATGGTCAATACAAAAAATATGGGAACTAGACCTCCCGAGAAAGGCCATAAACATCAGCATGGCTAGCACGCGAGTGCCCAATAAATGTCAGCCATGCTGCCAATTAACATAACTGAAGAAGAAATATAGTGGCCTCCAAGTTTAGCTGTCCCTGTGCATGGAGACTACATCGAGTATAAGCCACAGGGTCAGAGGTTCCCCAGCCACACTCTCTCTCTCCCTCTCTATCTTCCTCTCTATCTATCTTTCTCTCTCTGCGCTGTAAAGAAGGTAGGAAGAATTTCTGAAGGGCTTTAATTCTTGCATGTGAATGGAGAGAGTGCAGTTGGAGGGCCTGAAGTACATGGAAGCTGGAGGCAGCTGGGATTCACCAGAAGTGAAGGTTTGGGGGTTTAGGGCCAGAATTTGGTGTTCTTGGAGGGCCATCTTGTAGAAAATTGGTAAGCTAGATTGTGGTCTTTGTTGATTTTTTTCCCTCCACCAACTTCATTTACATAGCCTATATGAACTAGGGTTCAGATTTGCAGACAGGCCCTATGATTAATCAGGCCCAGCTATGCCCATGTCGAAAGTGGCACAAGCATCAACAGCTAGATGTTTTATGCCACCAGAACCATGTTTTGCCTGTTCCGGATCATGGTGTTTAACATACAGGACAAGGATTCCAAATCGGAATCGAAATCAAAATCGATCGGATCAGTCCAATCGGTTCAGTCCAATTCTGACCGATTCTCAAGAAGAGAAACCAATTAAAAATCAAGATTTTATTAAAAAAATTAAAAATTACAATTCCGATTCAGGCTGATTCAGACAAATTCTTGCCAATTTGGTCCAACTCAGGTTGATTCGACCTGAATCTTTTTTAAAAAAATAAAAAAAATTAGGATTTCAATTCTGATCTTATTCGACCGATTCAGACCGATTCCGGCAAAATTAAGATCAAAATTGGTCTTTCAAGTAGGAATTGAATTGAAATCGACCGATCAAATTTCGGAATCGGTCAATTCCGATCCGATTCGACCGATTCTGCAATATATGATCCAGGAGGACCAATGAGATGACAGGAAGTGCAAGAAGACGTGGGAAGACCATGAGAAGTGTTGAAGCATTGAGACCAAAGTAGTCTCAAAGAAATAGACCAAATATTTCAATATGGGTTAAAATGGGACCTGATAAGCACAAAATAAACCCATTAAGCTAGTAATTGCAGACCCAAACCCCTTTGTCCGTTAAAAGCCAGGTAAGAGGGCCCAAATAGTTAAAAAGTTTTGAATTTTTCTAGACAGTCACACATGGATTGCAGAATCGGTCGATCCGGATCAGGATCGACCGATTTTGAAATCGGATAGCAGGACAAACTAGCGTCCCAATCCCAAATTACGGCTAGATCGGTCGGAATCCGTAGGATTGACCAAGATCGGTCCAATCCAGTTGGAACGGATTGTGGATCACTTGATCCCAAGATATCCACTGGAATCCGGAAACGTGCAGGATTGATCCCCCCTTTTCCGGTGGCGATCCCCCCCTTTTTGGTGGCGACCCCATGGTTTGCAGCCAGATCGGCCGATTCTCGGATAAGATCGGTACCCACCAATCCAATTCCTCACCAAATTACCGATTCAGCTGGGACTCCCGACTAGATCGGTCAGAATCGACCGGATCGTTCGATCCTGGACCGATCCAGGTGGATCGATCCAGGAATCGATCCATCTGGCCAATTCACCTGGAAATCGGAAGTTTCGGAATCGATCTGATTCCGGGATCGATTCCAGACCATTTTAAGGTCCGATATCCCCCAAATTGGGGGAGATCAAACCGATTCCAGTGCCCTACCACCCCCTTTGAGCCTCCTCCTCCTCCTCCTCCTCCTCCTCCACTTTGGAGATCTAGGGTCCCCCCCCATTCAGCTGTGGTTTGAAGGGCTTTCTTGGGCCGATCCACCCTCCAACAGGTATGTGAGGGGTGAGGGACCTCTGATCTCCCTTCCCCCCTCCCCCTTCCACCTCCATGCCACTCACGGCACCCCTGCCATGGGGTTGCCGTGAGTTGGCTTCATTAGAGGGTCACCCATTTTAACCCCATATGGGGCTTTAATTCACCCCCTTGGGAGGGGGGTGACTGTTCTGTCTGGTACCCCCCCCATGGGTTGGGGGGGGTCCTGTTTAATTCACCCCATTGGGGGGTGATTAGCACCCCCTCACCCCTTCGAGGGTGATGAACAGTCACCCCCGAGAGGGTTGTTTATTCACCCCCAATGGGGGGTGAATTGCACCTCCACCCAAAGTGGGGTTCATTTGACTAATTTTGTGTATGACTTTATGTGGTGTAGATAAGATGTTGAACAAGGAGCATGGCACCAACGCCGCAAAATATCGCGACATTGGATGGCAACATGGCCATCTCCTTAATTCAGAGAAGAGGGTTAGATGCAAGTGGTATCAGAAAGATATAAATTGAGGCATGTATTGGCTAAAGCAACATATAGCTGGGACAGGTGGCAATGTAAATAAGTGCAATAAAGTATCAACTGAGCTTAGGGAACAGATGAAGGGTTACTTAACTAGAAGGGCATCACAGAGGGAGGTGAGAATTGGTCAGAGATCAGAGACAAGAGCTACATGACAAGTTGCTATGTCGAAGAGACATCGAACTTATGGCTGAAAAGAGTAAGAAAGAGAAAGGACCAGCACATGACAGGGTACAAGTTGATTCTTCATCTTCAAAAGATGAAGAAGAAGCTCAGGTCAGGAGAGCGAAGATCTCGACTAGGGCTGCGAAGAAAGCCTTAAAGCATATGGTGAAATTCTTTCTACATGCGGGTAAAGATTTGATGAAGATGTTGATAGTTTTTTAATGTTTTCGACATTTCTATTAACAAGGATGTCTACTTCTCTTGTTTTTGTTTATGTAGGTGCCCAGCACATGCAGCCACGAGTACTTATTTCCAAACTATGATCGATGCCATTGGTGAGGTTGGACCGGGTTTGAAAGCTCTCACATCAAAGTACATATATGAGACAGGCTTGGATAAAGAGGTTGATTAGTTGACCTCATGGATAGATGGATTCAAAACCATCTGGAATGAGAGGAGTGCACTGTAATGTGTGATGGGTGGACTGGAATCACAAGGAGGTCACTTATAAACTTTCTTGTGTATTATTCTAAAGGTATCGTATTCTTGAAGTTTGTTGATGCATCAGGTCAAGTGAAGAATGTGGATTACCTATTTGGTTTGATGAACAGTGTGGTGGACGAGATAGGGGAAGGCAACATTGTGCAGTTTGTGATTGACAATGAGGCATCATATAAGACTGCAGGGAAGAAGTTCATAGAGGCTCAACCACACTTGTTTTGGATGCCCTGTGCGGCACATTCTATTGATTTGATGTTGGAAGACATTGGTAAAGATCCTAATGTCAAGTCCTTGGTCAACTAAGGACAATTGATCACCACCTTTATCTATGGTCATCCACAACTTTTACATATCATGAGGCAACACACCGTTGGTCATGATTTGATTAGACCGGGTCCCACCAGATTTGCCACCCACTTTATTGCATTAGAGAGCCTTTACAGGTACAAGGTTTGTTTGAAAAGGTTCAACCTTTTCACTGCTTATCAAAAGTACATGGATACCTATAGGAGCTCTTTGGATCAGTATGAAGTACTGTTGAAGATGAAGCAGCTGATAGAGGACAACAGGAGGTGGGAGAAAGTGCAATACTACCTGTCTGTCATAGAACCTTAGTACAGGTACTTAAGTTGGTGGATTCAAATGATAAGAATTAGATGAGGTACTTGTATGATACTATGGATAAAGCAAAGTTGAAGATTAAAGAAAAGCATCCCATGGGTTATCAAAAGTGGTGGAAAGTGATAGACAACAGATGAGACAAAACACTACATCACGATATTCATGTTGTAGGTATATACTCTAGTAGTTTAATTTGTTGTGTATTAAAACTTGTATTCTGTGTATTACCTTTATTCTTTAGTACTAAAGTAGTGTTAACGCCAATACAGGGTACTTTATGAACCCGAGGATACAATATAGTGGCCAAGTGTGTAATGATGGTGAGGTATTATCAGACACATTATCTGTAATTAAGCAGCTTTGTAAGACTCAGGAGAACAGAACCTGTGCTGAGGTTGAAGTAAGTACTAATTACCATATTAGTAACCTTAGAACTTTATCAACAGTGGTGAAGTTAACTATCATATTTTGGATTTTCAAATGACTTCTTACAAGCACAAGATTGGGGTGTACGTGGATCCTAATTTGTAGTACTCACATGATAGGGTCCCTTCTAGTAATTTGCTTACCCGAATTTTAGTCTGTTAGCATACCCGAATTTCTTAATAAGTTACTAATGCATGTATTTTTGTCTTCTTTACAATTGAGTGGTGGATTACGATGACTAACAGGACTAAGTGAAATCCACTGGCATCCGTTGCAATTCAAGTGCAAAGTCAGAGCACTTCCTCATCCCAGTGCGAGAAAAATTGGAACACCTTCAACCTTATTTACACGAAAAGAAGAAATAAGTTGAAGACCGAAAGATTGGAGAAGCTTGTCTACTGCCATTATAATATGAGACTGAGAATCAAGAATATTAAAGATAGGCAAAAGACATCTGAACAAAAATTTGCACAATTTGCAGGTGAATTGTACCAAGAAAGAGCCCAAACCCAAGCTACTCAGGGCTTGTCCCAAGGAGATGTGGATTTGGAATACATATTCCAAGAAGAACATCTGCTTGCAACATGGGTGGAAGACAAAGACGCTGAGGGAGAGCCAGAGTTCAACCCGAATGACAAATCATGGGCCGAAGGTGAGCTTGACAGCATCGTTGGTGAGGATGAGGAAATACAGAAAGGATAAGAAACTCAAGTTCCGTGCACAGCTCCCCTTCCTGATCCACCCCGGATTACAGCTTCTACAGAATGACATCCAACTACTGCTACAACTCCAGCTCGAATTCCAGTTGCAAGTCCATCTACCACCACCACCACCACCAAGAAGAATAGTGACTTATTCAGGGCTTTGAAGAATGTTTGCATGCCTTCACAGTAAAGTAGTCAAGGAGATCCTACATTGAAGAGGAAGAAGCTAAGTATTAAACGTCGACATCAACTCCTTGATACCTCAGCCACCTTCATCAGATGAGGATGAGGAAGAATTTGTTCCACCTACATAGCAACAACGTACGGGGGGTGGAGGTGGAGGTGGAGGTAGAGGTGGTGGAGGTGGAGGTGGCAGCATAGGTGGAGCTGGAGCCTCACATGATGGTGACTCTACTAGTAATACACGCACAAGTGGAGCAGATCCAGATAATTTGAGTGACAAAAAACATTCATGTTCGAGTGGAAGGAGCAACGGACGTTGGACAAGGATGAATGTTTTCGATGAGTTCGCATCTTCCTATCCACAGCCTGCTTCAGACACTGAGTCTTACTATCCACTATCTCTTCCAGCTCCACCTCTGACTGAAGATGGACCTTATGAGTTTAACCAGATGGTCCAATCTTTATTTTCCTGTGGATACTAGCCAATTATGAATGACCCAACTCAGTGGAGATTTTAAGAAAATCAGGATGAGCAGGACAGGGATCCAGATCCAGGACATTACCATAGTTGGTGGTAATGGCATGATAAGTATTGAATAATGACTTATGTTATAATAGCAGTTATATTTGTTTCTTTATTTAATGGAATGTAATATGAGTGTTAAGAACACCATGTATTGTGTGGTTGAGTAAGATTAATTGTACGATACCAATGTGTTGATGATTTGATGTATGATGTATGTCATTTAGTCAATGTTAATTGATTAAAATTGTCTTGAAATGTCAAAGATTGAACAACGTCTTTATGTTCATCTTTACTACATTTTTTCACATTTTTTCTAAATTATATGTATTTTTCTGAATTTTCAGCAATCTTTCCATATTTTTTTCAAAAAGGAAAAAAAACAGACCGGTCCAGACCGATTCTGGATCGGTCTGGCTTCCGGCGAATCGCCATGGATCGGACCGATTTGATCCGATCCGGATCGGATCGGTCTTCACCGATCCAGGGACCGATTCCGATCCCACGATTCTTGGGTGACCCCCCTCCCGAATCCCCCTTTGGAGGTCTGTCCCCCTCCCTCCCAGCTCCTGCCTGTTTTCGGCCAGACAGCCACCCCCAAAGGGGTCTGATGACCCCTTCGAAGGTGTCTGAAGGTCACTCCCACTTGGCACCCCATCAAGAGTGACCCTAAGACACCCCCGTTGGGGGTGATTATTGATTAATTATTATTTACTAATGCGTTATGCACATATGGATGTAGGTAAAATGTCGAACAAGTAGGTTGGTGCTGGCGACATTGTATGGCAACATAGCTTCTTGTTGAATGTAGAGAAGAAGAGAGTGAAATATAAATGGTGTAATAAAGAGATGAATGGAGGTGTCTACCAGCTCAAACAATATATAGCAGGTGTAGGGGGAAATGTTAAGAAGTGTAACAATGTCTCGGCAGAGCTTATGAAGGAGATGAGAGGATACTTGACCAGGAGAGCCTCACAAAGGGAGGTTAGAATTGGGCAGAGACAAAATCTTCACGATGAATTGATGGGACGAAGAGACACTGAGTTAATATTTACAAAAGGCAATAAGGGAAAAGAAAAAGTATAAGGTCATGTCCAAGTTGAGTCATCATCTTTGAATGGTAATGATGAAGAAGCAGCTTAAGTCAAGAAAACCATGGATGCTATTAGGGCTCATACCCGTGAAGATGAAAGGAGTGCGGGATGTTCAGGTTCGGCTCCTTTAAAAGCTTTCTCCGCTACCAACATTGTGGAGGAAGGCACTCGACCTATTCGTGCCCAAGGGAGTGAGTTCTTACGTTCTTCTTCTGTTCAGTCGACTTCAGGCACGGCCATGTATAGGCAAAGTGATAAAGGCCAAAGGGGCATCAGGTAGGCCTTAAGGGGAGTTAAGGCCACGATAGGGGCCACAAAGAAAGTGATAAAATATATAATCAAATTTTTTTCTCCACGTAGGTACATGAAGTATTCAATTGATATTTTAATCTTATACTTGTATTTAAATTACTTATTAATCATAGTTGATGTTCTTTTAAATGATGTCATGTAGGTGTCCCAACACATCCCGCGACCAATCCATACTTTCAGACAATGGTGGATGCCACTGGTGAGGCTGGACCAGGGTTGAAAGCCCCCACCTCAAAGTATATTTATGAGGGTGGGTTGGATGAAGAGGTCAACGAGTTGACCTCTTTTACAAATAGTTTCAAATCCATCTGGAAAGAGAGGAGTTGCAGTCAGGGTGATGAATCAGAGCACCAGCTCTAACCAATGTGAGAGGAATTTGAGCACCTTCTATCTCATACACACAAAGAGAAAGAACAAATTGAAGAGTTAGAGATTATAAAAGTTAGTATTCTGTCGCTAAAATATAAGATTAAGGATAAAAATATCAAGAAGAGATAGAACTTATTAGAGGATAAGTTCGCAAGATTTGCAGATGGACTATACCAGGAAAGATATGAAGGTCAATCCAACCAGAATGAAGTTGACTTAGAATATCTATTTCAAGAAGAATATCCACTTGCAGCCTGGATGGAGAAGAACGCTAAAGGAGAGCTAGAGTTCGACCCCAATGACAAGTTGTGGGCCAAAGAAGAGCTTAGCAATGTCGTGGGTGATGACGACATATAGGATGCAGACACCCAGATGCCATGTATAGCTTTAATTCCTGATCCACCACAAACCACACCTGCCCCTCATCCCCATATCGCTCCAGCCACAACTCCAGTTAGCTTTGCAGGACCTTCTACCACCAAGAAGGCTCATACTTCATTATTCAAGATATTGAAGAATGCGGTCAACCCAGAGACAACAGGGCACCAAAGCACACAGAAAGATGGCAAGAAAAAAAAGGTTCTATGTGCAAAACGCCGACATATTATTGAAACAAAGACTACTACTCAGCCACCTTCATCATCTAAAGAGGATGAAGAGTTTATTCTACCCACACAACAAGGTTGGGGTGATTCAGGTGAAGGTGGAGGTGGAGGTGGATCTACCAGTGGTGTACGCACGAGTGGAGTTGGCCCGGATGAGTTCGCTGACTTGACTGGGAGGAGGCATTCGACAAGTGGACAGAGCAATGGCCTTTGGAGTCAAACCAATGTCTTCGAAGAGCATACAACATCTAGACCAAACACCAATTCATATTATGAGCCTTATTGTCCACCCTCTCCACCTACAGTCGAGGGTGGAGTTTATGACTTTAGTACAATGGCAAATTTCTTGTTTTTTATGGTTATGGGGGTATTATAACTGACTTACGTCAGTGGACGATTCGAGAGACTGAGGATGACAACAAAAAGCATAAGTATGAAAGTCAATTTTGGAGTTCGTGGTTGTGACATTGAGGTGTAATTTGTACTACATTATGTCACATATGTTGTACTCATTTATTTTCATTCAATGTATCCATGTAATTAACTAGTGTTTTTTTGAGATATTTGTGATGATAGTTTGTACTTATATGATAATTTCTTTAAAAGAACTTACTTTGTATGACATTGTTTGGTAGGACATCATCTATATTGTTTTTCATTTTTTAAATTTTGTTACTCATTTCTCTGATTTTTTCCTATTTTTTGTACTTTTTTCTGGATTTAAAAAAGTTGGCCGATCCAGACCGATCTGGGATTGACATTTCGTCCGGAAGATCATCCAATCATGATCAATCAAATCAGATTGGTGGTCACCGATCCCATGATCATTGCTGCCACACATGCGCGCACAAGAGAGAGAGAGCTGGGGTAGTGTTGCAGAAGCTAAAGATGTTCGTGGTCAGGACAGGAGGCCATCATCATGGCTTCCTGCCTCATTGCTGGATTCGGTAATCTCAACGGTTTTCACAATCTATGTTATTCTTCCTCTTCGAAAAGTTTAATCTTTTTTCCCATTCTCACTGGTGTTTGGAGCCCTATTGTTCCAGTGTGTTCATTCTGCCACTGGACGTGTTTCTCAGTCTCCGTTTCAACCTTCTCTCCTGTGTTTAGGTTCCTGGTTTGATTCCCTTCAGTAATCATGTGTAAAATTAACTAAAGTGCAATGAACAATTACTGAAGAATCACCAGCCAAGAACCTTTTCCCATGGAATGGCCAGACTCAGAATGTGGAAAGTGTTACCTTCTTTATGGCAGATAGACGGGACTGGAGATGAAGAATATATTGTTGAACTTCAGGAGTGATGTTCCCAAGACCTTGAACATCCAATTCACCAGAATATGGTTCTGCCATGCTCCTCTCAGAATTAGTTGCCAAGTCATTTCTCTGGAGGAGTTTGAACATTGCAGTAGTTCCATCCAGAGAAACCCCACCGTTATCAGAGTCCTTTACTGATTCTTCTTTGTGAGAAAGCTCTTCACGTATATCTAAGTTCCTTTCAAGGCAGAGCCTATACTCAGCATTGCGCAAAGTATACCTGCATAATGAAAATATACCTTAAACTTGGCAAGCATTTTTGTTTGGTTGGAAACTAGCAATGATGGCAAAACATGCTCCACTTTATACTGTAGAATAGAAGTTGGCCACCGTAAAGGAGATGGAAGAAGGAAACTACACAGAAAACCCCCAAGCTTTTAGTTATGCTAATTAATTTAGAATGAAGGCCTCGGGATGGTCTTTTATCCCCATAACCATGGAATGAACCCAGTCAGTTTTGGGGCCGACCAACCCGGTCCCGACCCTAAGACCCGACCCCATAATTAATATTTTATTATTATTTTTGGCGACCCCGGCCAACCCCATCCCGACCCGGGTCGCGACCCCGGCCGACCCGGGTCGGTTTGGGGCCAAACCGACTCGGTCCCGACTCCCGACTCCCGACCCCACCTCCCTTGCCCATAACTATAGTGTGAGTAGCAGTTGGAATGAAAAAATACATCTTACTGGAACTTCCAACAACCATTGTCATTAAAGGGATATTTGCTTTCCCGCTAGAAATGTCAGCATATAATGCCAAAAAAATGTGGAAGTGTCAGCATAAGAAAAAAAATTGCATACAGAAAGCACAAGGCACCAATAGGACCCAACAAACAAACACCGAATACTAGGGCTCTTTTTGGTTCCACGTCAAAACAAAACTTGGTGAAATAGTTTTCAACGTAGTTACTTTTCATGAAAATCAAAATCATCTCTAGTCGTTTGGTTGAACGTATATACAAATTATTGGAGACATAATCAAACTTGGAGTCTATTTAATTGCAAGAAAAAAATCCAAAACTATTTTAGAAGGAATTATTTTTTCATAAAAATAATATACAAATCCTTTATTTAGCAAACTTAAAAATAATTTTCAAGAAAATAATATAAACTATCTGGTTATTTGTAAAAATATTTTAAAATTATTTAGAACAGAAGTTTTAAGAGATAATTGGATCCTTTTGTCTACAACATTTTATTATTTTTAAAAATACTTCGTATTACTTAGAAAAAGTTTTCATAATTTGCCTAACACCCTCCAAGTTCACCGTGTGTTTTTCTTTCCAAAAAATGGCATTCGGTGGATCTCAGCAGATGCCAAAATCAGTGTCATAAAGAGTCAGTTGAAATAGTTTTCAATTGACCGAGAATTTACTTGTAACCACAAGTACCAAAAAGAAGTTTTCAGGAAAACTTAATGCAAGCACCCTATTTTACTGGGATCCAAGCAGACCCTAAGTCATTCCCAAACTTTCCGGAACATTAGCATAAAACTTTGTCAACTAAATAATTGCATTGGATAGACTTAATTGTCAAGCAAGACTGATCTTGTATGTGATTTCTTGTATGGAAAAAAAACTACACTTAATGGGCTACAGTCATTCAGGGATTACTAGGGTTCGTTGTTGTGTCTACTACAAAATTTTATGTGGACATCAGTGCACTCCTATTTGGGTATATAGAAAGCTCCATAGGCTTAAACAAGATGATCCTCTTTCTCCTTTGCTTTTTATGTTGATAGGATAAGTGTTTATCACCATGTGAGACAAGGTGATGAGGGAGAATTTTATTGAAGGTAACAGGATTGGCAATGGTGATTCGGTCCATATTTCTCATCTCCAATTTGTTGATGACACTAATGTATTTTCTTTGTTGAGCCAAGAAAGTGCTGGTTTCTTTCCCTTATCCTTTTAATGTTTGAAACAGTCTCGGGTTTGAAAATTAATAGAAGTGTAAGCCTTTGGTAGTCAATGTTCCATCTGATTAGAGAAGTTATTTAGGGCATCTTTGAAATGAGTTGGAAGGAATTTTCAATTACTTATCATGGACTTGGCCAAAAGAACTAGATCGGAGGATTGGCAGCCTTTTATAGCTAAGATGGAAAAGAAACTACAGGGATGGAAAGGGAAATTGCTTTTTACTAACGGAAGATGAATTCTATCTGTGTCATGCAGAGCTTACCTTTATAATTCTTCTCTATTTTAAAAATCCCTAAATGGGTTTCCTGGACATTAAAACCATCATATCTAACTTCTTCTGATAGGGCTCACAAGAGAAAAAAGGTTTGCACTTAGTAGCATAGAACCAAGTTTGAGGAACATGAGAGTAAGGAGGTATAGGGCTCCTACCTCTTGAAATCATTCACATTGCTCTTCTCTATGAATAATTGTAAAAATTTATCCTCGGTGGTAATGTGTTATAAATCAAAGTGATTATGCAAAATATTACCTCAATGATCAAACGGGTTGGTTTAATCAATTTGACTTCCATGGAAGAATCTCAAAGATTTGGAAGGACATCTGAAGATTTCTCCCTTTTACTAATGCTCTACAGCTATTGAAGTTATAAATGGATCAAAAACCTCATTCTAAAAAGATGCTTGGTTTGACCCTTTTACTGCTACAGACAGATTTCCTGTTCTTTTTGACATCTCCATGAATGTCTCATGTCTGTAACTTAATAATTTTGCTTCAAGATGTCAAGTGTAGTGAGGGACAGGACAGACTACTATGGAGCATAGACAAGCAAAATCAACTTCCTCAGTCCGATCGGCTTGCTCAAGATTGTCAATAAAAGGCATTAATGTCACATGGTGGAAGGTAGTCTAGCAATCTTACTTGTCACGGAAAATCAGAATTTTCTTGTGGAAGCTGTGCAAAGGTTGTTTGCCTACAAGAGATTATCTTTGTAGAATTTTCACGGTGGAAGCCAAATTTTGCCATTTCTGTAGGACTTTTAGGAAGACATCAACCGTATATTTATTCACTGTAGCATCATTCACACTCTTTGGACTTGGACCATAGTATTTAGAAGCTGTAAATGTTCCTAGGAACCTCCTAAGGATATGATTAGCTTGTTTATTTCTTGGCAAGAGAAATCAGGACGTTGTTGGCACCCAAAATGTCATAGCAACTAGAAATAACAAATTTTGAGTAAAAATACAAAAAAAAACGAGCAGACAAGTGGGGCCTGCTCCACATCATATTTGGGAAGAGAAATCCATGTAAGGACGTTATTGGCACCCAAAATGTCATGACAATCAGAAATAGCATGTTTTGGGCAAAAAAATAAGAAAGAAAACCGAACAAAAAGTGGGGCATATTTGGAGTTGATGGGCCAAACAGGCTAGATAAGTCTTATTAAGCCCAACTGACCAGAAGTCAACCCAATAACAAATCAGCGCCATCACAGAACCTGCCTAGCCCAAATTTGAAAAATGCTAGAGTCATATCGAAAAGACCTCCCTCATTTATCTCCCTTTTTCCCTCTCACGTAGGCTGCTGGTAGGAAGGATATAAAAACAAAAAAACAAAAGAACAGCCAGCAGCAAATCACGTTCGGCAGAGACCAGCAGCAAGGAAGAGAGGGGGAAAGCCACCACATGTGCCAGCCACCAGAGAAAGGAGGAAGAAGAAAGATGGAGGAGGGCATACTGCGGCCATCGGCTGCACCTCCAACCGGCGACAGAAGAAGAAGAAAGAAGAAGAGGTAAGGCTAAAGGCACCAACCTCTCCTACTCCTCCCCTTATCTTCCTCCCTCCCTCCCTCCCTATTCATTGTTTTTCTGGCCATACCTTTCCTATTCATTTTTTTGTCTGGCCGCACCCCTCCTTTCTTCCATCGGCCCCTCCTCTCTCTTCCTCTCCAACCAGTGCACCCTCACCTCCAATCAGTGCACCCTCACGCCCCTTAGACAGGTCATCGGGTCTGCCAAAACAGCCGCTACTCTTGGTCCCCTTGGCAGCCTCCATAGACACCCTAAAAATCACATGCAACCCCTTAAAAAGCCCCTGTTCGGTCCCCTCGGTTGATTCCTCTACAGCAGCACTCGGACAGCCCCTTAACGCCTCTGTTCAGCCCCTTTTAGCCACTTGAGCAACCCCTCAACATGGCTCAAAGCAGGTCCGACAGCATCCCCTGTAGCTCCCTAAAAACTCCATGCACAGACTCCCTTTGCCCCTTGTCCGACCCCACTGCAGACCCCAATCAGACCCAGTTGTGCCCCATTAAAACAGTCAACCAACCTGCCTCCCCTTTTTCCCCGCATTGGCCCCTCAGCAGGTCCCTGTTTGAAACCCCTGAAGGCCCTTGTTTGCACCCCCTGCCAGATCCCCTATTCTGGCCTAGTCAGTCTCCACAGACCCTCCCTTAAAGTGACCTGCAGTACCCCTCTGTCCGGTTCCCTTGTTGCCCCTTTAAAACAGTTCGGTTGCACCCCCATTTCTCCCCCTCTGCGCAGCCCTTAAACAGTTAACTGCCACCCCCCCCCAATTCTCTGTTTGAGGGTCGATCAGATCATCTCTAAAACACACCCTGTTTGGCCCTATACCAGCCCCTCAACGGTCCTTTAGCAGTCACCAATCGGGCCCCATCCAATCCCAATCAGATCACCTTTTAACCGGACCTCAATATGGTCCCAAAGCCAACTGGTTTCCTACCCCAAACCAGTCGCCATTACCATTCCCATTATCACCTACCGTCAGAGCCTTAGGTAAGGGTGATGTCCTGAGTCCTCTTGGAATCTGTACGACAGGCCAATTGTACATCCGGGCAGACCCTCAATTCCTACCCAAAACTGGTCCCAATCAGCTTACCCTGCAGAGTCCCGAACAACATCCCAAAACAGCCTGTTTGCAACCCATCATTAGCCCACAACCGGTCCCAAAACCCACCTGTTTTTCAGATCCTTAAACCGACCCAAAACATGTCATAAAATCTCCATTCTCACTACTCCTTAGAGCCTTAGGTGAGGGCGATGCCCCGGGTCCTCTTAAAATCCGTATGATAGGCTACTTGTTCACCCAGGCAGACCCTCAATCTCCTACCTAAACAGGTGATGCAAGAGGCATTTGAGGCATCAAGGCAGGCTATCCGGGTCCATAAAATGCGAAGCGGACTACCAGAGCCTAATAAAATTTGAAGACCAGCCAACTAGGCCAAAGTGGATAAGAACCAGCCCAATGGGCCTTGGACAAAAAAAAGAACTTAAATAAAGTCGAAACACAAAATGAACATTAAAATAAAGAGTTGGCTAATTTCTTGGGCACTCCACCTTGGACAGTGATGTAACCTCAAAAATCTAAGAAGATTTTCCTTTGTAAATTCATTTTCCATTTGAATTTTGATTAGACCTTAGCATTGACTTCTTAGGAAAATAGATGGTATTCCATAAAAGTACTAACTAGGGTCAAAATTATATGTTGAGGTTGTTACGTTCTTTGAAAATTTATTTTGACCCCTCCCCGTCGGATGGTGCGAAGATCCGACGTTAATTACATCGAGATTACTCGAATACCCTTGATTAAGCGTCATAGCAATCCATTGGAAGTAGAAGACATGCATCCATAAAAATAAACATTCACACATATGGACATAGGAGAAAACAATCCCATAAACTTGATGGAATACAAGCACTCAATTTTAGTTTGAATTTGATTTGAATTGAATTGGTTTAATTAAATTTATTGGTTTGAATTTTGATTTGTTTGGCTAATTTGGATCTGTTTGAGTTGAAGTTAATTTGTTAATCGCTTTTGGTTTGGGTTGGAGTTAGATTAATTCAAGTTTGATTCAATTTGAATTTGTCTGTTGATTTAAACTTGATCTGAGTTTGATTTAGTTTGTTTATTGTTTGATTTTGAATGGGATTTGTTGAGATTGAATTATTTAAATTTAGTTTGATTAGAGTTGAATTTGAATTTTGCCTTGGTTAATTTGGATTTATTTTATTGAGTCTGACTTTGGTTTGGAAGGTTTGATTTGTGCTTGAGTTGATTTGGTTCAGTTTGAGTTTGTTTGGATTTGTGTTGAATCTGGTGGATTTAATTTGGGCAGGTGTTCGGTGGATTGCTTGATTTAATTTGAGTTGAATTTTATTTTATTAGAATTCACTTAAATTTAGTTAATTGAAATTGAATTTGACAGATTGTTTAAACTTGGAATATTTTTTGTTTAACAGATCTGTTATCAATTTTGGTTTCACGTTCTGTTTTTTGAGATTTATTTGGAATTGTGATTTGTTTTATGGCTGGGTTCAGATTCTGTTTATGAGTTTAATTAAGTTTGTAATTGGTTCAAGAGTGTTTGATTGATTGTACGAAGACTCAGGCTCCAGATTTTGGGTTTGACAGATTTTTACAGGTTTCGGATTTTTACAGTTCCAGATTTGCTTATGTTTGGATTACTTAGAGAAATTTAATTTGATTTAGTTGAATTTGATTGATTTGGATTGAATTGAATTGGAATTGAGTTTGATTTGAGTTCAATTTTAATTAGATTGAATTTAGTTCATTGGTTTCAGTTAATTCAGCAGAATTTGTATTTCATGAATTTGACAGTTTCTGGATTTTCTTTTATGCAATTTCAGATTTATGTGAAACGATTTGGGATGGCTTTGAATTTGAATTTTCTTATCGGCTTGAGTGGTTTGGGACTACCTGATTGTGGATCAGTTTCTGACTTGTTCTGATTTAAATTTAAGAGGCTCAAATTTGGAACGGGCCTGTGAGTTTCATGATTGCAACGTTCTGATTCCAGAAATTTCATACAATTAGTTTGCTGATTCCCTCAAAAAAAAACTTTCTCAGATTTTTTATCTTTGAAATTCAGAATTTTTAGTTCGGATCTCCTGCAAATTTCAGATTTCTTAGAAATTCTACACATTGCACATCTCTGATTTTCGGCTGCAGGTTTTATGGGCATTAAACTTTCAGATTTCTTTTATTTACCGACTTCAGATTGCTGATTTCAGACTTCAGATTTTAAATTCTGCATATTTTACAGACTTCGGTCCCTTGTTTTAAATGCAAAGTTCAGATTTTGATCTTTTCAAATTCAGACTCCATATTTCTTGCAGATTCTGTATTGATGGGTTCTCCTCAAATTCAGATTTCAGATTTAATGGGATATTCAGATTTTCAGTTTCCTGGGCTTCGTGCACACTTGCACACTCAAATTTAAGATTTTTATATTGCAGACTTTGTGTATTTCAAGTTCAGAAGTTTTTTATTTCAGGTTCAAAACTTTTCACAGTTTTTCAGATTTCAGGTCCCCAGCTACGGCTTGAGTTCCAGCAATTCAGATTTTGTCTTTTTCAAATTTTCTGCATGCTTCAAATCTCAAAACTTCAATTTTCAGATCTTTAAGGATTCTTATGATTTGAACTGGTTCAAATGTGTGATTTATGGAGTTAAATTTCTGTTTGTAAATCAGAACTGGATTGGACAGAATTTGATTCCAGGTTCAATTACAGATTTGTGCTCTGTTTTCTCTCCTCTCTTTTTTTAAGTGCTTGGCATTCCATCGGATCAATGAGATCATTGACTCCTTTCAATGATATAATCAAAAGTACAGTTTCCTGAATGTCTGTCTTGGACGTTCACAGTCCAGAAAATACAACTTCTCAACTTTGACATGTTTTGAGAATATCCTTGCTCAACTCTTGATGAGTATGGTGTCTGTCAATCCTTTGAAAGGAATACACCCGGTCTTATAGACTTATGGGTATTTCCCTCCACTTCTCATTGAACTCCATTAGTATATACTCGGCTTATTGGCATGTTGATCATGCACGGCCTCATATAACTTAATGAACATGGTATGACATTGGGGTCATTTAATGACCTTTGTATGTCCACCTTAAAAAGTTTAAGGGGAAGGTTTAGAACCGACCCACAATTTCTTTTAAGTTTAGCCAAGACCATGTGGCGGGTTTTTAACCAGCCAGATGCTCGCCTCGGTTTGTGAAATTAACTTAGTGAATTTTCATTTAATTTCTGTTCATTGTTTGTTTTATTTTGATTTTTTTATGGGTCAAGAAGCGTGCTTAAAAGCCGGCTTATTGCTTTCCCATTTATTTTGATTCTTTTAAATTATGCCGAGACCATGTGGCGGATTTTTAGCCGACCAGATGCTCGCCTCGGTTTGTTTAATTAGTTAATGCATTTTATTTAGATTTCACTTGAATGTGTATTTTAAAAGAGAAATTATTTCTTTTTTTAGCTACTCTGTCCGTAGGCTCCAACTTCAATGGGCCCGGCCCATCTCTTCTCCTTCGCGCCCGTTGGCTGGTCCAGCGGGCCTCCTCTTTTTTTTTCAAACCTTTTTCCTGGTGGGCCCCACGCCAATATTGACCTGCGGGTCAACCTTCCATCGCGCAGGTGCCTCGCACGTGCGGCCCACGCGTTCGGCGGACCGGCTTCTCCCCGCGGCTTCTCCCCACGGCGACCTATTTTCTCTTTTTTTTTATCCCTATCCCCTGCGGGCCCCACAACATATCCACGCTGGATGTAAGTGGGGAGAAAAATCCCCGGGCCTCCACTGTTCACCTGTGGCCACGGGAGAGGCTTACGGCGGAGAGGGAGGCTCGCGGCGGCGATGAGAGCTCCAGGCGGTGGTTCCGGCAGCACTAGCTACCTCCGGAGGGGATTCCGGCGGCGACGGTGGCGTCCGGAGAGAGTCTTGGCCGCGGCGGCAGGCTCCAAAGAAGGCTCCGGCAGTGACGGCAGGCTCTGGAGAGGGTCTTGGCAGCGGCGGCGGGCTCCGAAGAAGACTCCGGCAGCGCTAGCTACCTTCGGAGGGGATTCCGGCGACGATAGTGACTGCGGGAAGGAGATCCGACAGCCGGAAAGGCTCCCGGTCCTCTCTCTACTCCCTCTCGGCCTTCTGCTATGCTCTCTCTGGTTTGCTCTCTCTCGGGCGGGGGTCTTCCTCTCTCCCTTTTATGCGACGGGCCTCTGGGTGTCTTATAGGTATCGAGCTCTCCTTCTTCCATTAGGAGACCCACCGAACAAAGATGTTCAATCCGAGCTGGACTCGGGAGGCTCAAAACGCGGGAACGACCTTCCCAACGGCGTCGAACTCCTTCCGTGATTGAATACCTTCCATCAAGTAGTATTTTGGTCCATGAAGGACTCAAAACAGCCTGATACATAATAATTGTCCCCATTCCCGTAGGACCCTTGCCTCGGATGAGTCCGGTCTAACGCGGGAAGTGATCGGAAACCAATTTGGTCGCCGAGATCTTTGCTTCCTTTTCCTTCTCTTTCTTTGCTCGGTATGGCTTTCTCTTGCCATATTTCCACATTTATGAGGATTCGTTCCCCTTCTTGCCCTATCTGAGAGAGATTTTTTTTGTTACACCATTGCTAGGTGTAGTGGGACTGCGGGGATCGCCATTGCTCCCGAACAGGCCATACCATCGGGCAACCACCTGAGCTGGCTGGCTGATCGACTTGTAAGCTCCTCTCTTTTTTTTCCTTCTCTTTTTTTTTACACAGCAGTGCCCATTCACCCCCTACAGGTTACCGCCCCCACTGGCAGCTTCGACTTAGCTTTATAGGTGTTTTATTTATCACCTCGGCTCTTCCTACCCCTCTTCTTCCCCATCTTCTCTTCTTTTTTTGACAGCATTATTTGCTGGAATTCGGCCATTCAGAGAGTTGATTCCTTTGGTTCCATTTTTTTAGCAGGGAGTGTTTTCTTTGTCCCCCTTTCTTCAAACAGTCCCATTTCCTGAACAAATACCGGCTGTCGACTCTTCCCAGCCCCTTAGGCCTCTGCTACGAACTTCGTACTGCCGCCAACACAGGTACGCCACCTCCAGCCGATAAATGGATCAAATTTGTAGAGCCTGTTTTGCTAGGAGACTATCTATCATGGGACTGAACAAGCCAATGTGTGCACATATGTCCCTTGCATTTTTTTAAATTTCACAATCTGAACCACCATTTGTAACTAATTACCTTCATATTGTCCATTCAATATTTGTGAAATTTTGAGGTGTCAACAGACACCTACTTGAGTTACACCCAGGTACATCGCATCCGGATGGAAACATGGGCTGATTCCCATTGTTGATATATAGAAATCTGAAAACTTAATAACTAAGACTGTTTGATAACACATTTGAATCTAAAAAAATAAATCAAGATTGTTTGATAACACATTTAAATATGAAAGCCAAATAGATTAAAATTGTTTTATAAAATGATAATTGATATCCAACTAGATTAAGATAATTTACTAATTATAAATTTATATCTCGATTTAAAAAATAAATATATTAATCATAAAATACTTTTAAGAATAACTTGAACTAAATAAATTTTAAATTATCATTTTTTACTCTTAAGTTGTCATCACATTTTTATGTTGTAAAATGATTATAAAGTTAAATTATAATCTTGATAAGTAAAATTTTCTATTTAGATTAATTTAAAAATGAATAAATTTATAAAAGAAAACTTACATATAATAAAATGAATTATTAATAAATTTATATTACCATGCATAGTAAATTGAAAATTTATTAATGGTGCCAAACTACAGTAATAATTATTAGGGATTAAGAACAAGAATAATTAATTCTTTTAACCAACAAAGGGTTTTTCAAAGATTTTTCTACATATGCGAAAACAACCAGATAAGTACAAAAGATTTTAATAAAATAATATTTTAATTTTAAATGGTGACAATTTTTAATCCAAATTTTATGTCCTTTGCTATGTAAAGGTGGAGGCGATAGCGTTACAATGTTATAGACAAAAATATTAAACACAATGTAACATCACGTGGAGTCCAGGAGTCCTTTTCAAGGTTAAGACTTTTTTTTGAACAACACGTTAAGACTTAAGTGCATGTGAAAGCACTTAATGATTCATATGCTAAAAGCTTCTACCATGACTTTTAAGATCTTAATTTGAAATATTTACCAAACTATCTGAAGAATGTAATGTCTGACCAAATCAAACATCAGAGGATGTTAAGTGCAAACAAATAGGGCCTAAGGAAGCATGCATGGGCTTACGCACACGGAGGGCTGAGCGAGCAAAGGGGGAACAGCGGCTGTAGGGCATGAAGGCCTAGCGGGTTGAAGGAGAAGCACTGACGGCGCGGGCGGCTGGCTCAAGGGCAAGACCAAGGGCAATCGTGGACAGGAGGTCGCGCTGCGACGATGAGCAGAGGAGGAAGATGGAGAGCTCATGCGCACAGCGGTGAGGACAGGGAGAGAAAGGGGGGAAGCCGAAGCGGTGCAGCCCAACTTGCGCGCGGGCACGATAGCAAGGGAGATGGCAAGGGGAGACTTAGTAGCAAAGGGGAGTCGGCGATGGTGAGGGTCGCAGGGGGAGAAAACCGTGGGTAGAGGAGGGGAACGTGCATGCGGTGGAAGGGCAACGAAGGGGCTCCAGGTTAGGTTTTCGCACGTGCAGGCGGCTCCTGCGCACGAAAAGAGAGGGGTTTCGGCGGTGAGCATTCCACGTGTGAGGGGGAGTTGGCAACGAGGAGGGACGACGACGAAAGGGAGGCTTGCGGGGTGGTGGCTGCACGAAGGTCTCGGAAGTTTGTTGTACGTACGGCAGTGAAAAGAGGAAGCAGCAACGGCGTGGGTAGGGACTAACGACGAACAGAGACGGCGACAGACAGGAGAGGTAAGCCTCACCTTCTCCTCTCCCCTCCTTCCTATGCTTACTCTCCTCCTCTCTCTTCACGGTAGAACCGAAACCCCCCCACCCCGTCTCAAGTCGATCGGGGCATCTTATGGTTGCTCAAGAAGATGCTTCGGCTCCGCCTCCGCCTCCGCCTCCGCCGTTACGCACCTGGCAATATGTGCGTGGGTTGTGGCCCTCCAAACTTTACATTACCAAGCACTTGAATAAGCTGGCGCAACGACGTCGTTCAAGCATGGTGGCGGTTATGTCGGCACTTATGAGTCGATTCATGCCCTTCAAAGGCATTGTCCTTGCTGGGAGCTTCGACGGACATCTAGGCCACCGGAAGATCATTGCGATGACCTCGGTCAATTTTTTGTCGATGCATCAAACCATCATCGGAAGCTTTGAGAGTTCCGACTGGTATTTTAAACCGACGAGAAAGCGTTGTGATGCCCTCGGTTGTCTTTCGTTGATGCGTCGGAAAGTTGCACGAGAGTTGCGAGGGCTCTTATAGATGTTTAACCCAATGGGAGAACATTATGATGCCCTTGATTGTTCTCCACTGACACGTCAGAATGTCGTACGAAGTTTTGAAACCCTTAATATGAATGACGTTGCCATTTTCATCTTGTCAACGAGGCACTGTTGTGATGGATGTAGGAGGCTGACGTGAACGTCGCATCCTCGAAGGCTAAACTACACCATTCTACCATTTTTTATTTTGGCGATTGCCAAACATTTTAGGCGTCAACAGATCCGCATGCCGTCGTAATGCCGATTTTTCCTCCTGGATCGTCTTCATTTCATGTCCATCACATTCATGATAACGGCACACCAAATGCCAACCAATGTATCGATATGTCGACCAATGCACCGATGTGGCAACCGAGGTACCTACATGCCAACCAATGTACTGATGGGGAAACCAATATACCGACGTGGCAACAGATGTACTTCATGTTCCAATATACATGCAATGAAAAAATTTCAAGTGTTAACTTCGATGTTTAAATTCGGACAATCGATGCTAACCCGATGGACTATATGGGATGTGAAACAAACCAAAATAAACAAATAAAACAAACTCAAAATATACACTTAATTAAATCTGTTAAATACCTTAAAATAGGTTATAAAATCTAAAAATTTACTTGATGTATGTAATTAAGTTCCTTACTCAAGTGGAAATTAAATAATTCAAATAAATCGAATAAACAACATAGAAACACACTTAAAAAGACCAAAACAGACCACTAAATATAAATTAAAAAATCAGAACATAAAACAAATCAACACATTTAAATTATATTGAAAACATTCAAACTAAACTTAAAATATTTAAAGTCAAAACTCCAAACATCCAAAACATATCAAACGGACATCAAAAACACAAACCAACATAAAAAAAGAATAATCAAAACATCTCCCTTAAAACATGCCAACCAATTGAAATAAATCATAAAACAATAAATTTTGAGGGCCATAGCCTTGAAGGCCTGATGAGATACAAACAGATTGTATTATGTATGGTTGATACTGATTTTATTTGGTTGCAATGTAATTTCAGACATGGTATTTTCCACTTGAATTTGGTATTCAAGTTGTTTATTTTAAATTTGATTTAGTGTTTTGATTTAGTGTGTTGGATTTGATTTTTTATTTATTGAATTTTAATTTGATTGGAGTTTTTGTTTTGAGTTTGAAGATTAGTTAAATGAATTAAATGCCTTATTATTTGAATTTGTTTGATTGACATGTTGATTGAGGTTATTTAATAATCTTTTTTATACCGACTTGTGTTGCGATGTCAGTTTAGGTGTGTTCGACATGCTTTAATTATTTTAAGACTTTTGATTTGAATGTTTAAATGTGTTTTTATTTATGTTTTTTGAATTTTATTTAATTGCATGATCTGATGTTTATGTTTAAGAACTATTTTTTGGTGAATTCTTAATGTTTTGAATATTGTTTATTTAATTCCTCTTCAAGTTATTTAATGATCATTTGATTAGAGATTTAATTCCATAAATTAGACGTTTTTTAAGTGAATTTCAGATTGCTTAAATCTGATTTTTTATATATTTTCCTGATTTGACGAAGCATCTTTTAAATCATTTTATCTTATTTATTTTAAGTTCGCATCCCATCCAGTCTATCGGGCTAACATTCGGTACCCGGTTTTAAAAATTCACATGGACACTTAAATTATCTTCTACATTTCATTATATACCGAGATACATCGAGTTGGTGCCATGAATCAAAATCTGGAAATTCCTTCTCCCGATGTATATTCCCACAAGATCAGAGGAAAATCAGTATTATGACGGCGTGCCGACCAATCCTTGATCGAATGGGATTTACCTCCAATGTGACCAAGTCTTTTGACTTGTCGAACCGAGGGAAGGATCCGTCTGCAAAGGAAGCGTGCCCACACCTACATCCGGGAGAAACTAAATGAGATGTACCCGAGTTCACTGTCCAATAAAACGCTAAAATTTTGAGCTCACCCTTTACTTAACATTGCAATTCACGTTTCAAATTTGAATTTAAGTTTATTCCTGGTTAGTCCTTTTGTGGTCGGCTTCAAGTCAAGTCAGCTGAGTCGAGAAGGCCTCTGGCAATCCCTGTTGGCCCGATGGGCCTCTTCTTTTTTTCACCTTGTGGCCCTTGTGGGCCCCACTGGTAGCAAACGGCGACCGAGCCCATTGGGCCCAGCCGCACTCCTCGGTCATGGCTGCCGCACGTAGCCCTCTTTTTTTGACACACAGGCTCGTATGGGCCCCATTGTGGGTGCAATGGTCCTTGACCATCCCTCACGGTGGCTGGGTTCACTAAATCAGGCAAAGCCCCGCCCTCGCTCGAAGGTGATTGCAGAGGCGTTGTCGGAGCTAGGTCGCGTCGCGAGACCTCTTGCCTACGGAGGAGCAACGCCAAGTGAGCTTGCCATGGCTGCCACTGCTGCAAGCTATTGCCACCATAGTCGAGGAGGGAGCCAATTGACCCCGCAGCTACCCTGGGGGGCTAGCTGACATCACGAGCTTTGGTAAGGAAAGGAACCGCAACCTGTCGATGGACCTGGTGCTATCGGCGACGCGGGAAGATGGGAGACCAGTCCTCCCGCGGGACCTCCCTCCGGTGGAAGAGTTTGGAGGTGTCGCTAGAGCAGCCAAGTCCCCTTTCGGGACACCGTGACAAAAACTCCCAGAGACGCTACCATGACTGGGGACACCATCGAAGGTGCCATTGAAGCCAAATCCCCTCGCAAGACCTCATGTTGCCAGAGGGATCCGGAGGCACAGGGGCCAGAACACCTCACGGGACCTCCCATCGCCAAGGGATTATGAGAGCGACCTCCTACCGCCGGAGGAGTTTCGAGAGCCCAATGGGCTTGCTGCTACCGTCGCAGGGGCTAGCAAGTGTTGCAGGTGCTGCCACCGAGAGGGATTGCAGTTGTCTAGGGATCAAAGGTCGCTGATAGAGCTGTCAACGGGTCGGGTTTGGGTCGGATCTTCAGATATCCGAATCCAAACCCGATTTCATTGAATCCGACGATACACTGAAACCCAATATGAATAGATTCTCAGGATAGGGTTTGACTCCGGATCCGAAATAAATTTTCGGATTCTAATCTTCCCGACAAACGCCTTCTACCTTGCTCACCTTCCACGGTGACGAGCACCCCCCATAACGACTGATGACGACAAGCACTCCCCTCATCCCATGGCGACGACACGCATCCCCTTGGCCAGCACCCTGCTCATCTCCCCCATGGCGATGGCGACAACAAGCCCCCTGCGAACCTGCTCACCCGTGAAGGTGACGACAACGACAGCCACCGCACTCTCCCAACCATGGCTTAACACAGGACAGGGAGTCTCCTCTCCGCCTCCTGGTTTCTTTGGGAGCATCCGCCACCGGCTTTCTGATCTCCGCTAGCAAAGCCACCATGTTCTTCACCGTTGGTCGGTTGCTTGCCCGACTGCTGAGGCAAAGCACTGCCACCGCCGGCGTGTGCGTGATCTCCTGCATCTATGAGTCCGCCCGGCCCCGCAGCCGCGGGTCGAGCAGGTCACCAGCGTCCCCCTTGGCCTGCTAGTGGTCGACCGCCCACTCGACCAGGTGCTTGTCACCCGGCAGAGGGCGACGACAACAAAGAAGAAAAATACTTGCCTAATCGATTACCGAGAGCCATGGAGCCGTAGGATCCTGCGACACAAGGAGAAGCTCTTGGATTGTTCTTCTCTCCTGCGGCAGAGACTAGCTTTGCTAGCCTAAAGTCCTCCAATTACGGCTTGAAATTCGGGCCAAGCAGCACATTCATGGCCTTGAGGTCACCATGGTGGATGGGCAAGACACAGTCGTGGTGGAGGTAGGCAATGGCGTGGATGAGACTGAGAATGATCTCGTACCTGGTCTCCCAGTCTGCCGCTCCCTTCCTGTCTGAGCCATGGAGGAAGGAGATGAGGCTGCCATTGGGGTGGTAGCAATAGAAGAGCAGCCTGGTGGTGCGATTGGCGCCACATCCCAACAGCGGCATGATATTGCGATGGCGAATAGAACCCAAGGCGGAGATCTCGTTGCGGAAGGGACCGGCATCTTCGGCCTCTTCCGAAGGCAGCGACCACATCTTCTTCACCGTGAGGGTCTGGCCGCCGCCAAGGGCAACCTTGTAGACGATGCCCGAACTGCCAGTGCCCACCACATTGGCCGATGTCAGGATGCGAATCACCTCGGCCAGCCTCTTATTCCGCTGCACCATCTTGAGGGAGTCACCATCTCCGATTTGACCTGGAGAGAAGTGAAGAATGGAGGGAAAAAGAAGGAAGGAAGACGAAAGATTTATCCGTGCCAAGGCAGCGAAGTCAGTGCCCTCATCGATCGGCGTCTTCACGTAGATCTGCGCCACCGCAAGCTCTCGGCTGATCGGGCGCTCCTCCAACGGAGAAGGTCTGAAGTGAGATGAGAAAGCGGGAAAAGCAAAGGCAACGCTCAAGATCTGAAGCGAGATCTCGATGGCCGGGTCACTTGCCTAGCAGTTCGGGTTTTCATATGCCCGATAGATAACAATCGGGTTTCATCCAAAACGGATGCACCCGAATCCGAATGATAACGTAAGTCGGAGTCGGCAACCAAATCCTCGAACCCAAGGTTGATGCTAAGTTACGGTCAGGCAATCGGATCTGCAAGATCCATTTATAGGTCTAGTCGCTGATGTCCGGCACAGGAGCCGCTGAGGCTGGCTCTTTCTAGTAGAGATGTAAAGAGAATCCGATATTCCAAAATATTAATTTAATTCCAATAAAATTAATAGGTTTGGAAACTGCTTTTGTATCATGTAAGTTATCGAAATCGGATATTCCGATAGCTTATCAGAATCAAAATCAGAATCAGATGATTCCATCTTCGTTTATCCAATTTCAGTTAAAAATAAATATTTATAAGTAAAAATAATTAAAATAAAGTCAAATAAATCATAAAATATAATATATAAATTAATAAAAAATAAAAAAATAAAATATTATATCGAATTTTTGTAATTATATGTAAATTATTAACTTATTTTTAATAAAAATTAATATTTAATATCGAAATCAAAAATTATCGGATTTGATTCTGATTTTGATAACGAAATCAGATCAAAATTGGAACATAGTGATTCCGAAATTATCAGTATCAAAATCGAAACACCTTAATCCATATCAGAATCGGATCCTAGTGATTTCGCTACCAAATCTAACCAATTTACATCCCTACTTGCTAGCGCCGACACCATCAACCTCTAGGGGTTGTTGTGAACGGGCACTAGAGCTTGCTGCTACAATCGACAAGTCTGTTAAGATTGACCAACATTGCCAGAGCCATCCAGCAAGGGTGAGGGTCGACAGTGACGATTGTTGCTACCCTTGAAGGGCCCTGTAAGGACCATTACCGCCCTGGGGGAGCCACGGGATTGTTGTCAGTGCTAACTAATGCCCTCAGGCTGCCGTGGCAAAAGCGGCGTCATGACTATGGGATGCCATCAAAGCCTACCGCAAGGGACATCGACATCGAAGGTACCACTCAGAAGGATGATGAATGGCATAGTCCACCATCGGTGCCATCGTTGTGGCCACGGTGACCAAAAAGAAAGAAAGAGAAGAGTGGGGGCGTCGAAGGTTAGGCAGCCATAATCCCCTTATCTTGCTACATTCTTCTTCTCCTTCCTCCCTTGGTGTTAGGGTCGTTGTCTCCGAATTGAGAGAATGGTCTACTCTGTTTGGCTCTGCCAAGATCGAGGATGCCATCTACATGATCTCTCCCTCCTTTTTTATTCTCCAGCCGTAGCTCCTCAAAGATAGGAAGGCTGGTTGGCTACCCGCGGTATCTTCTCACCGCAATCCCGTTCCTTTTTTTAGCTCTAAAAAAATAGGAGATAAGGCTCGGACCACTACTCCTCGCTCTGTGATTTCCTCCTAGATTATGGGGATTTGATCGGGGCCGCCTTGGAGAAGACCACAAAGGGGGGCTGGTGCACAAGGAACTGGTCGCGGTTGGCTCTCTTACCCCTTTTTTGTTTTAAAAAATTGATTAATAGAAAATAGTAGGGAGGCAATCTATCTCCATTAATAATTCTTAAATCTTAGGAGCTAATTACGTTGGCAAGGAGCTCTGGAGTGGGATTTTGAATTCCCACCAAAATTGGAATGTCCGAATGATGACAATTTTTTATTTCTAGACATTCCTCACCATCTCCATAAAATAAGAATAAAGTAAATAAAGGAGTGGACTTAAATAGGCTACAAGTCTTTCAATTGGGCCCAAATGACATGAACGTGCGATTTTGCAAAGGGTGTGATGGAAATTTGAATCATGATCCAACTGAAGGATTTAACTAAGGTAAAAGATAACCTAATAACAGAATTTTGAAGTAATCAACTCCCAAGGAAGAATTCACCCCTCTTTTTTGATAATTCGGGTGTCAACAACCTCCTATATGTTGCTTCAAACAAAAAGCTCCTCCATTAGTTTGTTCCTCATTATTTACATGGTACCTTTTTTCTCAAAATCAACCATATGTCCATGTTCCCACCCAATATCACCAGAATCAAGTGCAACAGTGCCTTCATACTCAGCCATTGCTCCTTGAGTCTTTGATCTACAATAAACAAGAAATTAAAGCTGTTAAAAATATATTCGACTTCCTCGATTAAATGGGGAACCCAAAACCTAGAACCCAGGGGGTATGAATTGAACAGTCCCTTAGTAGGGTTGTTCAGCGGTGATTGTCAGGGCCGGAGGAGGTTGAACAACCCCTTAAAGTCGGAATCAACATGGTGACTATTTCATGTCGATAAGGGGATAAGGGAGCGGGGAAGCCGGAATCATCACTTCCCATAGCCAGAATCGACTGGAATTCAGAGCAAGGTTTGCCATCTCGGATCTCGGCTTCGTCTCGGGAGGGTGAAAGAGAAGAGATCTCGGAGAGAACTCGGAAAAATCTCGGGAGATCGGATCTCGGATTCTCGGATCAAAATGTATATATGTATGAAACATAACATAATATCTTATAAAGATAAGAGTACATCAATGAATTTATATGAAAATATATAACACATTTTATACATCAATTGTGTGAATGAACAATTACAAAATACTCTCAATACCAAAAAAATGATCTTTGTATTTTTAAAAAAATTAATCTTGTATACAATCTTATTTAAATATTAATATGATATTAAACTTATAGCACATTTTTATCCGCAATAGTATAAGTAATAGTGAGATATATTAATATGTTTACACTATCATAAATGGGGGGTGCAGAGTAGTCGCGGATCGACCTGCGCGGTCAGGTTGCGGGGGTCAAGGGGGCAGTGCCCCTTTGTGGGGGGTTGTTAGGGGGCAAAGCCCCCTCCGAAAGAAAGTTTTTGGTATATTATGTATAAATTTTGGGGGACTTCCCAAAAGGCGTTGGTCAAGTAGTGCCTTGTCACCTAGGTGCCTGTCTTGACAACTATGGTATCAGGGGGGCAAAGCCCCCCAAAGAAAATTTTTTTCGGACTAGGTTACTTGGGGCGAGATCTCGGCAATCTCGTTTCTCGGCCCCCTTGGCGAGACCGAGATCTCGCGAGATCTCGGTGAGATCTCGCGAGATGACATTCCATGATTCAGAGGAAGGAGGGAATTGTGAGAAGATCACTGAAAGATGGAGGAATCGCAGTCAAATTAGTCGTTGGATAATTGGATTGCCTGAATCGCTGGAATCGCCGCTAGATTGCTACAATCTCCTAGATCACCGGTGTCATAGAGCCTTTGGGAGAAAAGAGAAGGGAGGACCAATCTCAGCCTGATTTCACCCTTAAATTGGTGATATTGAGTAGATAGAAAGCCCAAATTGGGCAATTAATAGTATGAGACATAGCTTGTCCGACATATGGGTTGAATTGACCAATTCAGACCGATTTGAACGATTCCAACTGATTCCACCAGGAATCGCTTTTGAATCGTTGCTCCAATCCAGAATCAGATCAACATCGGCTGATCGAATCATAAATCAGCCAATTCTGATATGATTTGATCGATTCAATAAGCCATGCCAGTCTTGGTCCTGATTCGACAATGTCGAATTCACTCCAGCCCGGGAGAATTGGTGACCACCAGAAATAAAGACCGATTTGAAAAGGCTTATCAGTGTAGACGACGTCGACTGGAGTCTATCTGGCTGGGAGAATCCTTTTCTGAGATTAAATGATGTTCAGGATAATTTTCAGATGCATTTTATGAATTTTCAGGAATTTTAAAGGGTCAATATTTTTTTAGTCACAATTAAGTCCAAATATTTTTTAAGTAGTTTAAGCATTTTCCTGTATTTTTTTGGCATTTTTGGTAATTTCCCAAGTGTGTTTGCTATTTTCTGAGCATTTACAGCATTTTAGTGATTTTTTCTCCAATAAATAGGAGCCCCAAGTGTACATTGTAGGTTGATGGTTAATGAAATTGAAACTGATACATTGATTCCCCTTTTTACCCCTGTCCACTCTACTGTGAGGATTATGGAATGTTCCTACTATTGAAATTGCCCCTCGGTCTAACAACTTAACGGGATTTTCATCTCTCTCCTGGTGGAGTCCCGATAGCCGATGGCGATATCTCTCTCCCTCCGGCGATGGCGTAACCCTAGCTCTGCCATTCCTTTCCCGATCTCTCTCTGGTACTCATCTCTGGCAGTTCATGTGGAGAAAAATGCTCTCCTCCTCTTGATCTATCTTTCCCCTCTCTTAAAGTTCTGTTCGAGCAAGTTTTTGGAAGATTCTGAGCAACCAAAGTTGTTGTTAGCGCGTCTTCTACACCAGTTCTTACTCCTGTTCAACTTAGTCCTACCTGATGCTTGTTTCCACGGCAGAAATCCCTATATTACAAGGTGCTGGTTTCGGAAAAGTCCTCCTCGGCGTTGGATCTAAAAGAGAACTTCATCGTTGAAGTTTTCAGTGCCGGATCTGCTCAAAAACCCTCCGATCTGCTCCTGTGAAGGTTTCTTCTTACCAGTTTAATCATTTTCTGACTTCAAAGTGGTAAACCCTAACCTTCAGATGCTATGTTCGGTCCCTTAACAGTAGATCTGTGAGATATGAAGTGATTTAAGGTTTTCCATCAATTGTTCACTAGTCAATCTCAACTATTAGTTGACGTTACGTAGCTACTAAGGAGAGTTGCCCGGATTTGGTTCCAAAGGTAGCCTATAAAGTTCAGTTCCGTTTCCGATCTATTTTGGCTTACTGTTTTGAAGGAGCTTAAAGAGATCCGTCTTCCGTTTACATTCCGAGAGACGGAACACTCCTGAAGACTAGTCCCTCTCCAATCCTTGGGCCGATTTTGTGATAAATCTGTGGATCCAGTCCTCCTTGGCCAAGGATCGCGGGATCGGAATCGGAATCGGGATCGGTGGGTACCGATCCGATCCGGATCGGATCGGATCGGACCGATTCCGAGCGATCCAATGGAAGACAATCAATCCAGAATCGGTAAGCAAAAAAAAAAAAAAACGATCCGATTACGATCCGATCCGATCCCAGGCCGATCCGGACCGATTCTGGCCGATCCTGGCCGATCCGACTGGAATAGCAAAAAATGAAAAAAAACGATTCGATTCCGATCCCGACCGATTCGGCCGATCCGATTCCGATTCCGATCCGATTCCGATCCGATCCCGACCGATCCGGCCGATCCCGACCGATTCTGCCGGAACTTTTTTCCGGATCGGTCCTTCAGCCAAGAATCGGATCGGCAATGGCCGATCCGATCCAGGAATCGGCCGATTCCGATCCGGATCGGCCGATTCCGCGATCTATGTCCTTGGCAGATGACCAACATTATGATGAATATTTTTGTGATATGGACTGGTTCGGTCTCCAGTCTACTTGGTCACTTCAGATTAAAATGAGCTCAGCTCATTGAGATCTATTCGACTTTCTTATATTCTGCTTGCTTATTGTCAATTGGTCTGCTGTTCGGTTGAGTACTTCTACGGGTGTGGCTGATTGCTAGTTTTTAAATCATATGGTTCATTATGAATGTGGCAATTCACAGCTCCTATCCCTTGTTGAAACAGTAATTTTCTTTGGTTGACTCCTTGCTGGAAAAGTCAAAACAGTGTGATGGTATTATCACGTCTTGAGAAAATGTGGACAGAGCTATATGAGATAGACATAGTTCTATCTATGATTATGACAGATCTGATTCTGTCTGATTAGTGTTGGAACCAGTTGATTCAAAGAACATGATGACATATTTCCCTCCGGGCAAGGATTCCGGAATCGGAATCGGAATCGGAATCGGTTGGGACCGATTCCGATTCCGATTCCCAGAATCGGCCGGAATCGGCCGATTCCTGGGAAGGGAATCGATTCCGGAATCGGTCGGAATCGGTTTTTTTTTTTGGATTTTTTTTTTCGTCAAAAAAATTCAAAAAATTCAGAAAAAATTCTAAAAAAATAGGAAATGAGTTAGAAAAATTTTAAAAAATCACCAATGCATGATATCCACAAAACCACATCATACAAATACTAATGAACACGATTGAAGACTTGAAGACTTGAAAGTTAAGTACGTATTCAATTCCATTTATTCGAATATCGAAAGAGTTGATACATCATCAAAAAAAATTACATCATATCAATCTACTACCGATATCTAGGATAAAGATGTGGGTCGTCCTCCTCTCCCTGTCGCTCGTGACGCTCCTCCCTCGTGCTCGGTCTTGAATACCGTCCGGGACCGTATCCGTATGAAAATAATGCCGATGCCATGCCATCGAGGTCGTATGGATCGGACGCGGGACGACCGGGACGTAAGGCGAGAGGATGGTGGGCGGTGGTGTAATCCACCGCCGGTCAACGGCCAAATGCTTTGAATCTTGTGGGCTCATAATATAAGGCTTGCGGTGTCCGCTCATCCGGCGTGTAATACGGCTTTAGGCACCGCGAATCGGGTGACTCGGCTCATCGCCGATGGGCTGCGTCGGCCCCGGTATACACTCCTCGTCGTCATCACCGAGGAGTGAGAAGGGAGCACGCGTGCGTCATGCAGGGCGACGGGGCCGCGACCTCTAACTTCCTTCTCTTTACCTCTTCGACCATCTCTCGAACTACCGAAAAGTCCGAACCCAAAGTTTTTTTCAACTTTGCAAATCCTCCCATTCTCCGTGCGGTCACCTTTGTTTTCGTCCTCCCGTCTTGCGAATGGGGTGGGTAGCAGCTGGCCGGACGGAGGCTGGAGCTGAGGCGGGGCTAAACGGCCAGGGTGGCTACCCCGCCGCTGGCAGGCGAAGAGAGGCCTGCTCGAGTCGTGGTAGTAGATGGAGGTGGAGCCGGAGCATCCTTCGCCGCTTCAACACCATCCCAACTCTCCTTCGCCGTACGCGGTCATCGGGATCAAACTCGGTTGCGTGATCCCCGGCTTCCTCTCTCTGTCCGGGGAGGCAAGTGCATGCTCCTCTGGAAAATGCGGTCCCGTGTCCACCTCCTCGGGTGGTGGTGTGGCGGAGGAATGCCTCTGCTCGTACGGGCCACCTGCGAACCGTCTCGGAAATCGCTCCTCGGCGATCTTCTGCCGATCCTCGATGTTCTTTATGCGCGGCCTACGTATTTATAATGACGGAAGACCGGCTTCTCGTAGGTGCGGGGTCAACTTGTTCCTCCTTTTGGTATGTATCGGGTTGAATGTACTCGGTTCCTCTCGCGGTGGGAGGAAGGCGGTGCTCTGCTCGAGTCCGATACCAGTAGCCGCAAGTGGATTCCATCCACTCTGGTGTTCACCGAGTCCACCGCTCACTCGGTGCAGAAAAACGCGAGAAAAGGAAAACAATTAGCCCATCATCGAGAATAACTTGTATGAAAAAGAAAAGAAATTGCTCGTCAAACTATTACTATACCAGGGTGACACTTTGTCAATCGAATATTTCGAGTCGCACGTCCGAGTATACACCGACCCTCGTCACAGCCTTACATACGAAACATTTAAATAAAAATTTAGTTGCTCGCACTAATGCTGATCGAGGTATTTAATGAACTGCAACACTTCTATCTCGGCCTCCATTCTTGTCGAGATCGGCATACGACCGGATAATGATGTACCCCGCATCACCTCGTTGTCGTTCACCACTTTGTCCTCCATATTGGATGCGGGGGTTAAAAAAGTATCTGCGAGATTTTATTAGTTAACACTTGTGCGTATAAGATAATTATACATCGAAAAATAATTTAAGAACCGAAGTTACTGCAGCCGTGGACATCGTGGTGCAGGTCTTGTCCCATCGGTCATCAATGATTTTCCACCACTTTTTGTAACCTGCGGGATTTTTTTCTTTAATTTTCAGCTTTGCCCGGTCCGCGCATCGTACGGTGTGCCCGTACGGTCCCTGTCATCCGAGTCTACCAACCTCGAGACAACTACGGTGGCTCGATGATTGCCGAATAGTAGGCAATCCTCTCCCGAAAACCTCTTGTCGGTGATGCGCTTCTCGGACTCGTACAGAATCTCTGCTTCTTTGTCGTACGGTTGTCCACCATAGTTGTAATACTCCTCGGCTATGTGAACCTAACCAATGCTGTGCCGGTGTAAACTCTCCGTATGCAATGAAGTTCGTGCGAATCGTGTCGGACCAAGGGCCTCGACAAGATCGTGCCCTCTGTGTGAGATCTCACGTGATATGTAGGAGGCGGGGATGCGAATAAATAAAGGAAGCGATGGTGCGCACACGCCCGACAAGTGTAGATACACCCTCCTCCTTGCTCATATCCTCTAAAATGAGATCTATGGAATGTGCGCACGGGGCACCCGAGAAGATGTGCTTCCTCTTCTCCAATCAACTTCCTCCGGCACGCCTTATATGATGGTTCGTTGTCGGTGACAACCTGAACCACATTCTCCTCCCCGTCTCCTCACCACTCCATCCATCGAGAGAAAAAATGAAGTCGGCATTTTTGGTCTCCCCAGAAGCATCTCCCGACTTGAAGAATGTAGTCCCCTCAGAACAGTACACCAAGAAGTTTATCATACTGCTCTTGGTGATACCTGTCCACCCATGGCACATGATTGTGCAGCCCCTCTCCTTCCGCGCCACCTTGAACCCGTCCATCCACTCCTCAACTCCTCGGACCTCCTCGTCCGGGCCGGCGCCGTATATGTGTCTGCCCGGGGCTTGCAAACCCGGTCCGGCCCTCACCCACGGCATCCACCATCGTCTCAGGAAGTAGGGGCTGGTGTTGCGTGTCTTGGGATGCCTACATCGAAGTTAAAAAAATGGGATCGGGGGTAAAATTAAGTTTTAGTAAATGAAACGAGCATAATGTCAAATTTAATTTAAAAAGTGATACTGCGTACGTAAAAACCACTTCGATGTGGCGAACGGCTCTCTTTGCGGCCGTTCTGCAGCCTTCACCCCTTTCATTTGCACCTTTATCCCCGTCTGCCGGCCTACATTTCCTAAATAAATACTCGTCGCTCGGTGTAAATCGAGTGCGGGTGGAAGTGGAACGGCGGTAGGGCTCCTGTCTCCCTGGGGTCGAGGCTCTCGGTCCCGAGTAGGGGCGAGCCGATGCGGATCGGCCCAAAAGGCGGGTCAACTGCGGACCCGGACCCTCCTGCTCCCCTCCTCTGTCCTCCTCCTCGGCCGATGCACGCTGCCTGGCGTGCACTAGCACGTCTCGGCTCGGAGTCCGTGGACTCGTCCTCGCTCTCGGCTCCGGGTGAGCCTCGCTGCCTTCCCCGCCTTTCCGCCACAGGTAGGCGAATCGCGATCCCTCCTCCTCTCGAGTAGCTGGTCGTGCCCGCAACTCCTCCTCTCGCTCGATCCGAACGACCGTTGAGAGGCTGCACACCGTCGTATCCTCTCGTCTCCTCGCTCTTTCTCCACTGGGCACCTTGTCGCGTTTCTTTACATTCCCACTGTTCGACGATATGTTGTTTCGGCGGAACACCCCCCGTTCATCTCCTTCCCGCACCACTGCCTTTGCACCCTCTTCTCGACTAGGTCTACCATACGCCCGTGTTCCCCAACCGCGTCGGAAGCACGTGCGCCGATCGGCCATTGCTTATATCTGCAAAAATTGTAAAGCAATGCACTAAAATTGATTAGATAACATAAAAAATGATTTAGACGGCGACCGGGAGCGGAGACAACCTAAGTAACACACCATTCGGTATGTTTAAAGGGTTACGTAGTTGCGGAAATCGTCGCGAAATAACGTACGGGATATCTGAATTTTTCCGTGCGAAATGAACTTAAACGGATAGTTTAAAACTTGGACGGACTAATTCGGTCGGAAAGCAAGTGTTTAACGACGCTCGGACTCGTCGGAAACGCGTAAGAATGGACGTACGAAGTGTTCGGCGAAGAAATCTTGCCAAAATCGTCGAAAGATCGAAGAAGACGTTGATTGAGCGGATCGGAGCTTGGATCGGGCGGAATCGGCTGAAGGAATCGGTCCGAATCGGCGGGAATCGCCGGGAATCGCCCGAGGGAATCGCCGGAATCGCCGGAATCGGTCTTCTGATCGCCCCGGATCGACGGATCGCTGCACGAATCGCTCGGATCGAGCTGGATCGCGGATCGATGCGGAATCGGCGAGGAATCGCGCGGAATCGCCGGAGACGAAGCCTACCGCCGCGGGATCGAAGGAATCGACCGCGGCGGTCATTCGGCCCTTTTAGGGCCGGAATCGGTTCGATTCCCCGGTCCCGAATCGAACCGGGAATCGAGCCGGGGCCGGTTCGACCGGTCTTCCATCGGAATCGGTCGGATCGACCGATTCCACAAGGAATCGGTCGGAATCGGATCGATTCCGACCGATTCCAGTCGATTCATACCGATTCCGCGGAATTATTCCCGGAATCGGTCCTTCCGCCAGGAATCGGATCGGAAACCACCGATCCGATTCCGGAATCGGTCGGAATCGGTCCGATTCCACCGATTCCGTAATCTATGCCTCCGGGTTACCTTGGTGACTTGTCTTTAATGTACAAGATGCCAGAACCAGTTTACTTTTAAGTTCTCTACTGTTGAACATCCGATTGACATCATTTGAAGAGAACTAAGGGAAAAGTCTGATTCAAGGCCATGACAGCTAACTGAACTTTATATTATAGCAAGACAGTCTGGTTCCTGTGCCGGTTTTCCTTGGTTGCAGTATACCTATTTTTTCTCTATTCTGACAGGTGATATAAGTTTGCACATTTTGGATATTAAATACTTGGAAGCATATTGCTAAATTTCTATTCCTAAAGTGATAAGGTACTTCCTGAACCTGCCCTTTTCCTGCTTATTTGGCTTGTTTTTTTTCTATTATACCAATTCAACCACGCCATGCTCATGAGTGATAGGTTCTAGCTATTTGAAATCATGTCATTGGTGCATTTTAATTAGATGAGTAACCTTCTTGATTTTACCGAAAATCTGATTTGTTATTTGCTTGGGCTAGTTTCCATTAGAAGTGGTTTACTCCTAATTCACTGCATGTTGCCTAATTCCTACAATCATATTCTTAATTGAGACTAGTTTTTGGTCCAATTTCTAGTTATAACTGAGTAGTCTGAGTTTAAATCCTGCTTGCTGTTTTTCTTACTTTCTGATTTGAAACTGCAGAATTCTTTAATTGTACATTGATTCATTTAGTAAATTCCCTAAGTCTAGGTCCTTGTCCCCCATCATGTTGGGTACTAATATAGAATTTTATTGATGTTTATCAGGATTAAAACACAAATGCATAAACAGGACTGATTAAAGTTCAACATGTTTAGGGGACCCAAAACCATGAAATGCTTAAAGTGAATCATCCTGCACAAGCACTAATGATTTCGCCATGGAGCAAACTTACCCAGTCATCATAGAAGAAACAAGCAACTTAGAGAGAGGCTCCCAAAAAGCTTCAACAATGACATGAAACTGGTTAGATGGAAGAAGTCCAAGCATGCTTGAAATTGTCCTCTTCATGGCATCCACCGTATCCACTGGGACATCTTTTTGAATGAGGCTCACATCTAAAGGTTCTATCTCTTGTATTAAATTTGACAGCAACAAATTCTGAAAGGAATAGCATATGTAAGCATGTGACCTTCTTTATAAAAACACAGGTGGGTAAAATATAGTCTTAACTTCTCCCGGAGTGAAGCTTTAAAGATGATAACATCCTTTATTAGAATCAACGGCATAAAGACAAGAAAATCTAACTACATAAAGCACATACAACGTATCTGTGAATACGCATGTGTATCTCACTCCTTTTGCTAAGCTAGAAGAGAATTCCTTCCATGTTCAAGTAAATACTTTTAGCTCATGTTCATGCTTCCAGCCATCAAAACTTCTCAAAGAACCCTTGGGAAAAACCTTGAGTAAGCTTGATCCAGTGAAAGTCTGTGGATCTATAGTTATAACTAGTTGTATATATAAAAAACTGTATGAACAGTACCAAATGCATGAACATACATGTAAACATGCACACAACGTAAACAAGCACATGCCAACTCACAGGCACACAAGCATGTGCACAAGGACACATGCGCATATCACGCATGCAGGCTGCACACATGCACACAAACACAGAAACAAGTGCATACATCTCTATACACCAACCCACTAACACCCACAAGACACGGACACACGTGCATGCATACATCTATCATCTATATAAAGGTCAATTGAGCTTGTTTACAAGCTTAAACGAGAAGAAGCAGATATTTGTTGCAACTGACATATCATAGAAAACCTTCACTCCAGATTGACCTTGTTGATTTTAATAAACAAACCACATTAGAGAATCAGCTAAGTAGGGAAGTGATAACATATACAAGGTGTATACACACAAAAACCTGTACATAAAGGTCACGGCTCACACTTATATTCAAGATTCCAATCGATGACAAAAACTAATAGGACCACACAAGTTAAGCCAAGCTTGCACCCTCTTGAAACCTCTCATTTTTAAGAAATCCCTTTTTGAAATTCTTTTTCTTTGGGCTACCATTGACTACTATGAAAATATGTGATATTCATTCGAGTACTAACTAATTTGATGTGGTATTATTTTAATAGAACACGATGATTCCACATATTTGCTAAGTGTCGATATGAGTGTTACCCACCACTTAGATGATCAAACCACATTTTTATGTTTTAGGTTTTCCGAGTTCTTTGAAAATAAATTTTGACCTCTTGTCATCAGACTTGCGATATTCCGATGTTAATTACATCAAGCAAATACTTGAACACCATTGATTAATCGTCAAGGCAACATATTAAATAAAAGTCATGCATCTGCATAAACATCTGGAAGACATACCCATGACCTTACGAGATGGAATTTGGTTGAACTCAATTTGATTTTTTTTGTTTGAGTTCATGGATTTGATTTATAATTTGATTTATTTATCTTTTGTCATTAAATGACTTAGACAAATTGAGCTGATTTCGTTAATTTGTTTGTATATTTTGTCATTAATTGACTTAGACAATTTGAGTTGATTTCTTTTTGCTTTTATAAAAATTGATTTCCATTTTTTATGTTAACATTTGTTATAGTTTAAATAAAATTTTTTTTTAAGATTTATTCTTCTTAACATTATTCACTTAAATTTTAAAGTTTAATTTGATCCAATTTTACTTGTTTTTGTAGTCATTGGTAGACATTTTTTATGCATTAGAAATAGTTTTGGTTGGATTACGTTAACATGTTGTTAATGTTTAAGTCATTTATTTGGTTTGAATTTTGTTATGTATACTTATTTAATTAACATTATCTATCTGATTTTGGTGGTTAAGTCAAATTTGAACTTCAACTTTACCAAATCAGATTTCTCTTCGTATATCCAAGAATGGCTTGCTTGCACTTGATATATGGTAATTTTCGTATCATGATGGATTTTGTCAGCATTTCGACTTTATCAAAGTAGATTTTGACATTACCAACATTTCAACTTTACCAAACTATATTTTCTTCATATATCTAAAAATGGCTTACTTACATTTGACATGTGGCAATTTCTAGATCTTCTTGGTTTTGCGGACATTTCAACTTTACCAAACTGGATTTCGACTTTACTGGCATTTCGACTTTACCAAACCGGATTTTCTTCGTATATCTAAGAATGACTTGCTTGCATTTAATATGTGACAATTTTTGGAACTTGTTTGGTTGTGATAGCATTTCAACTTTACCAAACCAGGTTTTTTCTTCGTGTATCTAAAAATAGCTTGTTTGCATTTGATACACGACAATTTCTAGATTTTGTTCAGTTTTGCCAGTGTTACGATTTTTACTGAACTAGGTTTTTCTTTGTATATTCAAAAACAATTTGCTTGCATTTGATATGCAGCAATTTCTGGATCTTGTTCGATTTTGCCAACATTTCAACTTTGCCAAATTAAATTTTTCTTCTTGTATCCAAAATAGCTTGTTTGCATTTGATATGCGACAATTTATGAATATTGTTCTGTTTTACCGACATTTTGGTTTTACTGAACTAGGTTTTTCTTCATATATCAAAAAACAACTTGCTTGCATTTGATATGCGGCAAGTTTTGGATCTTGTTCAGTTTTGCAGACATTTCGATTTACCAAACTGGATTTTAATTTTGCGAATATTTTGATTTTATCGAACCGGATTTTGATTTTGCCAGCATTCCTATTTTACCGAACCAGATTTTAATTTTACCAGCACTTCGACTTCACCAAACTAGATTTTCTTCATATATCCAAAAATGACTTGTTTGCATGTGATATGCGACAAGTTCTAGATCTTGTTTGGTTTTGCCGACAATTCGGGTTTACCAAACTAAGTTTTTTCTTCTTGATTTCTGAGGTAGCTTAAATTCACATTTTTAAATGCAGGCTAGTCGATCCCCCTTTCGAAGAAAGGTGGGATCAAAACCAATTGACTTAAGCAACATTTAGACATAACTGAAAAGATGATTGACTAATTTCCAAAATAATTCGTATTTTAAAATGTGGGCTCTTCGGTCCCCTTTTTTAAAAATAGATAGGATCAAAACTGGAAGGCCTACTTCGCCATCAAGCCGAATCCTACTTGATTTTTTTAGAGGGGGTATGTTAGTCATTAAAAGAGGCCTCACTAAGCTCATTTTCGTAGTAGTGGAGGGTGGAGACACCGAAGGTGGATTTACCACCACCACCCCACTTTTTTGATATTTTTGGTAACCTTTTAAGGTTGTTTGACCGGAGGTCAACTACGGGGTAAACTTACCCAAGCAACCGGACCTAACTGTTGACCAGATCGCGGCCAAGCCAACACCCACATGCTCACGCACGTGGGCCACAATCGCGGCCCCTTTTCCCTCTTTTTTTTTCTTTGGTTGACTAGGTTTTGACCCGGTACCCACCTACTCGCTAACCCCCTCTCCCCGACACTCTCGCAACAATAAGCACCCGCGATGGTGCCTTCTCCCGATAGCACTTTGCGGTGGCAGCTTGTGAAGGCGGCGATGACGGCTTGTGAAGGCGGCAGCAACGACGGTGACAAGGGGTTCCTCGTCTTCTTTCTCCGTCATTTTCTCTCTCACCCTATAGCGGCTCGCGGGAGTTCTCATGGTGGCACTTCTGGCAGTGCTTCACTGCGGCGGTGGACTTGACGGCAATGGCAGCTTCCAAGGGCAGCAGCGGCAACGAGGGAACTTTCTCCCCCTTTGCTCTCTCTCCAGCTTCTCTCTCTCGACAATAGGACGTCCACGAAGGTCTTTTTACGGCGGCCCCCTTACTTGGCCAATCTCAATGGTGGTGACAACAGTGAAAGAGGACGGCAGTAGCCGCCAATGAGGGATCATCTTTGGCTTTCGGTTCCCCTCTTCTAGTGGCGTTTTCGGTAGTGGCTCTCAACATTAATAGTGATGGCAGTGACGGTGCCCTAGGAAGGTTCCTTCCTTCTCCTACCCTGATCTCCCCTTGACCGCAACAGAATATAGACTGGGCTTCTTTTCCGATTGCTCTTGTTTTGGCCGGTGGTAATAGAGGGCTTTGGCAGTTGCGTTCATAGCCAATTCCGACATAGTGACGGCACCGGGTGATGGCACCAATGCTAGATCCTGATTGTCCCTTTTCTTCTTCTTTCTTTGACACGGTAACGACATCGTTTTTTAACATTGACAATGACGTAAAACCTTTGGCCGCCTCTCTTTTTTTATTTCGACGCACGAGGGTCCTTCAAGCTTTGCTTAACAGAGTTAACGTCAGTTCCCAACGTTGACGGTGATGACAGTGGGAGATCTTCAGTCTCTACCCTATTTGACAACGTTGACACCCTCCAGACGGCAGTAACGATGCTACTCTTTGTCTTCTTTTTCCTATATTTCTTCAATTGCCCTTCAAATCGAGTTGTTTTATTTCGGGGAAGACTTCATCTGTCTCTTTTGGTGAGGGGACATGTTGATTTAGCAAACCGCTGAAGATTTAACATGATGGGGTTTATCCCTTTTCGAAATCGTACCAAGGTGTTTGCTTATCGGTATATACATTTCCGTCGGCACGTGTGCTTATCCCTTTTATAGGGGTTAAAATCCTGGTTCACACACCCCAAGAGTCCGGATGGGCCAATTAATATAATTATCAAAGAGTTGCGATTATGAAAGTTGTCGTTGGATTGGCACACAAGATTATTGAAGACGATGTTGTTCTAATTCGGTGAATGTATTCATATTTTAAATAATCGGTAGAGCTTTGGGTTTATTTATGCATTTTATTTTAGTTATTGAGTAACCCTAGGCATAGACAAGGACAGTTTTGTAATATGGGTCTTACAAGGGCTAAAGTATGGAGTCCTAAAAAAAGATGAACAAGAAAGATGTGCACCAGCCATCAGTCGCAAGAACAACAGGCCAACTGCTGTAATGTCTGACACCGAAGGATGCAGTAGATCCTCCTACAGCTACAATAGCCTAAGGCCAATTACCCAACCCATCTAGTAAGCTTGTTGATCCATGGAGAGCTAGCCAAGGTCATGCAGCCATCATTGATGCAACTCCAGCCTCACACGATGTCAGCCCCATGTCTTCTACTCACCAACAGGCAATTGGTTACAATAGAACACCTATGCACTTACCGGGCATCGGTGCCATCGCTTGAGCTCCTTGGTAGTTGAACTAACCCCCTCTCCCCCACTTAAGTCCCCTCGCCAACTGGATTGCTTGCCGAAGCCCTCTCGCAATCTCTACCCCTCAGTTGGCAATAGATTCAACCCTCTCGTAATCTAGAAGTGCCTGCCACCAATCCTCTGTCTTCTCTTCCTTGTCATATCCACACTCCCCTTCCCTCCTATTACCTCCCCTTTCACCCTTCCCACACCCCCTCCCCCCAATTTTTCGATTGATGCAACAACACTCCGCACTCCGGTGTCAACTCATCAACACCTGCCAATAGGAGCCACACCCTCCGCACATGCCTGCTCACACCTAAGGGACATCAAGCATGCCATAAGGCTTATTCAGCCTACCAGACAGTTTCCACAAGAAATAATGGAAAGAAACCTAGAAGTTAACTAAGTTCTAGAGAACCAATGAGGTCATTCCTAAGAAGTTTAAGTAGCCGAAGAAAGAAGTTCCAACCCGAAAGGAGAAAAGCACAACCCAAAGCCAAAGTAACCCAGTGAAGGGCTAAGAAGCACACTACGCAGATTACTCAACCCAAGGAGGTTGCACATGCCTCACTACCCTGGCAGACAATTTGAGGTTGTTCACAAGAGGAAACAAACGAAAATTAAAAGAAAGCCAAATTATGGCAAGCACAAGAGGCCAGCTAGCAGCCACTGACATCTCTATAGAAACTTCTAGCACCAATCAACCAACTCAAGAAATATGAGCCAAAACAACCTTCGGGTCTAGTTTCCCTCGACACACATCCTATAGAATAAATGGGCTAAGTATGTCAATTTCATGAAATGGTTCTTACAGTTAAGCAAAGGGTGGCAGACGGTGATGAACTATGAGCAGGCGATATATCCAACTTCTAGGGAGATAATGAAGACGAGCCAGATTAGACATCATGACCAACTTGTATGGGTTGTCTTACAACGAGTGAGTGTCCTTCCACCTTATGATTTATATGCCAAAGGATTGGAGATTCGGGAGATTGGGGGCAATCCTCTCACCCCACAGCCATATAGCAAAGATGGAATAAAAACAATTCATGTGGAGAACATAGGGAACGAGGGCAGGGTCCTGACAACAATAAAATAATTAGCTTTAGAGGCAAGGAACCCAAGCCGGTGCCCCACTGCTTGTGAAACAACCCTGTGAGCGAGTTGTTCAATTCCAACTCATTATACATAACGAGGACAATGAGGCAATGAGCACAACAGTCAAAGCACCGGCAAAGCCTGTGGTTCAAAAAGTACCCAAAATGGAAGAGGCCATCCAGTCTGACACACCTCAGCCATTATATCAAAATGACATAAAGTCCAGCCCCAGTATGAAACCAGAACGTATGGAGGAGCAGTTGGTGATCCCCCAACCAGATACTCTTACCTCAGGTAACCATCAAGGAAAGTGTTGATAGAAGGGTACTCCTCCAAATGAAGAAGCTTCCCATCCATTTGAGCATGTGAGAAGTAATTTCTTTGAGGAAAGAACTTTGGGAGGCACTTATTGCCACATTGTAGGAAAAAGAAGTTCATGAGGCTTACATGGCGGAGTTGTCAAATTATGAAGCATACGTGGTGTTAGTCTCATGTACCAAGGAATATATGATATTTCCCTCTATATTTCATGATCGGCCATTGTATACAAAGAGTCTTGTCAATGGGCATGAGGTGATTTGCATACTAAAAGAAGCAGGGGTGGCTGTCAATATGCTCTCCCTCAAAACCTTTAAAGGCTTACTCGATGCCCCACCTACAAAAGATCCCAAGGGTCACCATATTAGAATTCAACTAGGATTTCGAATAAACATTGAGAAAAATAGAAGTGGACTTAGTCCTTGACAATTTCAGAACAAAGGTGACTTTTTATGTCATAAACATTGATGTTACATATAAAGCCCTATTAGGATGCTTAGGGTTACATTGAAATTGAGCATACCTTCTACTCTTCATCAATGCCAAGGATTGCCGTCTCAGATCTCGACTTCGTCTCGGGAGGGTGAAAGAGAAGAGATCTCGAAAAAATCTCGAGAGAACAGATCTTGGATTCTCATATCAAAATGTATATATGTATGAAACATAACATGATATCTTATAAAGATAGGAGTACATCAATGAATTTATATGAAAATATATAACAAATTTATACATCAATTGTATGAATGAACAATTACAAAACACTCTCAATACCCAAAAGATGATCTTTGCGTTTCTAAAAAATTAAAACTTGTACACAATCTTATTTAAATACTAATATGGTATTAAACTTGTAGCACATTTTTTATGTGATAGTATAAGTGATAGTGAGATATATTAATATGTTTACACTATCATAAATGGGGACGCAGAGTAGTCGCAAATCGAGATCTCGGCAAGATGGCATTCCATGATCAATGCATTAGCTATAATAAAAAAAAAGAAACAATCCAAAGTCAACGTTAATCGGGCTCATTTTGAGGTGACTAAATACATTTAGTAGATGCCCAACTATATTGTAAAACAAAATTCTCCAAATCCGGCACTACCCGAAAAAGTAGAAGAAAATGATTGATGCCCAGCCAGATAATGAGATCATCATTGATGAGGCTAAGACAAGACTGCACATGCTGACGATATGTTCACACAAGCCTTTTATCGAGATAAACTGGCAGGAATGGCACACTATCAAATCTGAAACTAACTCAATCACAAAGGCTTTAAAAAGTAGCATATACATGCCTCAGATCTACTATGACTAGTAGAGGAATGAGAATTTCAAATTGTTGAGTGGCTTGAGACCTTTGTCATTTCGTTTTCGGACGAGCAACGCTTCATATATTATCAAGGGGAGTTAGTTCCTAAACAGGTTTCGAACGATGATTTTAGTTGGCTAGAACACCCAAACTCATACACAGTACCAATGGAGCACGTAGAAAGTAGGCACTCTCAGACAAGACATTGGTCAGAAGTAGGGTATTCCCCACGAACGTTCTTGTGAGAGGGCTAAGTTGTTCTGTCAACTATGATACCCTCAAAAACAACATAAAGCACAAAGTGAACACCCCAACTTGGGATATGACCCTGATTGGGAATCCACCATGCACTATGTAATAAATATGACAAGCATACAAGAATATCACACCTTATTTGATTTGGCCCCAAGTATTCAAGTCTTTTGATGAAGAGGACACCGAAATAAAAATCCATCAAGAGCAACTGAGACAATTGGAGGGAGAAGACGCCCCACAGCCCCAAAATGACCCCAAGCAAGGTCCTTATGTAGGCAGAGATCTATGACATAGAAGGAGGAGATGATGATGAGTATGTCGATTTGCAGTTAACATCCGAAGAAATCAAAGATGGTGGCCAAGCTACAGTCAATTGCCTGTTGTGGGAACTTTGAAAATCTTTTTGGTTTGTAAAAAAATTGTTTTGAATATTTAAAATATAGTGTTCGAATTTTCTAGTAAAATAAGTGATGTCCTATAAAAGTACTAAATAATTCGGGTGATAATGTAAAATTGTAGAACTGAGATTTGGGTCTTGTGAAAATTTTGTTTTGACCCGTCTCCGTTGGACAATGTGAATATTCGCCATTCATTTACATCGAGCAACTGCTCAAATACCCTTGATTAGTTGACATAGTGATCTGTTTTGAGAGCATGCACATCCACATAATGAAAGGGCTCCAACCTTCCCGGCCCGATGAGATACAACAAATTTTGTTATTTTAAATTTGTTGAAAGTTTGATATTTATTGTTGAGTTTGAAATGTTTATTTCAAGTTTTGGTTTGATTTGAGTTTTGAATTGTTAGAGTTTAGTTTGGTTTTGATTTGGTGTGGATTGTTTGGTTTCGGTTGTTTTTATTTCAATTGATTGAAATGATTTTGTTTTGTTTTAAGTTTTGATGAAAAGATGTGTTGAATAAATTTAATTTTTATTTGATTTAGTTGACATGAGTTAAGTCAATTTGTTGTTTTGTCATGTTAGTTGATGTTCTTTATATTGATTTGAACGTGTTCGATATGTTTGAATTGTTTTGAAACTTTAGTTTGACTTGACTAAGTCTAAATTTTGTATTGTCATGTGATCTAATTTTTCATGTTTTAAGGGGGATTTTAGATGGTTTGGAATGTTTTTATGTGCTTTATCTATTGGGTTCTTATTTATTTGGTTTTCACTTGCCTAAAGAAATTGAATTCCAATGACATAAAATGTTTTGATTTGAATTTTCAAATTATGCTAAGTTCTAAATTTTATTGTATGTTTAAGTTTTAATGACCTGTTTTAAAGTGTATTTTCAAGTTGGTTTAAGTGAGCTTTTAGATTTGTTTTATTCTTGTTTATTCTAGTTTGGTTCACATCCCATCTAGTTTGTCGAGCTAACATTAATTGCCCGGTCACACCAAGTCGAGTTGGCACTTGAATCTTCATTGAATTTTCATGTCGGTGTATATTTGATTTCGCAGTTCATATGGCATGTCGATGTTGTCCAAGTGAAAGTGTATGTTTCCTTCCCACGATGTAAATTTCCATGGGATCAAGAAAATTTTGTTGTTTTCCGATCAATGTGAAAATTTGCCCGTCCAGTGCAACAAGTACGTGACTCGTCACATCGTAAGAAGAATCGTCTGCAACAGGAGCTGACCTACGCCTACATCCAGGTCAACATTCTGAAGCAAAGTTGGATGAGCTACTCAAGGTGGAGCGCCCACGTGGTGGTGCTAACTCCTTATTTAATTTAACTTTTCGCATTTTAAATTTATTTAAGTTGGTTTTATTGTTCAAGGCTCAATGGACCAGCTTCATGTCTCATGGCCCAATTAGGCCGATTTTATGTCTTCGTGGCCCAGTTGGCCCATTTTTAGCTTCTTAGTCCCTGGCGGCCTGTTTTACACCCCTTTTGGACTAGAATTGAGGGTTGCTCTTTCAGCCCTCAACCCATCATGTGAGCTAAGGGGGATCAGGCCATCACCCCCAACCCAGTCCTTGAAAGTACCTATTCTACCTTGACCGAATCAGCACTTGTTTGGAGCTGAACTAGCACCTGTTCTGAGGTGTTTTTCAAGGACTATAATAATGGTTTAAATGAGCCGAATTGGGCTGAAATGGGAGCCAATTTCAGGCACTGCTCAGGAGACATGTTTAGGATCTGAATTGGGCCATTCAGAAGCTATTTTGAGAGTTGCTTGGGTGCTGCACAAAGATCTGAAAATGTAGGATTGTTCAACGGGAGGCAAAATATTTTTTTTTTCTATGCCACAAGGGGCTGATTTTTTTCATTGTAGGAAGGCCACTCAAAGGGGCCTGTTTTGGTAGATTTTGAAAGTCCATATGAGGAAGACTTTGCTCGTCATGTGGATCCAAGAATGCTCAGATCATCATCTTCTCCTCCATCCAAAACGAGAGATCGAGAGCCCGCCCAGGGGAGACTTGGCCCGTCGTACAGATTTCATGAATGCCCAGAACATCACTCATTCCTCCTCATTAGACAAGGGGTTGTATGCGGACAGAAATGGCTATTTAGATGCTGTTTTGACAAAAAAATAGGGGCTGAGCTGCTATTTAAGTACCTGAACATGGGTATGTGGGGAGCCAGCAAAGGGGTTGTTTGGGCTAATTGGCTGGCTTGTTTGGATGGCCGAAGGGGGTGTGCACAGGGGGTGTTTGAAGGGCCATGAGGGTGCTGCTATGAAGCGACAGATGGGTTTGCATGAGGGATGCGGCCTTGGAGAGAAGAGGGGGAGGGAGAGCGGAGGAGGAGGAAGGGCTGTCCGTCGGTACACTACCTTTCTCCTCCTTTTTTTATCTTATTGCTTCTTTTCCTCCCCTGGTGCTAAGCATGCAGGATTCTCCTCTTCACCGCCAATGATGCAGGATGCCCCCCTTAGGATATGGTTGTGCGCAGGATGCTCTTGCCCTTCCCTATTGGCAGGGGTGTAGACGTACTATGCTTGCAACAAGAGCTTCTATTCTTGTTGTTCTGCTGTTGGGTTGCTGCTGCCAATGTAAAGACCATGAAAAGGATGAAGACCTACTGCTTCTGCTACCGACGTGAAGACTATGCAGAGGATGAAGATCAGGCAAAAGATGGAGCACTGCTGCCTTTCTCTTCATCGGATGCTGCCGAGGGGAAGGGACGGTGCTGTGTTGCAGTCTGCTACTGTTGGCAGGGAGTGAAGGCCGTTGCAGGATCTCGTCGGAGGTAGGAAGACCACGGCTGTTGCTGAAGGGAGTTATGCACGCCTCTGGAAGGAATCGCGAGAGAGAGCAAATTGCTAGAGCAGGGAGAAAGCCCATGGAGAAATTTCTATCACCTGGGAGTTAGAAGAGAGAGAGAGGCCCAGCTGGAATTCTGCCAAGGAAGAGACGGCCGCCAAAAAGAGAGAGAGCCTTTAGGGGGGTTCTGTCGTGTGATCCACTGTTTTGGCCAAGAGAGGACTTTTGGGGGAGTTTTTTTCTGCCAAGGGGAGAGATGGCCAGCGGGAGAGATAGCCCCATGGGGCTGTTGGCCGACAGTGATATCCAGGAGCCAATCTGATCAGGGGAGGTAACTGGTATGCAAGATAGCCAAGCGGGGGAGCCAAATCCAGGAGGAGAGTTGGAACTAGGTGGGGGTCCTCTAATCTAGGAAAGAGAGCCACACGTGGGCTGCCTACCAACCAGGAATTTGGCCACGGTTGCTTTGATTCTCTCCCTCTTTTGTTTTATGCAAGATAAAGAAGACTAATATCTTCTTATCAAGATCTCATAAATTATATGAGAGAATTGAAGAGATCTTGCTGGTGCGCTAGCGGGGGGAGGAAGATGGCAGCTGGCCTATCTTAGGTTAATTTTAACCTGGTTTTCATCAAGACACACCCAATCCAACGGTTATTATTAATTCCAGTTGGAATTAATCATTTTATGCTCTGAACTTGCCTGGAAAATTCGGAATGTGTACCAATGACTATCGATCTCTCATTCCATCAAGATGTGTGGCCAGGATCTCCCAAATTGCATCAAATCTTCGATTTTATCGATCTTTCCAATCAGTGCAATCTCGACTGTCGATAACTTTAAAAATTAAAACTAAATATAATTAAATCCTTCCCTCCTCCGCATTTTAATTTTATTGCATCAATATTCCCGAGACTAAAGTCTTGAACCGTGAAATTGAAATTTTCAACCTACGAGCATGTTCGATAACTGATTGGACTGTTTTACCCCTGGGGTTGTAGAGTATGGACTCCTATTCAAATTTGAATTTTCTTGAATAACTATCTGACCATTGATAAGAATTTCAATCCATCTTGGGTATTGTCTAGCTATATTTTGGACTGACAATGCAGTGAACTTGAGAAAGCTTATTCACCCCATAGTGCTGAGGGTAAAACAGTCATTTTGACCTTCTAGTGTCCATTTCTCATGTTTTGGACACCATTACGAAAGTTGTGACTAGAGCTAGGCAACGTACTTGTTGTCTTGGCTATATGAGCCTACTAAGTCATGTGGAGACATTTCCAAAAACCCATTTACAGAACACTATCATGCGTGCGCCAAAAGACAATACACTACAGGCAGGACTAGCAGAACAATGAAGCAATCTATCAAAAGTTGACTCGTAACCCAGCGCGTCCTACAAATAATGGTGTTGTAGTCATCACTCCCGTAAGGGTTAAACCACCTAGACCTCACAGGAGTCTACGTCGCTTTTCCGGTAGATATAGCGTCAGGGTGCTTGACGAAGATTAGCTAGCTACCAAAAAATTGACCACAGAAACCCAATAATAACAGAAAGAAGAAGAAACTGAGGAGTAACCAACCTTGGAACGATCGGAGCGACTCCTGGCTCGCGCGTGAAGGTCGTCGAACGAAGCTGCGGAAGAGGCGACGAACCGAGCACGAATCCCCGACGGCACGCTAGCGGTGAGCCCTCTGAGAGAGAAAAAGGTGGAGAATCCAGCACGGGGACGCGACAAGAGAAGGGTGGGTTGCGGGAGCAGCGCAACGGAGGCGAGCGTCGGCATGCCGACCGCCTCCGCTCGCCTTCTCTCTCTCTCTCTCCTGCTCCCCCTCTCTCGCCTCCTATCTAATGTTGTCAAATCGGAGGGGCATGGCTACGGTCTGGTTTCGACGAGGCCCGGCTGGCGGTCTCGTTGTACGGTTTGCGCGGGGGCTCTGCTGGGGGAAAGGTGGAGCGTACGATCGCCATCCGGCGGACGACATTGCCCAGCAGAACAGTCCAAGCTCGGCGTCTTTAGATGGGACTCTTCCATCACGGATGGGTGATATGTCCGGCTTTGACTGAAGTTGTCTCATGGCGTCTCGTATCGTACGTGCAGAAGTTGAGCTCAGATACTCAAATCGCTACCAAACAGGAGTTTTAAATTTTTAATTAATGTAATAATTTGTATTTTTAAAGATCTGCTCGTTGCAGATAGAAATCATGAGATAAATTTAAAATATTATGTTCTCAATAATAAGTAATACTTCCACTAAAAAACACTCTAAAAAGTTATTCAATTACTTTATGAGTTTTGGGTGGTAAAGATTTACAGGGTGTTTGGTTGCATGATAATGAAAGTTTTTGTTTTAATTTTTAAAAATTGAAAGAAAACTTGTTAAAAAAAGTGTTTGATAACCATGATAATTTTATGTATTAAAAGTGAATTTCTTCTTAAACAAAAAAAGAAGATCTCACCTCTTTCTTTTTTCTTGTGATCTCCCACTTTGTTTGGTCATGTGCGGTAGTTACTCTTTTTTGTAATCACATCCCTCCAAACATGATAATTTTATGTCATGAAAGTGTACAAAAAATTATCATGCAACCAAACACCCCATTAATTTCAACAACAAAAAAATTCGAAACTTTTTAAAATTTACAATCTTATAAGAGAACATGTTTAGAGATATAAATTAGTTTAGGGATCAGTAGTTAAAACTCCTTTTTGTTAATTTATAAGAATCCTTCGGGGAGTAAGGCTGCTGGAGCTTCGACTGCAAAGAAGCCTTGGCAGGTAAGGAAATGGTAGCATGATGTTCTCGTGTGCTCCTGATTTGGGAAGGTTGTGAATTCTAGCGAATCTCTGAACGAGCAACGTCATAGTTATGACAGTTTCTATGTTCTCGAAAGGTTCTTAAAATATGGTTTCTTCGTATTTATACGCACAGAATAGGACGACTTTGAATTTTAGATCGCAATATATCTTATTTTGTACTGCTTTTTCTCTATTCACGTTTGGGTTTTATTCCGGGGCGGAAGGAGAAGTCTGATGGGGTGTTTGGTTGCATGATAATTGAGGTTTTTATTTTAATTTTTAAAAATTATAAGAAAATTTGTTAAAAAAGGTGTTTGACAACCATGACAATTTTATGTTTTGAAAGTGATTTTCGTCTTAAACAAAAAAAAGAGGGTCTCACCTCTTTCTTTTTTCTTGTGGTCCCCCACTTTATTTGGTCATGTGCGGTGGTTACTCTTTTTTGTAATCACATCCCTCCAAACATGATAATTTTATGTCATGAGTTGGTTTACTTTTTATTTTAATACAATTTTTTATCATGAAAATGTACAAAAAATTATCATGCAACCAAACACCCCATGAGAATCGAATATTTAAAACAGGGGAGGAATGAAATATTCATGTGTTGTTGTACACTGTACACAGTCGATTAATACCACCCACATTTAAATACAAAAGGGATCGGTGGATTTCGTAACTTAAATGAACTGCCAGAGTGACAGAAGAACCGACTCTTCCCAAAAGACAAAAAAAAAATCAGAAAATTAACATTATGTCCAATTTAACTAGTCAACTTTAACGGTAGGTCTATTTTTAATATCACTTTAATATTATATTATTTTTAAATTTAAAAATATAAGACTTATATTTTTTGAAATTAGTCCCGTCATTCACTTCTCTGCTAAATAAAGTTCGAGAAAAATTTTAGAATTTCACTAAATATCATTAAAATATATGTTAATATACAGATATAAAATTTATTTCCAAAACTTCTCCACTCAGGTTTTAAGTTATATAGTATATTATTCTTTACTAGACTCTTGAATTATGAATGTCCAAGTAAATAATGTAATTTCGTAAAAACATTATTATATCATAAAATAAAGAAATAACGACTCTAGTCAAAAATAAAAAAATATCAACTCAACTCATCACCGCAACATATCCCCTACCAAGTGTTAAAGTCATTCTCTTGAGTGGTTTGTCATGACAAGTTATGGGAAGGTTACCTGTTACTCCATGATATTTTCTTATTCTTAAATGGGGAAAAATGACAGTAAGGGGTTTAACGCAGCGGCGAGTTGAGTTAATGTTTTTATTTTTTTCATTCATTTTTTTGCTATAGTCATTATTTATTTATTTTATAATATATAATTATAAAATTACAACATTTACTTGAACATCCATATTTTAGAATCTGAAAGTACAAGTAGAGATAATTTTGAAAATATTTTTATCTATATATTAGCATATATATTAATGATCTTTGGTAAAGTCATGGAACCCTTCTCGAGCGTCAATTAGTAGACAAGTGAATGACGAGGGTAATTGAAAAAAATGTAAATTTCAAATTTTCAAATTTAAAAATAGAGTGAGGACTATGAAAATTTTCAAAATCAGACATAATGTTAAAGTGATATTGAAAATAGATTTAGTGTTAAAGTCATTTTCTTAAATGGACCTATAATTAAATTTTCAAAAAAGTATAGGACAAACACTATAATAATGAACTTTGCAACAAGACTATTATTTCATAAAGCAAAACTTACAAGTGATGGCCTTCTCATAGGTATTACCTCCTTTATATAGGTGTGGAATAGCCTAAAAACTTTGACGTTCTCTTACAATAATGTAAAGAAATCTATATATAGGGGTGTAAATGGTTCGGTTCGGTTCAGTTCGGTCATTTTTTTTCTAAACTGAAATCAAATCGATAAGGGAAATCGAACCGAACCGAACCGGTTCAGTGAACCCTGAAACGATTGTGGTTCGGTTTGGTTTGGTTTAGTTCATCGGTTTAATATATATTTAAATAAATAAAAATAAAATAAAATATATATTATAATAATTACTTAAGATTAATATGAAAACTAATACTTTATTTATAATATATAATTATTTTTTATACTAATTAACTTAAAATTATAATAATATATATTTAGAATTGGTATAATATATATTTAAATGTAATATAATATGTAAATAAAGTTGATCAAATCTTGTCAAACCGGGTCAACCAGTTTACCGATTCGGTTCAGTTTGGGGAGGTGCCGAACCGAACTGAATCGATAAGAAATTATTGATTCGGTTTGGTTCAAAAAACTGAACGGATAGCCCATCAAACTGAACCGAACTGATCGGTTCGGTTAGGTTCGGTTCAGTTTACCGATTTTTCAATTTTGTATGAACACCCCTATCTATATACAATGTCTCGTACAATTATTTCGAGACATAGTACACTTATGATCAAATCCCTTAAGGCATGTGAATAGTAGTGTCTCTATCATCCCAAAAGGCTCTTCATTCCAACTGGAGGCCTTCACTTAGGTTGATCCCTTGATATCTATATATAGTTGGGCTTCTTCATCTTCAAGTTTAAGGGACAACAAATAGTTACCAAGGATGGGTCAAGGTACTAATTGTTGCCCTATCTTTTGTTTTTTTTTCTATTAAACGAGTGAGTTCATTTCTACAATTCTTAAATTGACCACACACTTGTACACCTCTTGTCATATTAAAAATGACAAAAATATGCTAGGTTTAAATATGTTTTTGTTTTCATATCTCATCAAAGATGAAACTAGATCACATATATCTTGTAGTCAATTAATTTTTGCATTATGTTATTAAGTTCTTTCATATTTCAGATGGCAACAAATGAGATTTTGAATGTTGAATCTACCATAAATTTATTATCTACTGAACTTGAGACACATTCCTCCACATCACATCCTCGTAAATTAATTTCAAAAGTTTGGTTGCATTTTAGTGAGAAACTTATAGAAGATGGAAGTAAAAGAGTGATATGTAACTATTGCAAAGACACTTTTACATATTCAAAATATGTGAGAATAAGTCATTTGTCACGGCATACTATTCAGTGTTCTAAATGTCTTTCACAAAGCAAGAGCCCACGGACTAGTCAAATTCGAGCTTCAAATTTGATTAAACATTTTCGCCACCTGAATTAGCAAAAATAGTTATTATGTTGGAACTACCTTTCACATTTGTTGATCATGTGGCATTTAAAAATTTTTCTAGAAGCCTTAATTCAAAAATTGACAGCGTGTTTCAAAACATAATTAAGGTAGATTATAAGAAGATATACAAGAATGAGAGAGATGGGTTGAGAAAAATATTGATTAATAAATGTGGAAGATTAAGTATTACTGTAGATTTATGGACATTAAATTAAACATTGTGATATATGAGTATCACAGTTTATCACGTTGATCTTGAATAGAAATTACATAAGCAAGTTATTGAATTTTTGATTATTGAATCACCACATACTAGCTCTTCACTTGCAAAAGATCTTTTAAAATCTCTCATGGATTGGGGAATTGATAGAATTGGTCTCACTTTGGATAATGCATCTAGTAATGACGTACTTTGTAAACTAGTTGGAAGAATTCTTGTAGAGAACAATCACTTTTTCTAGATGGAAAATATTTTCATGTGAGATCTTGTGCACATATTTTGAACTTAATTGTGTAATATGGTTTAAATGAAGCCCACTTTTTTATTTATAGTGTTAGTGTGATTATAAAGTTTGTTAAAATCATCACAAGCACGATAAAATTTTTTGATGAAATTATGCAACAAGTTGGATTATCAGGAAAAAAAAGGTCTTCTATATGACACTCCCACCTGACGAAACTTGACTTACATTATGTTGTATGATGCACTTTATTACAAAAAAACTTTATGGCATTGGAGACATAGGATACATATTATAATTGCACTCCCACACTTGAAGAATGGTCAAAGGTAGAGTTTATGTGTAAATTCTTAATAGTATTTTATAATGTGATAGATACATTTTCAAAGACCAATGAACCAAGTATAGACAAAGATTTTATAAGCATTTGTAATGTCAATAAATTGTTGAGATAAGAAATGCAAAATTCAAATGGCTTTATGCATAATATGATTGTCAAGATGCAAGAGAAATTTGATAAATATTGGTAAAAAATAGAAGATTAAGTATTATTAGTTGCTATTACTAGAATGCTCGACCTTAGATACAAGTTGATGTTTGTTACTTATGCATCATTGGATCTTTTCAGTTCCAAAGCTTCTTTGAATATAATTCATATTAAACAAGGCATCTATAATTTTTTATGAATATTTACATAAACTTACTTTCTCAAGTGTGAATGAATGCAATCTTCAAATGCAAGGAAAAGAGGATCTGTCATTAGAAGAAAATGAGAAAGTTGATATTTTAAGTGGATTTGATTAGTTTCTTAATTCATAAATTTTATTGCAAGACTTAAAATCTGAATTGGATCGGTATCTAGTGGAGAGTGTTGTATCTCAAAGTCAAGAAGGTTTTACCATTTTAGCTTAATGGAAGGATAACATAGTCAAGTATCTAATACTTTCAAAAATAGCACGATATATCTTGGGAATTTTAGCATCTATAGTTACTTCAGAATCTGCATTTAACACAAGGGAAAACAATTTATCGACCAATATAAAAGTTCTTTGTGTTCAGAGACTGTAAAGACTTTAATTTGTGTGCAGAATTGATTAAAAGATATCATGGCAGGTCTATTAACTTTTATATACCATATTGTTTTTTTTTGTTTCTTACATTAGTTAACTTATTTTCTTTCTTCTAAAATTAAACTTGTCTTCAAGTAGTTAAGTTGGAGATCTGAATGAATGTTTATTTATAATCTCATAGTTTTCAGGTACATGTTGATTCTATCTTTATCTTTTGCAATTACCATTGTTTTATATGATTTATTCACTTAAAATAACTTTTATATGTATTGTTTCATAACTTATGTAGGTACTTTTAAATTGATGAGAAACTGAAGCTAGTTGTTGTGGAGAAGGTTGGGGAGTGACTCTTACTTATGAAGATTTCATTGCTAGTATTTGTAAGGAATCGTTCATAAAATATTGGTGCAGTGGAAGCGACGATTCCTATGGGTTCATTTAATTACTATCTCAATTGGAATCGAACGACGAAAATCGAAAACTGATCAAATCGGGTTCGAATATACCTGATAGGGATTCATATAACCTCACGGAGAGAAAGGAGATGAGCTTCTCAAACTCTTCAAACCATTCAAGTGTCTGGTCTCCAGCAGTATCCACATGAACTTCATCCACAGCAGGTTCTCCTTTCGTACAGGCCTCAAGAACTCTTCTCGAACGGAGCTCCATCGCCCATATACGCCTTATAGAGAGAGAATAAAGTAGGGAGGAGGTTGAGGATGTGGTTAACACCCTTGACTTGATAGGGTTTGACTGAAACCATTAGTATTCATTGAGAATTTTGAAATTTTTCATAAAAACCCAAAATCTCCATAAATTACGCCATTGCCCTTATACTTGTGAATAAGTCCTTTTGTGTGTGACCCACTAGGCCCAATAGCCTATTTGGTTGAGACCTAAATAAAATAGAATAATTCTATTTAATTTAATTAAATTCGTTATCCAATAATAGACTAATCGGCCTACCGATCATGAAGGGTACAAGACACATCCCATGATCCTAAATGACTATGGAGATAATATCATCTCCATCGAGTCTTGCCATCATTAGTTACCGCATGGATATAAACGCTCATCCATTCAATGTCCCGGTCGGATAGGAGTACGGCATCGACTGTCAACTCCTTAGTATACCGACTCTATAGGATCACGTACTCGGAATTGGGTCAATTGGAAAACTCCTTTTCCAATCATCATATCTACCCTGGACAGAGATTTAGAGTACTATCCCATAGGACATTCACTCTCACTTACCGAGAGTGGACGATCCCTTGTTGTCTGCTCAATTGCCTCCATCGGGTTTTTCTTGTACCCAATCCAACGATATACTGGATCATCTATACAATGATCTATAAGACAATGGTCAAAGCATAAGTTCCACCTAACAAGGTATCTTTAGCGACTTAGGTCAAAGGTCCAACCATGCAACTATGATGATAAAAAACCCTAATTGACAGTTCGGTAGGATACCGTTCAGGGTTTCTAATTTAGTCAGTTCAGTGAACTCATTCAACTAATGAGCACCTGTATGTGTATCTTAGTGTCTCCACACTAATGACCAATGAGACTAGTCATCATCATCACATGAGAAGATATCACATACACTAGTCTATCCGGATCCTTGATGTCCCGTCTCAAGTATCCTATGACTAGGAACATTTAGATCAATTACCTCTAGATGATCAATCTCATTATCATGATCTCATCATGATTTAGTCATCATTGTATTTGATCAAAAACTTCATTATGATATTCGCATCTAATAAGAGCTTATAATGAAAATTTGTCTAATTAATTGAATGAGATATATTTAGAAATGTTGAATCATATCATATATGATTAACTTGTAAAGCATACATTTCTATCAGTATTCTTGAGAATGAATGTCGTTATGCCATAACATAATCTTTGGCGTACTTGGAGGCATTGATGATTCATGAATCTAATGCTATGATTTTATTGGTGAACGTATGTGTTTTTGTAAGTTGAACTTACCAACATATGTAGTCAAGCACATATGTACTTTTGTGCTTTTGCTCGTGGTATCTAGCAAATGCATTAAAGTTCATCATAAAAAATATAGAAGAAAAGTTTGTTAGATGTGCAAATTATTTTTTTCAACGTGATAGGTTGCAACTGTCATTTTGGAGTGGTACTTACAAAAGATTAAAGCATTTCATGTATCAAACAATAGCATTCTAGAGTGACTGAAATCACTATTTCATCACTATAACCTATGTTTGATCACTATGATGCAAGTGCAAAATAGAAAAGATTCAATAGAAATCAACTAAAAGTCTAAATTGCATGAGAGATCTTCTTTGAAGGTTGCTGATTGTATAATGGAAATGATTGATTCTATTTCACCAAATTGACTTGTTGGTTGTGGATAAATATCCCAACTCATGGCTTTTTATCTTACCAAAGCCACACTTTTCAGCGAAGCATTCTTGTCTTGGTCTAAGGCAGAAACTTACAATGAGAATCTTATGGTTGTTGCCAGGGATGCTAGATTTTGGGCCTCATATTTGGTTCGCCCTATTTAGAAAAAGAGGTACTTGAAGTGCAAGAAGCTTTGCTCGTAATTGAAGTGCCTAACAGGAGATATTGTCCAACAATGTGTAAAGCACTATCAATTTTCTATGCAAATTGGTGAGGTTTCTTATCCTAGAAGAAACCAAGAGGAAGCCTACAGGGAATCCCTTATAATTGATGATATTTTGTCAAAGGGGATGCTGCTTGAGGAGACAAATGACTATCTCAGTTTAGAAGATGAACCATGTGCTGACATAAAGAGTATGTTGTTTTATGGGTGCTTAAATGCAGCAAGTCTTATTGATAGCATCTTAACAAGGATTACTATAAGTCCTAAATTACAAGAAAAGGTTAGTTGCTTTTCCTATTCATCGCATCCCATCCCCCTAAAAAATAAGAGGAATCTGCTTCTTAAAAATTGATTCTCTTCTCAATTGACAACTAATTACAAGCTATAGTTACAAGTTCTTGACATAATTTATATTAAAAAGAAAACTTGGGTTTTAATGATGCTCTCATTTACAAAAAAAATGTAAGCAATATTTCATGTTGTTTCATTTTAACTATCTGTTTAACATTGTAGAGACATTAAATCAGAAATCATTTTTAGAGAAATAAAATTAGGCATTGTTTTTATCATTTTTCTAATTTTACCAAAATTTCAATGTGGGACTATTTTACACAATCTAAGCCCGTTGGGCTAATGAGCTATGGCGAGCTAAAACCCATTTACACATTGTAAGTCCATTGGGCTTTCTACATGGGCATGGGCTTCATGTATGTGGGCTGGAGTGGACTTGGCCGAGCCAGCCCAAACCTGGCCAATTGACACTCCTAGATGTAAGATAGATCTTTGTGGTTGATTGCACTTTTAGATATTGTATTTAGAACAAGCAAACAACCACGGCTAAAACAATATAAATATAATAGAATGATGTTCAAAAAATAATTTTCTTATGTTTGAATAAATTTTAGCTAAATAACTTTTTTGATCACCATAAATATTTTTCGAAGCAAAACCAAGCTAGGCTTGTAGTTTGTCCAACTTTAGAAAAATATTTTTTTATTTAAATTTTTATGAAAGTACAAATTCGATTTTTTTAAAAAATTTGAACTTTTATATATTTGTCTATATCTTTTTGATATGACAACAAAGAGAAGAATGGATATTGTATAATTAACAATGATTTATCGTCATTCAAAAAGAGAGAACCATGAGAAAATATTTCAAAAAAAGGTAATGTTGAAAAAATGTTTTAGAAAAAATTGTGAGTCAAGGTTTATTTAGTTTTGTTAATCACATTGTATCATTAACTATAGATTTTGACGACATTTCTAACATTTAGTCAACAAATTTTTCATGTGTGATTTGACATATTATGTGATAGAAATGTATGCCCTACAAGCCAATCATATATGATATGATTCGACATTTCTAGAAATATCTTATTCAATTAATTAGGCAAATCTTCATTATAAGCTCTTATTAGATGCGAATATAATAATGAAGTCCTTGATCAAATACAATGATGATTAAATCATGATGAGATCATGATAATGAGATTGATCATCTAGAGGTATTTGATCTAAATGTTCCTAGTCATAGGATACTTGAGACGGGACATCAAGGATCCGGATAGACTAGTGTATGTGATGTCTTCTCATGTGATGAGGACGACCGATCTCATTGGTCATTAGTGTGGAGACACTGAGATACACATGCGGGTGCTCATTAGTTGAATGAGTTCACCGAATCGACCGAATTAGAAACCCTGAATGGTATCTTACCGAACTGTCAATCAGGGTCTTCTATCATCACGGTTGCATGGTTGGACCTTTGACTTGAGTCGCCAAAGATGCCTTGTTGGGTGGAACTTGTGCTTTGACCATTGACTTATGGATCACAATTTAGATGGTCCTATATAGCGATGGATCGGGTACAAGGAAAATCCGATGGAGGCAATTGAGCGGACAACAAGGGATCATCCACTCTCGGTAAGTGAGAGTGAATGTCCTATGGGATAGTACTCTAAATCTCTGGCCAGGGTAGATAGGATAATTGGAAAAGGAGTTTTCCAATTGATCCAATTCCGAGTACAGGATCCTATGTAGAGTCGGTACACTAAGGAGTTGACGATCGATGCCGTACTCCTTTCCGACCGGGACATTGGATGGATGAGGGTTTATATCCATGTGGTAACTGATGATGGAAAGGCTCAATGGAGATGAAATTATCCCCATAGCCATTTGGGATCATGGGATGTGGCTTGTACCCTTAATGATCGGTAGGCCGATTAATCTGTTATCGGATAACGGATTTAATTAAAATTAAATAGAATTGTTCTATTTTATTTAGGCCTCAACCAAATAGGTTATTGGGCCTAGTGGGTCACACACAAAAGGACTTATCCACAAGTACAGGGGCAAGGACGTAATTTATAGAGATTTTGGGTTTTTATGAAAAATTCCATAATTTTCTATAAATACTAATGGTTTCAGCCAAACCCCATCAAGCCAAAGGTGAAAACCACGTCCCAAGCCTCCTCCCTACCTCCTCCTCTCTTTAGAAGGTGTCCATGGTCGATGGAGCTCCGTTCGGGAAGAGTTCTCGAGGCTGGCGCGAAGGGAGAACCTGCTGTGGGTGAAGTTCATGTGGATACTGCTGGAGACCGGACGCTTGAACGGTTTGGAGAGCTTGAAAAGCTCATCTCCTTCCTCTCCATGGGATTATATGAATCCCTATCAGGTATATTCGAACCCGATTTGATCGGTTTTCGGTTTTCGTCGTTTGGTTCTGATTGAGACGGATTCTAAAGGAACCCATAGGAATTGTCGCTTCCGCTGCACCAAATTTTAATGGACGATTCCTTACATTATGTAGATATGTCAACATCTTTGGAAAATCTACTTACATAAGTACACATAGACTAGATACTTTTTGGTTTTTATAATGTTCACATAAAGTAATAAAATTTACTTCAAATTTTAAAGTCAAGTTTGGTAAATGTATTGAGCACCTCATTTTCAAAATTGATAGTGATAAAAATTATCAAATATATATATGTTTGTCTATCAATATCAATATTGAAATTAATCATGTAAACAAAACATAGTATGTAATACTAGTGCCTATCAATATCAATTTTGATGTTGATACTTCATCCTCTACAAATATCAATATAAAAATTGATATAATATTATTTTTTAGACTCTAACCAAATGAGGCATAAGACCATGTTTGATAATGGTAATAGACACTTCTAGAACTATCAAATTTGAAATTGATATTGATATAAATTATCAATAGGTGTTTGTCTAATAAATCAATTTTGAAACTTGCAGTACAAACAAAATATGTTATGTGATGTAAATTTCAGCTTGTATCAATTTTGATACTTTGACTTTTAATAATATCAATATCAAATTGATAGAATATCAATTTTGACACTCTAACTAAATATGGCAGAAGCCAACTAATTTAGTTTGTTATATCAACCACCCTTCCACCTCCATCCATGCCACTACCTCTTGGCATCAACATCATCATCATCATCTCATGATATTCTACATCAAGCATTCTTAACATAATCTTGTCATTAAAAATTAAATACTCGCATGAAATAGTTATCATTTGTTGTAATGCCAACCTTACTTGAAATTGCAATAATATATTTATACATATTTTATTTGTCAATTATTTTAAAATCCATATTTAGATTTAGTTCACAAATAACTAGATACAACCTTTATGGGGTGTTTGGTTGCATGATAATTTTTTGTATACTTTCGTGATAAAAAATTATATTAAAATAAAAAGTGAACCAACTCATGATATAAAATTATCATATTTGGAGGGATGTGATTACAAAAAAGAGTAACTACCATACTTGACCAAACAAAGTGGGGGACCACAAGAAAAAAGAAAGAGGTGTGACCCTCTTTTTTTGTTTAAGAAGAAAATCACTTTTAAAACATAAAATTGTCATGGTTACCAAACACCTCTTTTAACAAGTTTTCTTACAATTTTTAAAAATTAATAGAAAAATAGGGTGACTAAGCCCCATTGGACACTTAAGTTATCACTAAAAAATGATGGAAGATGATTTTATTCACCATGGTGCATTAAGTTCCCCTCAGACAACATAAATTCTAAGAATCTTAATGTGATGAGGGTAGCATCATGTTAAGATGTAGCAATCATCAACAACAATATCACAATGCAACACTGAAATCTTAGGACCACTAGAGATTAATGACCTGGCAAGTCATGAACATGATGGCCGATATAATCAGGTTAAATATGCAAATAGTAGATACTTGCATTTAGATAAGATTGCATATAATACTCCTTAGCTAGCTTTACTCTCCTACACCAAGAGAGGTGGTGTGAAAATTGTGTCTCACCCCAATTCCCTTGGCTTCTTAGCTAGAGAAAGAGAGAATATGAGAGAGAGAAAAAATAAAGAGAGGGAATCAGTGGACAGAGAGAGAAAAGGGGTTCTAGCTAGTTGCTTTGTTATTTGTCTATTTTCTCAAGGTGATGTTTGCCATGTATTCATGACTGATCACTTTAGTGTAGGGGAGACTAGGCCGAAATATTTTCAAGAAATCAAGCTACAAAACGGGAAATCTACTAGAATCAACACATGTTGTAACTTGAAGGATTTACCTATGCAAGTTACCCTTATAAGGCCCATTAGATTAATCCAACTTAATTTTTGTTCTTATGATCATGGAATTTCCAATTAGATGTCTTATGATGTCATTATCATGATCATCATTATTCACACATGCATGTCATGTTATTATTTTAATGTTTGAATTTATTCTTGTTATGGAATGTCATGGTATCATGTGATAGTCACTCCTATTTACATTGATGGTACAACCAAACGACTCTTATTATTGTTATGATATATTTCTCTTTTACTAGTTTTTAATATGGTTCATCTGATATACATATATTGATATTTCACATCTCTTTAGAAGTGTTTAGCCATAAGTTACCCCATATTAAAACATGTTCTATTTTAAGCCACATTTGGTTAGATTATAAAAATGATATAATGAAAACTTTGATTTTGATATTTATACTGGATGGAGTATCAATATCAAAATTGATACAAGTGGACATACATATGTTTTTTTTGCATGAAGAGTTTCAATATTATTTTTAATTGCCAAACAATACCTATTGATGATTCCTATCATTACTAATTTCAAATTGATAGTGATAGAGGTGTTCAATTACCAAATAGGGCCAAAGGCTATATTGTTAAGACAACCAAGGATTCTACAAATATAGTAAGAAATGATATTGACTATCTGTAGACACGCAATTTTGGCCCAGTTGAAGAGTTCAAATTCTTGTTTTCATAAAGAATATTTAAAGCACATCGTGTTTTCCGGACAGATCGAGTTTTGGCACATTCCGAAGGTGGGTCCATCAGGCAATCAGACCAGCCAAATGCCCCAAGAATAGGGCACCTGGCGCCCCATAAACAGGGCACCTGGCGCCCTGTATACAGGGCACCACGCGCCCTATAAACAGGGCGCCTGGAACCAAATCCGATCGATTTGACAGGCCGATTTGACCCCCTGCAGTGACTTGTCTTGTCGATCTGACATATCTCATGATGCTAGCGCCCCATATACAGGGCGCTATGCCACATGGCACTGTTTTTTCGAAAATGGCCAAAGTGCCCTCTTTTGGGCTATAAATAGAGCCCCATTTGGAACTTAGGGGAGGTTCCAACTCCGTGCCACCCTAGAGATCATCCAACACTACGATTCCAAGCCACATTCACCCTCCAAAAGCCTCCAAACCGATCCAAAATCCTCCACCAAAAACCCTAAAACCTTCTGTTCCTGTCACCCAGAAAATTGATTCTCCTCCAACTTTGAGAGCTTCTATCCGTCTCTCCTCTTATATCCAGCACCCAAACCCTCTTCCATGGGCTTCATTTGAGTATTGTCTACAAGGAGGAGCCCCTACTTCGTCCCGGAAGCCTCCCAGCACTCCGGAGCGGCGCCGCGAAGAGGAGAAGAAAATCTGTTCGGGCCAGACTTAGTGCCCCGTATACGCTTTGACTTGGTCAACGCGCCCCATAAAGGGGGCACCTGCTCTGGCGCCCTATATACAGGGCACCAGGAAGGACAGAAGCTTGTTTTGTTATTTTTGGATTCCGATCGTCCGTTTAATCGAGTTTTTGTCTCCCTTTTTCGCTTTTGCATTGATCATCATGTTATTTAGCATGTTTTAGAGCATTTTTTGCATTTCATATATGTTTAAAACCTACCAAAAATAGGGGTTGGGATCTCGTCCCAATCCGGTTAGTCTCTTCCCATTTGCATGTTTGAATCTAAATTCGAGCACGATACTATGCTTTCGTTAGAACTAATGAAACCTTCACTTGTCTCCTTGTTTTCTCATGGACATTCTTAGGTAGATCCGATCGAGGCGGAGCTTCAACCGGATTGAAGGCAAAGGATTCACTAAGCTCTCTTCTTTCGGCCGGCCGAGAGAGGAGAAGTCGGAACTCAACAATCTCCCCGCTTCCGGAGGTACGACGGTCATCTTTCTATTTCATTTTCTTTCATCCCACCATATTTTGGAGCCTTTGGTTCCTGGCGACCACACCTACACATAACACACCACCCACCGACACGGACACACCGAGGCCGGGCGTAAGGGGTTCCGGAGGGGGGAGATCCGCGGATGTCCCGTTCCGGGTGCTTACACCTTTTGGCGACCACGGTGGGACCGACTTTGCTTTAGTGAAATCCCACTTTATTTTCCTAAGAATGTCCATCTGAAAATCATATTTACTTTCATTTCCATGTGAGTCGTTTCCATTTCCTTACATTGTTGCTTGTTTACATTGCTTACTTTTCTTCGAAGCATCATCTTGTTTCTTCCAAGTTTACTTGCTCTCCGTTTGTCTTTTTAAAGCATATCCATCTGATTTCCAACTTTGATAATCAACTTATTTCACCTTAGTATTTAGATATCATCTTCTTTGCTAAGTCTAGTTCTCCTTTAAATCTTTCAAAGCATGCTTAGTTAAATTAGTTCTTTCTTCCATCCTAGCTTAATTTCATATCATTGTCTTGTTCACTTGCTTCCTACTACATCCCATTAATCATTGTATGCTTTTATTTTCTTCTTGGTTGCTTCTTATTCCTTGAAATTTCACTTGCATTTAGTTTGCATCGGAGCTTCGGGTCCGCCCGTCTCCTTAGGACATCCGAGAAGGGAGGCTCTCTCCTCCCAAAGCCCTACACATCCAAACACCCCTCTTGGTGGTTGCCCACTCCTCCTCCGGGGATTACCTCTCGGAAGGAATGGGTAGCTTCCATCAAGACCTCCGTAAGTCCCCAGACGTGAAGGATTCCCTCTTCACTGATCGGGCCGGTTGTACCACTCTATCCCAAAACCCGGAATACCTATTACCCATCGTTGTGAAAAGAGTGACAACCTTAGATTGCTCGGTGTTGTGAGAGCATAGGGTCCTACCCATTTATTTGAGTGGACAATATTTCTCTTAACAAGCCATTAATTTGAGATTGAAACAAAAAAAATTGCGTTAATCATTCCAAGTCCTTGCTATTACTTATTTGCAAACAAAAACTGAAAATTAAACAAAAATCCCAAAATCACCTAAAAAGAACCAAAACAAAAATTGCTTGAGGTTAATTTGCTTGACAACTTGCTTGTCCAAACAAAAGAAAATCAAAACAAAGGAGGTCAAAATTCAAAACCAAAAAAAATCCTTGAACTTTTATTTGCCAACCTTCTTTTTCTGTCGTGTTTATGAACTTGAGGTCAGGTCGAGTTATCGGAATGGCGGATCAAAGATGCGAGCAACTACAATTGGAATACGACCAGTCTTATTTCTACCCTGATGCCGTATGTGCCATCAATGAACCTGAAGTTCTCCTTGAACCTAGTCAAAATTCTCCTCGACCCAATCCAAATTCACTTTGGGAGGCATTCTCTCATGCCGACCCTACCCAACTCCAGGCTATCAAAGCCATCCTCAAGGGCAAGTCCCCCACCGACCACATTCCTACCGAAGGTGGCCTTCATGTCTCTACCCCTCGGTCAGTGGCACACCAACCCAATGTGCCCACTCATGGCCATTCCCATACCGGGCTCATAGCCCCAATTTCCCCTCATCCGGTGGCTAATCTAGATCACCCCCATACGAATGTGGTCGTCCCTTCTAGACCACCAGTTTATTCTTCTAATCATCTCAACCCTACTCACCCTTTGGTGCATCCCCCAATATACCCTTCTCATCCGGTCACTTCGGCCCACCAAATCCCGATCCCGGTGCACCAATATACCTTTCTCATCCTCCTCCTCCTCTTGGGGAACCTTCTGTCGATCTAGCTATGATTAATAAAATCAATCGCATGGACGAACAATATAGAGAACTCAGACGTTTGATCGACGCCAAGGCAGCCCCCGAAATTTCTCTTCCTTTTCTCCCTACTTTTCATCTACCTCCCTCTGAGATGCCGATATACCGTCGCTACAACGGAACCGGTAATCCCTTCATTCATGTCAAAGACTTTCTGTATGAGTCAGTAATGTGGCAGAACGATCCAAGGGCCCTGGCTTTTCTTTTCAGAAGATCATTGGAGGGCTCAGCTTTAGAGTGGTTTTACTCGCTTGACCCTTCAGAGGCAAGTAACTTTGAAATCGTCAAAGCCGAATTTTTGCAAAGATATCAAGATAGGGTCGGACCAACTTATTCCATCACCGACCTCATGGCTGAAAGGATGAAGAATGATGAAGATTTTATCGAGTATGCTTTGATAGGTGGAGAGCAATGGCGGAAAGATTGACAAATGCACCGTCCGAATCGGAACAAGTTAAGATGATCATCACCAACGCCACTCCCGCTTTAAAAATGTATTGGCATTACATCACCCTGCCACGATGAGCGAACTCTACGAGAGAGCGCGGTATATCCAAACACAGCTCCGAGACTCTCCCATTATGAACCTTTTCGACCCTAGGCCCCGAGTCACCAAAAAAACAACCACCATCACCTCTGGGCCCGTGACTGAAGGCGTGGTAACCAACGAACATGTCAATATCCTGGGGAACCCGCCCATCAACCACCAATAGCAATACAGGAATCCCCAGTATAGAAACCCGCGCCAAACCCAACCGGCACCTCGCCCCCAGATCCAACCCCAACCTTTCCGCCACCAAGCACCGAACCAATATCACCAACAACCAATACAAACACCAGTCCCCGGCAACCCGGCGGTTGGCCGTACGGACCTTTACACCTCAACCTCCCCGCCAACCAACCACCTACAACCGGGCACCTCCCCCGCCACCTATGTACTACGAAGAGCAGGGCCTAGGAGAAATCATTACCCGCCATTACCGTACTCTCTCGTAGATATTTTTAATGCTCTTATGGCGGCAGGGCAGATCTCATTGCCGAGAGAAAAGTTGGAGTGGCCGCAGAATGCCAACACGGACAAGTACTGCTTGTACCACAGATTCCCAGGGCATACAGTGGAGAACTACTTTCAGTTTAAAGATTACATCCATGACCTCCACGAGCAAGGAAGCATTGACTGGGGTCAAATGGGCGAATACATCAAGGCAGTGAAGAACCAACCCCAGCAGCAGCAGCAGTCACCAGCTCGACAACAACAACAGGAACCCGGCCTGGGAATTATTCAGAACCCGCTACCTGCGCATGCACCGACAACAGCACCAGAAAACCAGAGGGTTAACCCTATCTTAACCTCCACTGATGAACCCCGCGATAGAGGTCAAAATTGGCAAATCGAGGGACCTGCTTCCTTCATAAACACCAACCCCCCAAACCACGTTAACCGAACCGTTCACTCCATACCCCGAGTTGTCCCCGCCAGAAGAAGCCAACCGCCGATTATCCGCACGCCACCACAACCAACCATAACACCACCAGCCATACAACTCCAACCAGGTAGGACCTTAATCCGCCCGGCCGAACCCCCACAAATACCACTGCCACTAGGACCCATCATTGTACCACCTCGTGCAACCATGCCACCACAATCCACTCATATCCCTACAACTCGGACCATCATCACTACACCCCTGCCTAGACCTCCCATCATCCGACCTAACCCTCCGTCTATCTCCACTACACCAACCATAACTCCCCAGCTCGCCACGGTGCTTAGAAGCGGGCGTATGTTCCAAAGAATTTTTCCCCAGGCCGGTCAACCAGGACGACCGCAAGAAGAAGAAGAAGAGCACCCGGAAGAGCCAGTACCAGGAACATCTTATGATTTGCTGAAGCACCTTGATAAAACCCCTGCGCGTATTTCCATTCTGGAGCTGATTAAAAGGTCCAAAGCTCATCAAGAAGTTCTTCAACAATATCTGCAAAGAGTAATGGTTAATGAAACTCTCCCCCCAGAAAAGATTACATCAGTTTTAACCCCGAGAAGTGAACATCCTGCTCTCATTTTCACTAAAGAAGAATTGGCCGAACCAGAAGCGAGAAAATATGCACTATGTATCACTGTCAGTGTTAACAGAACAGATATTGAATCTTGTCTAGTTGACACCGGTGCATCTATCAATGTCTTACCACCAGAAACGCTACAGTTGTGTGGAATCCCAGAGGAAGATATTCGGCCATCACAAATCACTGTGACAGCATACGATAATTCCAAGAGGCCCGCCCATGGCATGGTCACACTTGAAGTCAAGCTCGGACCCCGGGTTGTTACTGTCGACTTCCATGTTTTGGATATGGATCCAACTTACAAAGCCATCCTGGGAATGCCTTACCTGGAAGCATTAGAGGCCGTAGCTTCAACCAATCATCAGTGCATCAAATTTCCCTTTAAATGACAAGTTGTCAAAGTAGTAAGTATGCCCGTGGATTGCTTGGTTACTCTCCCCCTGGATTGTCGAATCAACCAGTATTTACAATCCTCGATCTACCGAGGGATAAAAGACAGTCTAGTCAAGTTTGGAGAAAGAAGAAAGATGACGCCAAAACCCTTGGGTGGCGTATGATGGAGAGTCTGGGATATCAAGAAGGCCGAGGACCGGGGCAAGACCTGCAAGGCCTCCCAGAACCCATTCAGCTAGTGAAGACAACATCAAGGAATGGGGTAGGGTATGATGGGACACGTGATAATGGCCAGAAAAACGGCCAAAAATACTTCCAAGGATGTCTGCGCAAGTTCTTTGATAAAAGAGAAACAATACAAATGATTGAAGAGCAGGAACCACAAGAACAAGTGAAGAGGAAGAAGGTGGGCGACCTAGGGGATGAGACAGATATTGACGTATCATGGTTATTTTCTAAAGAAGGGTCAAGTGATGAATCGTTCTGCAACGGGCCTTCTAACAGTCAAAATCCAGGGCATTCACCAAGTACCATCTCCTCGGATCTAGCAGACACATTCCCGACAAATCCATTGTCAGTTCCACCAGATAGCAAAGACGGATGCCCTCTTTACCCGTCTTTGCTTGATTCGTTCTCCTCTCTATCGATATCTCAACCCGCGTTGGAAACAACAACCAACCAAACCCCCACTGTATTTATGTTTAGTACTTCTCAAAAAGATCAAAAAAAAAAGTCCTTTTCTCAAACCAAATCTCGCTCGAAGAAACGTCCCAACTCGCTCCGAGGAATGACCCGAATCAGGAGGCCACCCGATCTCTGATCGATCTCCTTTGCCCTTCGTCAATAAATTCCACTCCATCCACCTCCTCCTCACCTCCTTATTTACCTTCTTCTTCTTTAGGTTTAGTTTACACCAAAAGCAAAACAAAAATCAGAGGTAGAAGAGTTCCAGGGAGATATCTGCATCAGTTAGCTCGGAAAAGCTTAGAATGCGCCAAGCTACCGGAATATTTAGAGGATGCGATCCAGATAGGAGAAATTCAATATGAGGAGAGAAACAATATTGATCCAACTTTAGGGGTCTACGAGGTTGTATCAGAAAAGGATCCTGACACTGAGGATGAAGAGGAGGATTTGGCTGATGCCTATGCATCCGGTTTAAGAAGATTCGAAGAACCATCAGCCACGGTGGATGAACCGACTAAGGAACTTAATCTTGGAACACCGGAAGATCCTAAGAATATCCTCATCAATGCCAACCTCGCCCCTTTAGAAGAACGAATCTAATGGGGGTATTGCAAGAATACAAAGACACGTTCGCTTGGACATACGAAGATATGCCGGGGTTAGATAAATCATTGGTAGAACATCGACTGACTTTAAAACCTGAGGCTACCCCGGTCAAGCAAAAGTTAAGAAGATTCCACCAAGACGTGGCATTAAAGATGAAGGAAGAGGTCGATAAGTTGCACCAAACAAAATTCATTAGAGTCGTCCTCTATCCACAATGGGTGGCAAATATAGTCCCAGTCATGAAAAAGGATGGAAAGATTCGAATTTGCATTGACTTCGGGGACTTAAACCGAGCGTGTCCAAAAGATGATTTCCCCCTTCCTCATATCGATGTTCTTGTTGACAACACAGCTGGATACGAAACCCTATCATTCATGGATGGATATTCAGGGTATAATCAAATCCGGTTAGCAGAAAAGGATCAAGAGAAGACCTCGTTCACTACACCTTGGGGAACTTATTGTTACGTTGTCATGCCCTTCGGATTAAAGAATGCCGGAGCAACTTATCAAAGGGCCATGGTAGCAATATTTCATGATATGATGCATAAATTTGTAGAGGTGTATGTGGATGATTTAGTGGTCAAATCTCGAACCCAAGAGGAGCATGCTCGGGAATTGAAAAGGGTGGTGCAACGAGCCGGGGAATATAAGCTCAAGATGAACCCCAAGAAATGTGTGTTTGGAGTATCATCTGGAAAGTTACTTGGGTTCATTGTCAGCAAAAGAGGCATCGAAATCGATCCCAACAAGGCCAAAGCTATTATTGACATGCCTCCACCAAAGAACCTAAAGGAGCTGAGAGGATTAATTGGTAGGTTACGGTTGTTCGCCGGTTTATCTCACGGCACTCCCAAAGGTGCAAACCTTTCTATGAGTTAACCAAGGTGAAGGCCGAATTCAGATGGGATTCGAGGTGTCAAGAGGCATTCAATGGTTTGAAGAAGTATTTGTCAAGCCCACCTGTGCTCAAACCTCCGGTTCCCGGCAGACCCATGATCTTATACATCTCAGTCTTGGAAGGATCCTTGGGAGCAGTATTGGCACAAGTAGATGATGAAGGGAAAGAGCGAGCAGCATACTATCTGTCCAAAATCTTTGATCCTTGTGAGCAAAAGTATACAACCATGGAGAAAACCTGTGCCGCCCTGGTTTGGGTGGTCCAGAAGATCAAACATTACTTTCTGGCTCACGAGGTTAATCTCATTGCTCGCATGAACCCCATCAAATTTCTTCTTGAAAAATCTGTCCTGACTGATCGTTTGGCACGCCGGGCGAGTTTCCTCTCCCAATTTGACATCACCTACACCCAACAAAAGGCAATCAAGGGCTATGCAATTGCCGAGCACCTTGCCCATCATCCTATCCCAACCTTTGACCCTATCCAGTCAGATTTTCCCGATGAAGAATTGATGTCCATTCGATCTTCTAATCTGTGGACTCTATATTTTGACGGGGCATTAAACTCCCAGGGTAGAGGGATAGGGATTGTTCTTTGTCACCCGAAGGTGTCACCATTCCACGGGCTTTTCGGCTCCATTTTCCAGGAACAAACAATATAGCTGAGTATGAAGCCTTGTTGGCCGGACTGGAGGCCGCTCACTTCTATGGTGTCACTAAACTAAGGGTAATTGGTGATAGTCAGTTGATACTTCGCCAGGTACTGGCCAAATATCGCACATCTCATCCTGGGCTCAAACCATACCAAGAACTCACCACTTGCTACATCAAGCTATTCTCCAAACTCGAATTCATTCATGTCCCTCGTGCTCAAAATATTCTTGCCGACGCTCTTGCCTCTCTGGCATCTTCACTATCTGTCCCGCTAGGCAGACAGGTTAGGACGATCTATGTCCGCCGACGTACCATTCCGGCAGTAGAAGATGCACGGTTCTTAAAGGTTAAGGAGGAGTTTGAAAGGAAAGAGTACATTGACCAAAAGGAAGAAGTATCTTTGGTCGAGTTGGAAGAACTAGAAGAGGGTGAAAAACCATGGTATCATGAGATTGCGAATTACTGTCAGGATCAGATATACCCACCAGGATCAACTGCCGAAGAGAAGAAAGCCATAAGAAGAGTCTCCCAGAGATACACCATCTTAGGCGGGGTGCTTTACAAGAAGAGCTTGACCGGTGTTCTGTTAAGATGCGTAGATGAAGGAGAGGCCGAGTTGGTACTCAGAGAAGCACACTCCGGAGTATGTGGAGGCCATGTAAATACTCAAGCCCTCGCCAAGAAGATCATCAGGCAAGGGTATTATTGGCCTACTCTAGAAGAAGATTGCTCGATCTTTGTCCGGCACTGTCATCAATGTCAACTCCACGCCGACAAGATTCACTCTCCCGCATCTTCCCTTCATCCGATCCACGCCCCATGGCCTTTCGCTATGTGGGCTTTTGATGTTATCGGACCCCTCGGTGACCCAAACTCCACAAACAAAACCAAATCCTTCATCCTAATCGCAACAGTACTTCACCAAATGGGCGAGCGGAAACATATGTGGAGATCAAGGCATCAACGATGCCGCACCTTCATCAATCGCAACATCATTGCCAGGTTCCGGATCCCAGGCGACGTCATCAACGACAATGGACCACAATTTATCTCTCAAGAGCTACGTGACCTTTGCAACAGTATTGCATCAAATTGCATCATTCATCTCCATATTATCCTCAAGGCAACGGTCAAGTGAAGCCACCAATAAAACCCCGATAAAAATCTTTAAGAAGACTTGTAAGTCTAGCGAGTTCGCGGAGGCCGGATAAGTTAGTTGATGCTCTATGGGCCTACCGCACTTCTATTCGAACCCCGACGGGTCGGACCCCCTATGCCTTGGCATTTGGGATGGAGGCGGTAGTTCCATACGAAGTAATCATTCCTTCTCTCCGAGTCCTGATCGATCGAGAAATCCCAATGGATGAACGTCGAGATTCTCTTCTCGCGCAACTCGAACTCTTGGATGAAAGGAGGCTGGCCGCTGCCGAACATGCTAGATCTTACCAAAATAGACTTAAAAGATTTTATCAGAAGAGGGTGGTGGAAAGAAAATTTGAAGTCGGTGAGGTTGTGCTTAAAAGAATATTTGTTAAGCCGGGCAGTCCCCGCTCCAAACTTCAACCAAATTGGGAGGGTCCTTATGTTATTTCGGTCATTTATCCCGGTAATTCATATAAGCTGACTAATGCAGAAGGAGAAGAGCTAGCTCATCCCTGGAATGGTGTATACCTCAAAAAATATTTCCCTTAAAACAAAAATCACAAAAAAATCTATAAAATCAAAGGTGTGAAGTATAATGATAACATCCAACGCTTGCTTGTTCGGTACACCAATTTGTCACTTAGGGGAATAAAGATAAGGCATCATACTGCACACACTACACGCCAAGTCTTGAGATCCGATGATTGGAAGTCAAAAAAGAAAGCTAGGTAACGCTTGGCAAAAGAAGGTCAACCCAATTCCATTTTCTTCTCGTTTCGGTCCAGAATAGATGAAAGGGGTTAGAATGAAGAGTATCGAAAATACCCATTGCCCTAGTTGGAAAATGCCTCTGAAGGACTGACTTCTTGTTAAAAGAAAAGGTGCCAAAAGATGGGCAATGACCCCTCGAGTCGACAAAAGAATAGACACATGTCTGAATGTGTACCAACAAAAGTCCAAAAGGAAAGGCTCCAAAAGATGGGCAATGACCCCTCAGGTCAAAATCAAGCAAAAAAAGAAGAAAGACCTGTCTGAATGTGGGCCATCAAAGAAAAGGGCTAGAAGGAAGGACCCAAGGATATCAAATCCCAAACGGGCAATGTGGGTATTAGTAGAGAAACAAGTTCGACATCCCTGAATTCTACTAAGGACTTACCACCAATCATCTTCCTTCTTCAACCTCCAAGGATAGGGTTGACCGACTAGGTCCAAGAAGAACCATAGCCTATCAAAGGCAGAAGGTCAGAAGATCTCGGACTAGGCACTTTCTTACACGTGATGCTTACTCTTAACCCTTAAGTAACAATGAGGCACACCTATGACAAGCAAGCAAAGGATGAGATAATCTTGTCCCTCACACCAACCAAAAAAATCAAATACTTTGGAAAATACCAAACGAATCTTAAAAATAAAAAAAAAAATTCAAAACCCAAACAAATCAAAAATCCCAAAACACCAAAAAAAAATTTATAAAACCATCAAAACCCAAACAAATCAAAAATCCCAAAACACCTAAAAATTTACTTTGCTAGTTGCCTTTGCATTCATGTTTAATTTCGGTCTTGCATGTTTCTTTTCTATGCACACTTATGTTTTTCGTTATTTTACCTTGATAAGGCCTATGTCCCTTGACAAAAGATCAAGGCAATTTCGCCCTTTTTCTTGCAAGGGACTAAGCCTGAATAAATTTCTAATCGCCCTTTGAGTAAAAGCAGGGAGTCAGGAAAAGAAGTCAACAACCATCACTATGGAAAAACAAAGTACATCGAAGATAGGAGGGGGTCGGCACATCACAAATCGCCGCCTCCCTCTGCTGGTGCCTGATCATCCGGAGGTGGCATGGCAAGTCTCTCCTCATCTCGCCTCCTACGACTACTGGACTGAGAGGAACCCGAGTGGGCAGGTCCCCTCAGTGTGGTCCCTCGAGAATCGGAGCGGTGGGAGTGGCTCCGTGACTGCAACGCCTGCATCATCAACTGACGATGCTCATCCTCCACCCGGTGGAGCTCTCTGGAGTGCTCAAGACGAAGAAGGAGGATCTGCTCAGACTCTGGCCGTGACAACTCGACCACGCGAGCCTCCAGTCTCCCGACCTACGAGATGACAAAGAGATACATCAGTTACAGAAAAAGCAGCTTAAGGAAAAGAATCAGACATGTACCTCCCGTGTCAGCTCCTCTATCCTCTGAGCAGTCTATAAAAATCAAAGGAGACGTCAGTCCAAGCATTTCCAGTTTAAAATCATAATAAAAACATCGCACCTCGGAAGTAGAGGAACCAGGATCCGGAATGCCTACGAGGGACTCGAGCCCGAGCTCCCTCTGTAGCTCCATCACCTACCGGGAAAATGTCAGGAAAGAAAGAAAATGATAGCAAGCAGAACAGAAATTTATGTACCTTATCCTGAAAACCCAAGGGATCATCAGTAGAAGGCGGCTGTAAACCTGAGGGATCACCAGTAGGAGGCGGAGCACCCCCTGCAGAAAGATCAGAAATCCTCGCCCAAAGATCCTTGTTCTACAAAAGGGAAAATGTTAGAATCAAGCAAAGCAGAGCAAGAGAAAGTCAAGGAAATTCACCTCAGTAGTAAGGACCTCCACCCGTTCCTTCAGCTGGGCAATCTGCAAGAAGAAAAGAAGATTAGCAAGGCAAATGATGACAGAAGACAGTATAAGTAACAGCGGTAATCACCTCAAGAAGGAAGCCCGTCTCAGAAGAACTGCTCCCAGGATCGGTAGGAATGAAGGGAGGAGGGTCGACCGGCAAAGGGTGAAGAGGTAGCTCGGGACCCGTAGGCTGGCCAAAATCGAACGGCTCAAAGGGAGGCTCGTCAAAAACCGTCGGCTCAGGGGCGGCCGGCTGGGAACCCAACTCCAGTTCGGCCACGCGCTCGCGAAGCCGAGAGATCTGAAAGAAGTAAAGGAGACAGTTAACAACATTCATTCATGGAATTAAAGAAAAAATAAAGAGTGTTACCTGTCGACGGGAACCTCGGTAGCGACGTCACTGAAAGAAAGAAGAAAGGAAGGTCAGTTAACCAACAATGGAAAGGTGCAAAGTACAGAAAGTACCTGTCGCTCCAACTCGGCCTCCAAAGATGCTGTCCCCGCCCTCAAACGAGACAGCTCCGCCTGAATGCTCTGAAAGCAACATGCAGTTAGACATCAAAGCAAAGGAAGAACAGTGGTGAAAACAACAAGTGCGTACCTCTCCACCCTCGGTGAAAAGATGGGCAAATGTCGCCACATAGCGATGCAGATAATCATCACTGTCAAGCGCACTGGAAGTCACTGGAGTGCCACCCCTCTTCCAGATCCGGACAGCAAACTGGCCCTCCTTCTTCCAGTCGATCTCCTGGATCAGGCCGCGACTAGAACGACCCAGGTGTGGGTAAGGTGGAAGATCCACCCACTCCTGGTGAAGCCCCAATGAGCGCATCGTGAGACGCACCCAAAGTGGCTCCATCTCGTTCAGGCAGATCAAGAAGGTGTCACGGCCAAAAACCGGACGGCCCTCCAAAACCCACGGCTGCCGATCCAAGTGAAGGTCTGAAAAAGGTTGCCATACCACCTGAAAAGCAAGGCAGAGCAGTAAACAAGAAGAACCAAAAGTTAAGAAGGAGAAAAGTAACAGTAATACCTCGTGGTGAGGGAAGCGAGAGCAAATGCCTCCTCAAGTTCTCCACCTGGTAAGGATGGGAGGAAGCAGATCGTGTAGCAACCCAGCTGCCAATGAGAGGGTACTCGGGGTCATCCTTCAGCAGAGCACGGCCCAGGGGGATGTAATAGTAACTCCATACCTGCCAGATAAAAGCTCAGTTAATCACCAAAAAAGACAAGGCATAATTGATAGTGAACAAAAGAACAAGGCATACCTGAAGGAATGGAGTAAAGCCGGCTACTGAAACCGGACCGCTCTCCATCGCCAGCGAGGAGAACAGATGGGCCAGCATAGCGGCACCCCACGCATACTCACCAACCTTCGACAAGTCAGCAAGAAAAGGGAGGAACCGCAAGTGCACCCTGTCTGTCTTCGAGGCTAGAAGAAGACGGGTGAGGAAGAAGAGGAGGAATCGGCGGAGATCCTGGTCGGCCTCAACAGTGCCCTCCTCACCGACCAGGGAGCGCTCGACGCGTTTCGTCAACTCGTCGAGTACAACCGCCACTACGTCATCCTTACCCACACTAGCGTTGCCCAGACCAAGCAAGTTCCCGACGACTGTGCGCTTCATAACGCGCAGTCCGCCGGGGCAGTGTGGGACCGGATGACCCAGAAAATCCCGGACCATGGCCGAGTAATCGCGATAGGTCTTGCCAGTGACGGCACGACCGTGAACACGAAGACCCGTGATCCGGGAGACATCCTCCAAGGTAGGGACCATATGCCCCCAGGGGAAGAGGAAGGAATGGGTGGTGGAGTCCCATCTCTCCCTCAAGGCCGGGATCAAAGGGAGGTCCTCCCAGAAAGCCGAGCAACGAAGCAATGGGCCAAAACCCATTGCATCAAGCCGTACCTTCTGGAAGCCCTTCAACCCCTGGTAGACATGGAAGACCATCTCCCAGGATATCCGGGACTTGATCTTCCCCTGCACAATCAAACAAACAAAGCAATCATAAATAAATTCAAGAAAGGGGAGGTCGAGATTCGGTTACCGAGACGGTCGGAGGAGGATGGAGAGTGGGTAGCTCCGATGAGCCAGCACCGGCGGAGGAAGAAGCGCCAGTAGAGGAAGAAGCACCGGCGGAGGAAGAGGCCCCGGCGGCGCCTGAAGCGTCAACGCGTGATCTCTTCGTCATCTGCAAAGCATTAGAGCGGGTCAAGAACAGCAAAACGGAGACGATGGGGGCCTGGTGACCAGGTGCCCCATTTATGGGGGCGCCTGGGCCAGGCGCCCCATTGATGGGACGCCTAGCGCCCCATTGATGGGGGGCCAGGCAGAGCCTAGCGCCCCATCATAGGGGCGCTAGGGGGCTCAGCCCCCTTCTCTCTCCCCGTTCCGATCCGGAACGACTCCGGATCGGTTCGGTCCCTTCTGCGAAAATGAAGATAACAGAATAAATTACAAGTTTGCAGTTGGAAGAAAATTACTGTGGAATCCGCACGATGCACTACACTCCTCGAAAAGGTCCCGCCCAATAGAAAAATTAGGAAAAAAGGTGATGGTGAAATGAAGAAAAATGCATAGGTGAAAATATAAAGTGCTTTGGTCAAAATTTTCAAAATTCTTAAAACATGTCCACTGTAGACACGCCAAATTCGCCTAATTCAGAGCATAAAACTCATGTTTTATAGGGTAACATGTATGATTGACCTTATAATGATGCCGGGTCTTTTAAAATTTATTTGGAGCTTCGCCGAACGAAATCGGATGTTTTCCGACGTTTTCCGCAGAAAGCCGTAATTTCCGAGCGAAAGCCGCACGTAAATCGTGTGAACAAGGAAATTGGCTGAATGACCAATTCCTAATGATCATGCATTGAAGGTTATGGTCATATTCACATCCCGAACAAGTTTCATTGCATTCCGTGCCTTTCCGGTTTGCCGTCGAAGTCATTTTGACCTGTATCGGATCTTCTGTTCACTACCCTAACTTCCGGATAAAATTCTGAAGTTTTGGAGGGTGTGATGTCTGATCCGATGCTATAGAAAGCTTCTTCGGCCTGTTATCTTTCCAACGCAACAAACGGCGTCGATTCCCCGAGTTCGGGAGTGTTCGCAATGGCTTCCGAAGAAAGACGCGCAGCCGGTCCCATGCGCCCGGTTCCGGGGCACATGCGCCCGGGACCCGGGGCAGGTGGCCATGCGCCCTACCCGGTGAGGCACGTGACCATGTGCCCTCACTTGAGGGCACATGCGCCCCACCTTTGAGGCACGTGGGAACCGGTTTTCACCCGGACTCTACCGCTCAACCGACGGACCGGATAAGGCCGAAATTTTGAAAAGATAGGATGCGCCCCCACTTGAGGGCACATGTGCCCTCGGGGGTAGGGCACATGCGCCCTGGGGTAGGGCACATGCGCCCAGAACCAGGGCGCAATGAGCCTGTTTTTTAGCGCAGATCACGACAGTTTTCTCCTATAAATTAACTCCGATTCCGGTCGTTCCAGAGAGAGGAGGGATGACTCCCCAGGCATATCAAGACGTCCTAGAACCCTCCTGCATATATTTTGTGATTTTTAGAGAGAGAATTTCGAGTTTTTAGAGAGAGAAAAGTCGGTTCAAGAGAGAGGAAGGCTGTTCTGCAGGTGATCTGCCAAGTCTCTCTTCTTCGGCCTCTACAGCAGTGTGTGGACGTCTGCTGCCTGAGCTCTATTCATCAAAGTTCTTCCTCTCCAAGTCTTCTTGAGTTTTCAATCGACGGAACTTGATTCAGAGGTCGGGGCTGGTCGTGACGAGCGCAGAAGCAAAGTCGCGCCTGGCAGATCCTGGACTGCTGCTCGGCTTTTTCGACAACACAGATTTGGCCATATCTTTCTCTATTCAACTCAGAATCTTTAAGTTCTTTTTCCTATCTCTTTATTTCGTGATTCTCCATCATAATATAATTTTTTTTACATTTTTTTCATTACTTTTACTCTGTTAATCCGAAAAATAAAAAAGGGGGTTAGAGATAACCCGAATCCGATCAGTTTCTAGTCAATTGTGTGTTTTATGTTATTCTCTTTACATATACTCCACTTTGTCTAGTTCTAATTGTCTATTTCACTTGTTTATTTGTCTAGTTGCACAGAATATCAAGCACCCACCGCGTTGAGGACTCTTCTTCATCGGCCGGCCGAAGAAGGAGAAGCTTTAACTCACACTCTTCACGCTAAGGTACACACGGTCATCTTTCAATTTTAATTCTATAAATCGGAACCCACGGTTCCTGGCGACCACGTTTATTTCTTCTCACCCTCCTCCCACATGACCCGAGCCGTCTCTTTGGTGATCGAGCGACGCCAAGGGATGAAAGTTCGGGGATCAATGTGAGTGTGGGACCGAGGTGAGAATTGCTTTCCGAGTTTTATTCATTTCTTTTCTCATCCCCTCTTGAGGTGACGATCTGGGTTCACGGACTTCCCCGAAAAGGAGAGGACCCCGTCGAATTTTCAGAGTCGACAGCTTTGTGGCGACCACGGTGGGACAAGCAATGTCTTCAACCGTGGGTGCTAAGTGTTTTGTTTGCAACTAGTTCTAGTTCTAGACCGGTTCCCACGTGAGCCTTTCCTTCTTTACACATCTCTTAAACTTCATGCCATCTCAAAATTTCTGATTTCACCCATATTTCATCAGATCTGAAGTGCCAAGTATGCCATTTAATTTCTGCATTTTATTTAAACCCGTTCCCACGTGAACCACCCTTTTCCTTTTAAACCGGTTCCCACGTGAACCAACCTCTTTCTTTACTTCGGTTCCCACGTGAACCAAAACCCTTTTTTCCAGATCTATCCCAACTTGGATCAGATCTTTATTCACCTTTAATTGGCCCCACGTGGCCCTCTTTTGATCATTCAAACCGGTTCCCACGTGAACCACCCCTTTTTACCCAAAACCGGTTCCCACGTGAACCACCTTTACTTTTTACCCCAGTTCCTACATTGGTCCCCACGTGGACCACCCTTTTGCTTGGCTATCAGATCTGAACCCTCTTCTTTCCATCACCTTTTCACTATCTCCATTTGGCTCACATAAGAAACAAGTCTAGATTCTAGTTTCTAGTTGCTTGTCTAGTTTCTAATTGCTTGTCTGGTGTTGATTGCTTGTTTATTTAAGTTCATGTTTTGCTCATTACTTGCTTTATTACTTGATTGCATTCTCTGCTCCTTCTCTCAACCTCCTTCTTTTACACTTTTTTGAGGCGGGAGCTCATTCTCCCATTTATCCCTCCCATCCAAAACACCCTCTTGGTGGATTCTGACCTCTCTTCTGGGATATTCCTTCCTAGTTGACTTGGTTGGCTTTCATCAAGGCCTCCGTAATTCCTCATACGTGGAGTATTCCTCTTCACGATCGGGTTGGTTGTACCACTCCCCAAAACCCGAAGCATCCTACGTTACCTACACGTGGTGAGATTGTGTGAAACCTAGGTCATTGGAGATTGGAATTAGGATCCTAACCCATTTGTTGAGAGAACAATTCTTAACAAAATTCATAAACCTAAGGTTTAATCAAAATCATTGCGTAATCTTGCTTTCAAGTCTTTGCATAACTTGTTTGTCAAACAAAAATTCAAACCTCTAACTTTTTTTGCAAAATACTAAAAAAAAAACCAAAAAAAAGTTCTTTGTTTACTTTGTCAACTTGTTTTACTTTCTCCTAAGTTCAATGCAACTAAGGTCCGGAAGGCACGTTGGAATGGCGGAACAAGCCGAACATCGAGAGCACGAGATGGGTCACCAACCGATTCACGGTCGAAGTGTAAGAGGTCCCTCAACCATACGCTTCCCCGTGATGTTGAACAACTCTTTAAGGAGTTGTCTCTCTATACCGACCCGAGAAACCTATGCACGTATACAATCCATGGTGAAGGGCAAAATTGCTTCAGATCAGCCGAAACCAATCAAGTTGCCTTATCTCTCGTCCTCTAGTTCAACCACCCGGTCATTCGGTCCCCCTTTGTTCAACCACCGTTGTTCAACAATCTATGATTCAACCACCGTTGTTCAACAATCTATGATTCAACCATCTGTAGTTCAACCCTCTATAGTTCAACCATCTGTGGTCCAACCCTCATTTTTTCAGCCATCTTATTTTAACCATGTTGCTCCCCCAATCCACCAAGCCATGGGACAATCTTCAAGTCATGCTCCTCAATTTCAGAACCATGTCTCTAACCACATACCCCCACCCAAGAAACCAAGAACCTGCTCTCACCAGGGCAATCATGGATCAGCTCACTCAGATGAATGAACGTTATGAAGAGCTGAGATGTCGCCTGGACTCCAAGTCAGTGCCTGAAATCTCCATCCCTTCTCTGCCAGTACTACACTTGCCACCTTCTGAGCTACCAGTTTATCGCCGCTACAATGGTACTGGCAACCCTTTTCTCCACCTTAAGGATTTTCTCTATGAATCCTCATTCTGGAAAGATGATCGTAGGGTTCTTGCCTTCTTGTTCCGTCGATCATTAGAAGGGTCTGCATTGGAATGGTTCTACTCACTCGACTCCTTTGAGGCAGGAGACTTCGACATTCTTAAAACCAAATTCTTGCAAAGATACAGAGACCGGGTGGCACCAGCATGCTCCATTACATACTTGATTGCTGAGAAGATGAAGCCCGAAGAGGACTTCATAAAGTTTGCTGATCGTTGGAGGGGAATGGCAGAGAAATTGACAGATGTTATTTCTGAAGGGGAACAAGTGAAGATGCTTATTGGCAACACCACACCTGCTCTGAGAAATGTATTGATCATGCACCGTCCTACCACAATGAATGAACTCTATGACAGTGCCCGATACTTACAAGCCCACTTCAAGGATGCCACCATGATAAACCCTTTTGATCCTAAACCTAGAAACTTTAGAAAAACCCCTCTACACCATTGGGCCTACAACCGAAGGAGTGGTCAACAATGAAGTCGTAAACATTGTGGGGAACCGGGGAGGGAACCGTCAAAATCAAGATCAGAAACCCACCACAGAACCCTTCCTATTACCCTCCTCAACAACAAGTTAGGCCACCACAACCACGACAACCACAACAACCACCTCAGCCAAATAGCACAACCCCAGCAACCTCGTCAACCTACCTACAATAGGGCACCGCCACCACCCAATCAGGCACCACGAAGGGGAGGTCCTAGGAGAGAGAACTACCAGCAACTCCCTTACTCCTTGACCGACATCTTCAACGTACTCATGGCAGAAAACCAGTTGGAATTACCCAAAGAAAGAGAGGTTTGGCCAACGAATGTAGATATGTCCCGATACTGTGCTTACCACCGGTGTCCTGGTCACACTGTAGAAGTGTGCTTTCAATTCAAGGATTACATCCACGATCTGAATGACCAAGGTAGCATTGATTGGGTCCAAATGGGGGAATGCATACAAGCTATGAAGGCTAGGCAGCAACAGCGGCAACGTCCACCGGCTCAACCTCAACAACAACCTGGCTTGGGGATTGTCCAAAATCCGCTCCAGTTACATGCTCCCGCTCCAGCACCGGCACCAGCACATCCAAACCCAGGAATTGGTCTAGTACACTCCATTGTTCAGGGAGATGCCAGCCGTACTCAAGGTTGGCAACTAGAAAGCCAAAATGCAACCATGCCTGTCAACCCAGCTAGGTCTCTGCTAGGCCTCCTCCTAGACAAATAATCCGTGCACCTCGCTACTCCACAACCACTACCAAGCTCAATAACCCAACCACCGGTCGCCACTTCTTCTCGCCGACCCATCATTAGGCCATTTCCTTAACTACACCTCCTTTCAACCATTGCTACACACCGGCCCTTACTCATCCGACCACCACAATCACCACCAAACCTCGAACCCCCACCTACGAGCTCTATTAATCCAGGACCTCAACTTATCATACCACCAACACCACAACCAATCCCACAACCTACACCTTCATCAACTACTCCCGCACCCCGGCCTCTTCTTATTAGGCCACCGGTATCACCATCATTACCACCTCCAAATCCTACCCCTCTACCAACTAACCCCATCATCCTAGGACCACCAAACCCATTGCCTACCATACCGCACCTACACCACTGTTTCCCACCCGGTTAACCCATCACCTCTACCCGACCGCCAAATAGCCCCGGTGCTTCGGAGTGGGAGGATGTTCCGGCTCTTTCCCCAAGCCGAACTCAAACCGCAAGCAGCCGGAGGAGGAACAAGTAGAAGAGCCATTGCCGTGCTGACCTATGATCCGTTAAAGCATTTAGATAAAACACCGGCCCGTATTTCCATACTTGAGTTGATCAAAAGATCAAAGGTGCATTTTCCAGGAGATTCTACGAGCAGTACTTGCAAAGGGTCATGGTGAATGAAGATCTCCCACCTGAGAAGATCACTACAGTATTAGCCCCTAGAAGTGAGCACCCAACACTCACTTTCTCTCAGGAGGAATTAGCAGATCCAGAGTTTAGGAGATATGCTTTGCATGTGGCCGTGGCTATTTGTAATATTGAAGTGAAATCATGTTTGGTTGACACTGGAGCTTCCATCAACGTTATGCCGCCAGAAACATTGCAGTTGTGCGGTATTTCTGAGCAAGAAATCAAGCCATCTTGTGCCATGGTGACAGCCTACGACAACTCCAAGAAGTCTGCACATGGGGTGGTCACTCTAGAAGTCAAACTTGGACCATGTACGGTCACAACAGATTTTCATGTTCTAGAATTGGATCCAACATTTCGAGCTATACTTGGGAGGCCATACCCGGAGGCAATAGAGCTGCAATGGCTTCAACAAACCACCGCGGTGCATAAAATTTCCCTTTAAAGGACAGGTGGTCAAGCTGACTAGCATGCCTATAAAGAACGAGCTGAACGATGCTTCTTTACCCCTAGGTCTGTCAAGGCAACCCCTGTTCTTAGTGGGAGAATTGCCAGAAGTCAGATGCATGACCGCCTCTCTCTTAGACACATCGGGATGGCGGATGATGATGAAATTGGGCTATCAGCCTGGAAGAGGTTTAGGCAAGGATCTTCAAGGGATCACTCAGCCAATTGAAACTGTGAAAAGGCCACGCAGGCAGGGGTTGGGATATGAAGAGGGTTCCATCCCAAGGAAGATCTTCCATCCAGGATATGCCATGGGACTCCATACATTCTTTATCAAAGGGGAGACCATGATGATGGCTGAAGATGGCAAAAGTTCCGTGGTAGTTGTCAAGAGAAGAAAGGCTACAGATGAAGAAGAAGAAGACTTGGGAGACCTGTGCTTATCTCTAACTCGTTTGTTCTCAAGTGGGGAAGAGTATCAAGAACCACCCAAGGGCAGACCAATGTTGGATCATCTTGTTGAGCATTCCACCCAAGTCAAAACCATTCCACGAGGCCCAAATACAACAATGCCATGTTTAAACCTCGTGCCGTTGTTTCTAGATCTTTTGGATGGGCTTTAGGGCCCACTTACCCACATTGGGCCCATGAGCCCTCTTCAACCTTCCACTCTTACTGGGCCTGCTTGCCCATTTGCTTCCCTCATCAACTTCAGAACTGAGGCTTTTTCCCAACATGGGCTCACATGCCCATTTATTTCTATGTTCGGGTCCACGTACCCATTTACTTTTTTCATCAGTTTTGGACCCATGTGTCCACTTTCTATTACCATTGGGCCCACGAGCCCCTTTTTCCCTTTTATTCTTAAGTTTTTCTCTCTATTAATTCAGTCATCTTCTAGCAAGCCTCGAGTCACTGAGGCTCATGCTATCTTTTTACTTGAGAATCCCAAAAAAAAAACGTCTTCTCTGAAACTCACATTTCCATCGAGGAGACGTCTCTACTCATCCCAGAGGGTGTTCCCAATCAGGGATCCCTCTTTTTTGAATCATTGATCGATTTACTCGATCCTCCCTCCACTGTAAATACCACCTTTCCAGCTTTATCTTCAGTAGGTCAAGTTAGGTTAGGAAATAGGAAAGTCAGAGGTAAGCGAGTTCCAAATAGGTATCTGCAACAGTTGGCACAGAAATACGTAGAGTGTGCAAGGCTGCCAAACTTTTTAGATGATACCATCCAGCTAGATGAAATCCGATATGAGGATGAGCATAACATAGATCATACTTTGGGAGTATATGAGGTGGTATCAGAGAAAGATCCCGAATCCGAGGATGAAATCGAGGACTTTGGCTGATGCATATGCATCCGGACTTAGAAGATTTGAAGAACCATCAGCCACGGGGAATGAACCGACCAAGGAACGAATTTAGGAACCCTGGAAGATCCTAAGACTATCCTCATCAGTGCAAACCTCACTCCCTCAGAAGAACAACGTTTGATCAAAGTTTTGGAAGAATATAAGGACACGTTCGCATGGACATATGAAGATATGCCGAGATTAGATAATTCATTGGTTGAACATAGATTAACCTTGAAACCTGGAACTACCCCGGTTAAACAAAAGCTCAGGAGGTTCCACCCTGATATTGCACTCAAAATGAAAGAAGAGGTCGACAAACTACATCAAGCAAAATTCATTAAGGTTGTCCTATATCCGCAATGGGTGGCTAACATAGTCCCTGTTATGAAGAAGGATGGACGAATTCGGATTTGCATAGATTTCAGGGACTTGAACCGAGCGTGTTCTAAAGATGATTTCCCTTTGCCTCATATCGATGTTTTGGTTGATAACACAGCTGGGTTAGAAATGCTTTCATTCATGGATGGCTATTCTGGATACAATCAGATCCGGTTAGCTGAGGAGGACCAAGAAAAGACCTCGTTCACTACACCTTGGGGAACATATTGCTATGTTGTCATGCCCTTTGGGTTAAAGAATGCCGTGCTACATATCGTAGGCTATGATGGCTATCTTTCACGACATGATGCACACTGTAGAGGTGTATGTGGATGATTTGGTTATCAAGTCCAAGAGTCGGGAAGATCATTCTCGAAGTGCTAAGGAAGGTTTTGCAACGAGCTAGAGAATACAAGCTAAAAATGAACCCTAAGAAGTGTACATTTGGAGTTTCATCAGAAAGCTACTTGGGTTCATAGTAAGCAAAAGGGGCATAGAGATCGACCCAAACAAGGCCAAGGCAATTATTGGTATGCCTCCTCCGAAGAATATGAAAGAGCTTCGAGGATTGATTGGGAGGCTACAATTTGTCCGCCGGTTTATCTCACAACATTTACAAAGGTGTAAACCTTTCTATGAGTTAACCAAGGCGAGGGCCGAGTTTAAATGGGATTCGAAGTGCCAGGAGGCGTTTGATGGGTTGAAAACATACATGGCAAGTCCCCCTGTACTTAGACCACCAATTCCCGACAAACCTTTGGTCCTCTACATTTCGCCCTTGAGAACTCTCTCGGAAAGCAAATTCCTTGCACAAGTTGATGAAGAAGGGAAAGAACGAGCTACTTACTACTTGTCTAAGATGTTTGATGCTTTGCAGGCTGAAGTACACCGTGGTAGAAAAAGACCTGTCTTGCTCTTGTTTGGGTGGTTCGAAACTCAAACATTATTTCCTTGCTCACCAAGTCAAGCTCATTGCTCGTATCAATCCCATTAAGTTTTCGTTGAGAAGACGAGTCTTGAGCGATCGGTTAGGGCGATGGCGCAGTTTCTTATCCCAATTTGATATCACTTATGTCCCACGAAGGCAATCAAGGGTTATGCTATTGTTGAACACCTTGCCCATCATCCCATACCCGTCTTTGACCCGTCCGGTCGGAGTTCTGATGACGAACTAATGTCGGTCCGATCTTCCAATCTTGGACATTATATTTTGACGGGCTCGAACTCTCATGGTAGAGGGATAGGTATTGTCCTTTCCGTCACCCGAAGGTGTCACCATTCCACGAGCTTTTCGGCTTAACTTTCCAGAACCAACAACATAGCCGAGTATGAAGCCTTGTTGGCCGGGTAGAGGCCGCTCATTTCCATGGTGCCACCGAACCGAGGGTGATAGGTGATAGTCAATTGATCCTACGCCAGTCCTATCCAAGAACCGAACTTCCCATCCAAACCTCAATCCCTACCCGCACCTCACCACTTGCTACATCAAGCTATTCTTCAAACTCACCTTTGTCCATGTCCCTCGTTCTCAGAATATCCTCGCCGATGCCTTAGCTTCACTAGCTTCATCTCTATCTGTCCCGCTAGGCAGGCAAGTGCGAACTATCCACATCTGTAAGAGGACAATTCCAGCAATTGAGGATGGGCGTTTTCTGAAGGTTAAGGAGAGGTTCAACAGAAAGGAATACTTGGAACATAAAGAAGAAATCTCCTTGATTGAGTTTGAAGAATTAGAAGAAGGTGAGAGACCTTGGTATGACGAGATTGCGAGGTATTGTCAAGATCAGTCATACCGCTACTTTGGATCAACCACCAAGGAAAAGAAGGCAATCGAAGAGTATCCCGAGGTATACAATCCTAGGAGGAGTGCTCTATAAGAGAAGCCTAAGTGGAATCTTACTCGGATGTCTTGATGAAGAAGAAGGCCGAGTTGGTGCTGAAGGAAGCACATTCGGAGTTTGTGGTGGTCATGTGAATGCCCAAGCCCTTGCTAAGAAAATCATTCGACAAGGGTATTATCAGCCAACTCTAGAAGAGGACGTCCATCTTTGTCCGGCATTGTCATTCATGTCAACTCCATGCCGACAAGATTCACTCTCCCGCATCTTCCCTTCATCCAATTCATGCCCCATGGCCTTTCGCCATGTGGGCTTTTGATATCATTGGCCCCTTGAGTGACCTCAACTCCGAAATGCGCTCAAAATCATTCATTACGACGGCAACGGAGTACTTCACAAAGTGGGCTGGGCGAAGCATTCGTGGAGATTAAAGCGTCAACGAGTTTGCTCCTTCATCAAGCGCAACATCTCCGGCAAGGTTCGGGATCCCCCGGCGACATTGTCACCGACAACGGGCCACAATTTCTTTCTCAAGATCTCGCGTGATCTTTGCAACAGTATTACATTTCATTGCATCATTCATCACCATACTATCCTCAAGGCAATGGTCAAGCGTGAAGCCACCAACAAAACCTTAATCAAAATCATCAAGAAATCTTGTAAGTCTAGCAAGTTTGCCGGACCGACTCGATAAGCTTGTAGATGCTCTATGGGCTTATCGTACTTCTGTAAGGACTCCCACTGGACAAACCCCATATGCTTTGGCATATGGGATGGAAGCAGTGGTCCCTTACGAGGTATTACTTCCATCTCTCCGAGTTCAGCTCGACAGGGATATTCCTGTTGATGAGAGAAGAGAATCTCTCCTTGCACAGCTTGAACTCTTGGATGAAAGAAGGCTAGACGCTGCCGAGCATGCCCGGACTTATCAGAATAGACTCAAAAGGTTTTATCAAAAGAGGGTGGTCGAGAGAAAATTCGAGATCGGTGAGATGGTAGTCAAACGCATATTCGTTAAGCTGGGGGGTCCCCGCTCCAAGTTGCAACCTAACTGGGAAGGGCCTTTTGTAATCATTGAAAAGTATCCAGGTAATGCATATGAATTGACTAATGCAGATGGAGAAAAATTGAATCATCCTTGGAATGGAGTTTACCTCAAAAAGTACTTTCCATAAAAATGGAGAAACCACTGGTATAATCTCAAGTCATCGATCCTAGGTTGTTCGTTTGAAGTCAAGGGTAGGTACCATCCTACACACACAACACTTCCCGATCCTAGTATCCGGACAACCCGACACTTGCGAAAGGCAAGGCAGAAATCTAGAAATGGAAGGAATACCCTTACCCTATTCTCTTCTACTCGGTCCAAGATAGGGAGAGAAGATTAGAGAGGGGTAGTATCGAAAACACTCGCCACCCTAGTAGGAGGCCATCTCAGAGGGTACAAAAGGGTGCCAAAAGATGGGCAATGAACCCCTCAGGTCAAAAAAAAAATGATCAACCTGTCTGAATGAGTACCCAGAATGATAGACAAGGCAAAAGGCACTAAAAGATGGGCAATGTCCCCACGGGTCAAAAACCTGTCCAAATATGTGCCACATAGAAAAGAACAAGAAAAGAAAGAAAAACCCAAAGAGGCCGAACCCCAATGGATAATTTGAGTGAGAGTAGAGAAATCCCTCTCAACATCTTCAAACCCTATCAAGGACTTCCTACTCTTCCTCCTTAAAACCCCTTGGGTAGGGTAAACCGACCAAATCCAGGTGGAATCCAAGCCGATCAAAGGAAGAAGGTTAGAAGGATTCTAAGTAGGGAACTTTATTTTTGCACGTGGCATCTACCACTTGAGTCTTGACAAACTTCAAAGACCGATGAACTGTCTCAAATACCAGCATTTTCTCCACACAAAAAATTGCATATTTCAAAATCCACAAAAAAATACATATTTCAAAAATCCAAAAAAAAAAATACATATTTCAAAACCCACAAAAATTGCATATTTCAAAAACCTAAAAAATTGAATATTTCAAAAATCCTAAAAAAATTGCATATTTCAAAAATCCACAAAAAATGCATATTTCAAAAACCCAAAAAATTGAATATTTCAAAAACCCAAAAAAAATGAATATTTCAAAAATTCAAAAAAAACACATATTTCAGAAATCTAAAAAAAAAATTTGAATACTTTTGAAAATACAAATGATTGTTTTCAAGAAAACCCAAAAAAAAGAGAGATTGCTCATGATCATTGCCTTAGTTGCATCCATGTTTATTTTTCTGTCATGCATATTTTTATTTCTGCATTGCATATCCATTTTTACTTTAATTACCTTGTTAAGAAGGCTCTTCCCTTTGACCTAAGTCAAAGTTGACCATAATAGGCAAAGGGATGAGTCCTGATGAAGATCTAATCTCCTTCTGTCAAGTGTTTCAGGCATTTCAATGCAGAAGAGGAGAGGATTCACACCATGACAGGTAAGTTCTCTCAACCCCCCATTTCATTTTAAGTCATTTGTTTTATTCCACCTTGTTAAGAAGGCTCCTCCCTTTGACTCAAAATCAAGTCATACGACATACAGGCAAAGGGATGAGTAATGATAAAGATTTAATCATTTTCATCGAGTATTTGCAAGAGCTGAAGAAGCAAAAAGAGAAGGGCAATCAGGTATATTTTTTATGAAAAAAAAAAAAAATTTGGCCTCAGGGCGCATGTGCCCTCATCTGGGGGCACATGGCCAGGTGCCCCACCCCCTGGGCGCATGGCCAGGTGCCCCCGATTGGGGGCACATGGACAAAAAAATTCAAAAAAAATCAGAAAAATCTCAAAAATTCAGAAATTGTCTATAATGTTAAAATTGACATTTTTGCTAAAGAAACCATCATCAAAAACCTTGTTTTGACCTTCAAATGATGGTTCAAATAGTAAAATTTTCCGTTGATCATTTCATGAACAATCTGATTCATATGACAATTCTGTCTGTTGGGTACTAACTAAAAATGTGCAGGCAACCTTTTTAGTCCTAACAGGTGAATTGGCGAGATCAATGTTCCCCAAGGAACGTCATGCCAACCTTGCAGCGAAAAGGAAGCACCACCTAACTGAACATTTTCATGGTGTTGTGTATTCGTCGAAGGCAAGACAAGGATGGACCGAGAGATGTCGATGAACCGGGCGGTCGATGCGGCTTACTCGAAGATTTCATCCTCAGCTTCTCATCAATCTCACATCACATCACCACCATCACTTCATGTTTGCACTTCACATCACTCCTACTATCTGTCACTTAGCTATGCTAGGTCCACTTTATACATATTATATGCATTAATGTTGAAGACCTTGAGAGTGAAAATGACTGGACCCGAGGTCCCCTTCAACAAAATCTACGACGGCTTGGTCGTTTCTTCACACTCACGGATAAGCCAAAATTGAACATTGGAGGGACGATGGTTCCTAATCGGGTGTCTTGACCTCCAATAGACAATCTATATCTTCAACTATTTTCTACATGATTTTCTATGTTCACAGCCATCTCCTTTTCTTTCTTCATCATTACCAATTCTATTTCATTATGTTTTCTCTTTCCTTTATTTCATCATGTTTTATTATTTCTTTTATCCCTTTATGTTTTATTCCTTTCTTTTTTTTCACCATGTTTTATTCTATCATTTCTTTTATCCCACCGTGTCTTTTATTTTACCCACCGTGTCGTGGCAATTGTCATGCCATTGTTTCTTCTTTCCCTTCATTCTATGTTAGTCCCACCATTGTCTTTCAATCTCATTATGGCTTAAATCTGTCTTGTCGTTTTCCGAATACTTGATTTTCTCGCTAGAGGATGATTCATGGTTGTCACGACACCCGAGCACTTTTGTTATGCTTAAAACGAACCCTTTAAGAACTTGAGGTTCTTCCACTCAGAATTAAACTGAGTATTTTTGGTGAAACTTGAATGAACTTGAGATTCCAAATATGATGGATTGGTATTCTTTTCATTTTAAGATCAACTTCTCTTTTACAAAACTTTAGCCCATCACAGGACAACAACAGCGCAAAGGTCGGGTTCTTTGGTCGATGATGAACCTACGAATTCGAGGACTCCTCACCACGCTGAGGGTTGGCTACATCTTTTATCCTTTATCATTTACCTTTTCATCTCTCGTGCCAAGGGCATGTCTTTTACCAGTCAATTATATAAGGTTTTGATATAACATGAAAGCGATTTAGAATACTCAGCGAGATTCATTTTGCTGGATCGGGTAGATAAGCGTGTCTATATCTACACCTTGATGCCACCTTTTCAGTTCATCACCATTCCATTCCGCTACATTCACCTACACTCACTTGCATTCCATTACAGTTCACTACGAATCACTCCGCTTCATTACATGCCACTCCCTTACAAAGCCGACATCAAGGCGAGGCAAGCTGTAGACACGCCAAATTCGCCTAATTCAGAGCATAAAACTCATGTTTTATAGGGTAACATGTATGATTGACCTTATAATGATGCCGGGTCTTTTAAAATTTATTTGGAGCTTCGTCGAACGAAATCGGATGTTTTCCGACGTTTCCGTATGAGCCGTAATTTCCGAGCGAAAGCACGTAAATCGTGTGAACAAGGAAATTGGCTGAATGACCAATGCCTAATGATCATGCATTGAAGGTTATGGTCATATTCACATCCCGAACAAGTTTCATTGCATTCCGTGCCTTTCCCGGTTTGCCGTCGAAGTCATTTTGACTGTATCGGATCTTACATTCACTACCCTAACTTCCGGATAAAATTCTGAAGTTTTGGAGGGTGTGATGGCTGATCCGATGCTATAGAAAGCTTCTTCGGCCTGTTATCTTTCCAACGCAACAAACGGCGTCGAATTCGAGTTCGGGGTGTTCGCAATGGCTTCCGGAAGAAAGACGCGCGAAGGCCCATGCGCCGGGTTCCAGGCACATGCGCCCGGGACCCGGGCGGTGGCCATGCGCCCTACTGCTGAGGCACGTGACCATGTGCCCTCACTTCGAGGGCACATGCGCCCCACCTTTGAGGCACGTGGGAACCGGTTTTCACCCGGACTCTCCGCTCAACCGACGGACCGGATAAGGCCGAAATTTTTGAAAAGATAGGATGCGCCCCCACTTGAGGGCACATGTGCCTCGGGGGTAGGGCACATGCGCCACGGGTAGGGCACATGCGCCCCAACTGTGGCGCAATGAGCCTGTTTTTTAGCGCAGATCGCGACAGTTTTCTCCTATAAATTAACTCCGATTCCGGTCGTTCCAGAGAGAGGAGGGACGACTCCCCAGGCATATAAAGACGTCCTAGCACCCTCCTGCATATATTTTGTGATTTTTAGAGAGAGAATTTCGAGTTTTTAGAGAGAGAAAAGTCGGTTCAAGAGAGAGTAAGGCTGTTCTGCAGGTGATCTGCCAAGTCTCTCTTCTTCGGCCTCTACAGCAGTGTGTGGACGTCTGCTGCCTGAGTTCTATTCATCAAAGTTCTTCCTCTCCAAGTCTTCTTGAGTTTTCAATCGACGGCACTTGATTCAGAGGTCGGGGCTGGTCGTGACGAGCGCAGAAGCAAAGTCGCGCCTGGCAGATCCTGGACTGCTGCTCGGCTTTTTCGACAACACAGATTTGGCCATATCTTTCTCTATTCAACTCAGAATCTTTCAGTTCTTTTTCCTATCTCTTTATTTCGTGATTCTCCATCATACTATAATTTTTTTTACATTTTTTTCATTACTTTTACTCTGTTAATCCGAAAAATAAAAAAAGGGGGTTAGAGATAACCCGAATCCGGTCAGTTTCTAGTCAATTGTGTGTTTTATGTTATTCTCTTTACATATACTCCACTTTGTCTAGTTCTAATTGTCTATTTCACTTGTTTATTTGTCTAGTTACCGCAAGAATATCAAGCACCCACCGCGTTGAGGACTCTTCTTCATCGGCCGGCCGAAGAAGGAGAAGCTTTAACTCACACTCTTCACGCTAAGGTACACACGGTCATCTTTCAATTTTAATTCTATAAATCGGAACCCACGGTTCCTGGCGACCACGTTTATTTCTTCTCACCCTCCTCCCACATGACCCGAGCCGTCTCTTTGGTGATCGAGCGACGCCAAGGGATGAAAGTTCGGGGATCAATGTGAGTGTGGGACCGAGGTGAGAATTGCTTTCCGAGTTTTATTCATTTCTTTTCTCATCCCCTCTTGAGGTGACGATCTGGGTTCACGGACTTCCCCGAAAAGGAGAGGACCCCGTCGAATTTTCAGAGTCGACAGTCCACAAGCAATCTTCTTCATGAAAAACACAATTTCACTGCCAAAACATTGATATTCTATTACTTTTTGCATATTTTGCTGTTTTCCTGACACTGACAGGACTAGGACACAACTGAAAAGAAACTACATCAAGCAAATCCTACGCCTACATTGATCAAGTCCTAGACACAACGAAAGCAAACAGAATACAACAAAAGCAAAATATAACTGGATACAATCAACTGACAGGTCAACCACCGCGCAGCTTCCTCAGCTTCGCCACGTACCGGCTCTTCCAGACCTCGTCTTCATCCATATAGGCACTTGGCGAGAAGCTCTTGCAGATTCCCCAGATCGCAAGGATGCTCTGGCATTCCTCAACATCCGCCGCCGTGCCCGTCCGACGATCCTTGACAGACGGGATGTGAGAGAGACGAGGAACCTTGAGCCGCGGTTGGCCCAACTGAAGAGGACATCGGTGAGGATTGTAGATAATGAAGGAAGTACCGGTAATCAACCGGAGATCCACCCCTGGGGTGGGAGAGGCACGGACATTTTGGCGCATAACCGCCTCTGTGGGGCAAACAAAGCCGCTGCTGCTCATCGCCGAAAAGTACAAACGCCAGTCAGCGCGGGTCTTCACTGAGGGGCACTTGTTCTGAACCTTATATTCCATGCAAAGGCGGTTGGTGAGAGGCTGGAGGGGGCTCCGAGCGAAAAGTCGAGAAGCTGTGGCCGGTCCGAAGCATACGTCAAACTTAAAGTGCCAGTCAACCCAGCACACGAACAAGAGAATGCTGCCGAACATAGGCCTGCCGACGCTAGCGTGTCAGGCCGTCATAAAGGTAGCCCAACACCGAGTGGGCTATGCACTCATTGGACCAAATGCCCTGAATGCAAGGAAGGCAGGTAGGATCAAGCCACCCGTCCTCACATGGGTATAGGAGCACTGAGGCGAGGCAAGCAGCGACACCTTTAGCACCAGGCAGCAGAAGGTCCTCATTATCACCGGCGCCTTGAATCACGCCAATGGACCAATCCGCCAGTGCTTCAGTGTAAATACGGCCACCTACCATAATGGATCGGGCCTCTCCGGTGGTCATAAAGTCGCGGAGGAAGTCTAAACCGGTAACCGGTCCGACAGGGATAAACATGGCCTGGCCGTACCCAGGCATGGCACGAATCCCCAGAAACAGCTCTACCTCCTCTAAGAGAACGGTACATTCGAAAGAGTCAAAAACAAAGGTGTGTGTATCGGGATGCCACAACTCGAGAAGCGCACCCGCCAAAGAAAAATCCCAGAAGTATTTGAGGAGGTGGTTGGCGTGAATGAGGATGCCGTTGAAGCCCCACCCGCTAAGAATGGTCCGCACATGAATGTTGATAGCAGCCATTAAGCGGGCTATCCATAGCACCTGGCCGTATCATCGAGCCCCGGGAAAATTCGGAAGGTCCTGCAAAATAACCGCGCAATTAGAAAAGGTTTTGAGACAACAAAGGAGGGTGCCTAATAAAGACACTACCACTCCCATGGACACCCGGTTCCGAATATGGCACGGCACTTCGGAGAAACTTTTCATCTCATTTGAACCGGTCGGGCGGGAGGAGGAAGAAGCCATCAGAGCAAAGGGAGGAGCAAGGGGCACTGTAGCTGGTGTGGGGGAGAAGAAGGGGAGGACCCCCCCTTCTTATAGAGGCCAAAAGCTACCTCGGGAAGGAGCAGAGTTGAAGACCGCGCAGGTGCCCCACTTATAGGGCGCCTGGCGCCCTATAAGTAGGGCGCCTGGCGCCCTGTAAATAGGGCGCTTGGCGCCCTATAAATAGGGCGCCTGGCGCCCTATAAACAGGGCGCCTGGAGCCCGGAAATTTGCATGTATTATCATATATCTCGCATGTAATATCATTGAAGACCTCGAGTCTAAAAGGGCTGAGTCAGAGAACCCCTTCAACAAAATCGATGAATGATTCAGTCACCTTTTTAGGCCCACGGATAAGCCAAAATCAAATGAACGGGGACAACGGTATATTCACGGATGTCCTGACCCGTTGTGTTTGACCTATATCTTCAACTATTTTCTTATGTTTATTTCTATTTCTTTAAACTCAGCATACATCATGCATTATCATACAACATCTCATGCATCATCTTTTCCGTCACCATCTTTCTATAGCTCCTCAAGGAGGTTTTGGTCTATTCGGAAAATCCAATTTCAATGGTTTCATCGAAACAAGAAGTTTTTCCATGTCAAACTGAACCAGTATTCTCGAGTAAAACCCAATGAATTTGAAGAACCCAACCTTGGATGATTGGCCTTTTTCTCTTTACTTTTCGCAATTTACTGCATTTCGCCGAGTCCAAGACACCATGCGGTTCGGGTCCCGGCCGGTTACGGTTCTCCCCACGCGGGATTTTAGTTATTTACTTCGTTCTTCTTTTTAACCAATCAGCAAGAGGAAGGGTTTCGATAAGACAAAGGGTAATCTCGGAGTCCGGTAAAGTTTTGTTTCACTCAACTAGGCCAATGAAGGCGTGTCTAAATCTACACCTTGGCGTCACCTTTTCAGTCCATTACCACTTCATTTCGCTACGCCTCATTACGCTTCGCTACATTCACCTACACTTCATTCATGACACTCCCCTACAAAGCCAACGCCAAGGCGAGGCAAGCTGTAGACACGCAATTTTGGCCCAATTGAAGAGTTCAAATTCTTGTTTTCATAAAGAATATTTAAAGCACATCGTGTTTTCCGGACAGATCGAGTTTTGGCACATTCCGAAGGTGGGTCCATCAGGCAATCAGACCAGCCAAATGCCCCAAGAATAGGGCACCTGGCGCCCCATAAACAGGGCACCTGGCGCCCTGTATACAGGGCACCAGGCGCCCTATAAACAGGGCGCCTGGAACCAAATCCGATCGATTTGACAGGCCGATTTGACCCCCTGCAGTGACTTGTCTTGTCGATCTGACATATCTCATGATGCTAGCGCCCCATATACAGGGCGCTATGCCACATGGCACTGTTTTTCGAAAATGGCCAAAGTGCCCTCTTTTGGGCTATAAATAGAGCCCCATTTGGAACTTAGGGGAGGTTCCAACTCCGTGCCACCCTAGAGATCATCCAACACTACGATTCCAAGCCACATTCACCCTCCAAAAGCCTCCAAACCGATCCAAAATCCTCCACCAAAAACCCTAAAACCTTCTCGTCTCGTCACCTTAAAAATGATTTTCTTCCAACTTTGAGAGCTTCTATCCATCTCTCCTCTTATATCCAGCACCCAAACCCTCTTCCATGGGCTTCATTTGAGTATTGTCTACAAGGAGGAGCCCCTACTTCGTCCCGGAAGCCTCCCAGCACTCCGGAGCGGCGCCGCGAAGAGGAGAAGAAAATCTGTTCGGGCCAGACTTAGTGCCCCGTATACAGGGCGCTTTGACTTGGTCAACGCGCCCCATAAAGGGGGCACCTTTTGCTGGCGCCCTCTATAGAGGGCACCAGGAAGGACAGAAGGTTGTTTTGTTATTTTTGGATTCCGATCGTCCGTTTAATCGAGTTTTTGTCTCCCTTTTTCGCTTTTGCATTGATCATCATGTTATTTAGCATGTTTTAGAGCATTTTTTGCATTTCATATATGTTTAAAACCTACCAAAAATAGGGGTTGGGATCTCGTCCCAATCCGGTTAGTCTCTTCCCATTTGCATGTTTGAATCTAAATTCGAGCACGATACTATGCTTTCGTTAGAACTAATGAAACCTTCACTTGTCTCCTTGTTTTCTCGTGGACATTCTTAGGTAGATCTGATCGAGGCGGAGCTTCAACCGGATTGAAGGCAAAGGATTCACTAAGCTCTCTTCTTTCGGCCGGCCGAGAGAGGAAAAGTCGGAACTCAACAATCTCCCCGCTTCCGGAGGTACGACGGTCATCTTTCTATTTCATTTTCTTTCATCCCACCATATTTTGGAGCCTTTGGTTCCTGGCGACCACACCTACACATAACACACCACCCACCGACACGGACACACCGAGGCCGGGCGTAAGGGGTTCCGGAGGGGGGAGATCCGCGGATGTCCCGTTCCGGGTGCTTACACTATCTAGAAGCCAGTAAGTTCTAAATAGTTGACCAACCTTTTGAAGATTACACTAGTTTACATCCCAATAGTAGATATATCACTACTACTACTACTTTTGTAAACTGTGTATGCTATATTCTACTATCTATTCTACCAGTAGTTTAGTATGTGTCAACATAGCAACATGTAGATTATTGTCTCTAAAAGATAACATTTGAAGGTGTTCTGATATATTCTACTTAATAAGTTTCAGGACAAATGCAATAGGATTAGTGTCACATGAGAATGTATGGCCAATAAGCTTTTAACCACACAAGAAAGGTAAGACAATAAATTTGGTAGATGGATTGATCTATGTTATGATGACGCTGTTATCTTCAAATATCGAGAGCTCATATGACTTAAACTTATATGTAGTATGTCACTCTACCCTATGGGTGTAAAGTCATGTTCAAGATGATAAATGTTTCAAGACTAAGTTAGAACTAGGGACGTGTAAGGGCTGATGATGATCAATAGCCGACGAGCATGAACACAAGAATAGGATGCCTACCCATAGGTAAGAAAGAATGCTTAAAAAGTTTACTTGTGGAATTATCATGCAACAATCTCTTATGCTTATATGATTGCTCTAATCATCTATCACATTCTTTATGCACTTGGTAGTTTTCATGATCTCTTATTTTGCTAGTTGTGCTCGAGACAATACCTTTCTAATAATCTATGCAATATATTAAGATGACTTACTTGCACTATAAAACTTATTAACTTTATAGATAATGAAAGGATAAAAGATCACCTCTATGCGATGCCACAATCACCCTGGCTAATGCCCTGTTTGGTTAGAGTTTCATTTTTGGTACTATATCAATATTGATACTAATATTTTAAAATGTTGGAGTATCAATATCAAAATTAATACAAGTTGACACTTGTATTACACAATATGCTTTATTTGCACTACAAATTTTAAAATTGATACAATTAACCAAACACCTCTTAATGGTTCCTATCAATATCAATTTTAAAATTGATAGTAATAGAGGTACTTAATAGTGTTACCAAACATGGCGTAAAGAAATCTATTTTAGAGACTTTTGTGAGGTGACTGAATCCAATGCCACAATCACCCTAGCTAAAGAAATCTATTTTAGAAACTTTTGTAAGGTGTTTAATACTATTACCAAGCACGCCATAAGTTAATGATGTGGATTTATAGATGATATTTCTCATACATATCATCTTACGAGGCAAGTGGACATGAAGTGGTTGGACCAAGCAAGGTGGCTAGGTTAGCGGCGTTTAGAAAACCTAGACATTTAACACTTGAAAGTAAGACTTTACTAGTATGCATTATATCTTGCATCTATTAATTTTTGACTATCCTCAATCAATAGGTCTACATAAATATAAAAGGCTCATATTATTGATTAGAAGTCAGAGATTTTTCTATTGCATTGGAATGCCGATAGGTCTGATCTCTCCTAATTAGGTAAAAGATGTAGCATGATATGTATACTTGACTTGAAACTAAATTGATTGGTTTTGAATTTATCTCACACATGATTATCTTCTTGTTTTATGATGAGCTTTTGTTTGACATTGTAACTCATCTAGTTCTAAAATTTTTTAGGTAACCAAAGAAGCACAATAGTATTCTAATGTTTGGGTTTATTGTATATAATTCCTTTTTAATTATTAGTCTACTATATGTAAATTCATATTTATTATGTTAATTTGTCATAGGGCTTAATGTAAATCATGTTCATATATTTAAAAATTATTTAATTAACAATTATAATTTGATATTATTTTATTTTATCCCAAATATTTCAAATATTATTAATTTTTATTACAACGATGATATTGAACCAATAACTTACTAGTTTTAAAAATCAAAACTTTTTTTGTTTGACAGATATATTTTGCATACACATTTGTAAGTTAGATCTTAGTAAACTTTTGTGCCATTGATTATGTTTTACTCTATCTTTTAGTCCTTAAAACTTACTTATAAGCCAAATACATTATGTGAAATTTAGTCAAAATCAGATGACTCTAACTTTGATTCATTCTAGTGCTGGTTTGATTGAATTTATAAAAATTGTAAAATTTTTAAGTTAGGTTTCTTTGTGTATATTGTCATGCATATCCGGGTATCCATATAAAGCATTTAAATTATTAGAATTATTTAATTTATTTAAAATGTTTTGTAAATATCTAATCGCAAACATCATTTGTTTAAGAACGTATTGAATCATTAGTTCAGTTGTTGTCCCTACTACAACATTCTACATGAATTATTTTAATTTGAATTTGACATATATATATATGTGACATTTGTATTTTGATCAATTAAAAATATATTGTTTTGAGCTTTCCCAAAACTTTGCCAATGAACAAATTAAGCTTAGGTCACATTTGTTTAGGTTTATTTGTAAATCTAAACTCTTAATCTCACCTGCAACCTCTTAGGTGCTGTATGGTAACTCTAAGTGAAACTCAGATGACATGTCTGATTTGGTCAGACATCAAATCTTGAAGGTTGTTTGGAAAAAAAAAACTCTTAAATATTATCTAAATAAATCTCTTATATCTGATAAAACCTCCTAAAAATAAATGAAATGAAATATCTTTTTCTCTTTAGATGTTGAGGGTCTAAACAAGTCCTTTCATTATATCTAACATGTTTTTAGGTGAAATTATAAACTAATTACGGTTAACATCTTAATTAAATTAAGTATATAATTTTATTACAAACTAAGAGATTAGATGTGAAATTAAGAATTTAGATTTTCATATTAAGTCTCAAACGCCACCCTAGTTCGTGGTAAAAAGTGGTGAGTTTGATTAAGATATAAGTGATAAATTGTGTTTGATAAACCATCTAAATTAGTATCTAATTAGAATGATTTCATATCAAACCTTGGGATTATGTATTCAAATGACAATAGAAAATATAATCAACATCCATGAAACATAGAATGAGTACAACGTAAACCAAGACCTAGGTAAAGAAAAATTTAATATACATAAATTTATATAAAATATTTTAATAAATAAAAAATTTAAATGTAAATAAAATTAATTTTTCACAAAATATTTTAATTATATATATAATTTAATGCCATGTGATGATTTGCACAAATACTCAAATACAAAATTTCATTGAAAATCTAAGAGGTGATTTCAAAATTGGAATAATCCATTTTTTTGAAATTCTTATTTCATATTATTTTATTAATAAGTAAAGTAACAGATCTGATATCACTACTAAAATTTTTGAAATAATGTCTTTAAATTTAAATTTTTAATTTTTAACATTTATATTTTTTAAATTTAATTAATTATGCATTATTATTTTTTATTATATTAATTTTTTAAAATATATACTATTTTTAAATCAAAGGGAGATTTAGAATTAACTATATTTTTTTCAAATTCTCAAAGTTATTGATTTAGAATATAATAGTTTATAAGATACAGAAAATATGAATCTCTTAGTTATTATGATTCTTTTTCTTGGAGGATTTTCGGAAGAACCACCGGTGGCGTCGCATCTCAACAATAATAAGCTGTTTCTCATCACTTATTTTTAAGAGGCAATTAAAGATGTTAAGGTGGTGTTTGTTTTAGTTTAATATAAAAATCTAAACTCTTAATTTCATGTCAAACATCTTAGTTGGTGGTATAAAAGCTCTGAATTTCATTTAGATATAAATGATAAGTTTTTTTTGATAAAATGACTTTGTATATACAACTTAACACATATAATATTTATACAATACAATATAATAAATACATAAATTTGAACATATAAAAATAGTTTTTCTTAAACTAATTTAAGAATATATTTTTTATAAAATAATTAATTCAATTATATTATTTTTATTAATAAGCAAGATAATAAATCTCATATCACTACTCAAATTTGATCTAATATCCGTAACTTTTTTTATTTTAACATGTTTATATTCTAATTAAATTTGTTATATATTATTCATTTATCAATATATTAAATTTTAAGAATATATTTTAAATTATTAATGGATATATCTAGAGAGAGAGAGAGAGGGAGAGACCATCACATATTCTGCATGGGTACGTCTTCATCACTACGTTGAACATTTGAACGAAAAGAAAAAGTAAAAATTGTTAGTTGAATCAAGTCAGAGCTTTCCTCAGATATAGATGCTTGATAAGACCAATGAAGGTTGGGTCAGGGTCGGCTCGGGGTAGGTCGGCCCTAAAATTGACCTAATCGGACTAGGTCGTGACTCAGGTCAGATGAGGTCAAATTTATTTATTTATTTAAAATATAAAAAGTATAAAAATTACATATAAATAAAAAATATGACAAATATATTTTTATACTATATATTTAGGTATACACAAAAATATATGTAAATATAATTATATTTTATGTTATAATTAAATATGAGTGTTTATGTGTGAATATAAGTAAATATGTTTTTTTGTGATTATATTGTATTAGTATATGTTGGGAAAGAGTTAATATCAAGTGAGAGAGTAAAAATGGTTAAGAAATAGTTTTATAAAATTTAAGTATGTGTCATATATTTATAATCACAAATTTTAACTACATGTAATAATATATGTGATAATAAAATATTGTTATACTATTAATAAATGGGGCACAGAGTATTCGCGGATTGATTTATGTGGTCAGGTTGCGAGGGTTAAGGGGGCAGCGTCCCTTGTGGGGTAATAGGGGGGCAACGCCCTCCAAAAAAATTAAAATTTTAAGTTAAAAAATATATAGCGACCCAGTCGAACTAGGCTGGGTGACCCTGTTGACCAGGTCGCTAGGTAGCTCGACCCTCAGTTGGGCCGCTGTGGAGTTAGCTCGATCAGGTCGGGGTTGGGCTGGTCAGTGCAAAAACTGACCGGGTCGAGCGACCCTTGGATGACCCAGCCTGCCATGGGTAAGACATTTTTTCGGAACACTTATCAAACATTTTCAAGCATCTAGAGCTCGACTGAATCATATATCATACATTGGTTCACCATTATCAAACGCAACTTTAGATCGGTTAAAAGAACTCAATGATCCTAGATACTAGGAATTGTTCTTGTGCCTTTGAACTAGGCATACGAGAGTTAGTGTTAACCATAGAATTATGACTTACAATAAGTTATAATTGGGATAAGAATTTTTTTTTATAGCTGATAAAATTAATTTCGATACACATGTATAGGTGGATCTTACTAAGTGTACTTTTTGGCTTGAGAGCATGAGTTTCTTGGATCACATTACACCTGTACAGGTGGATCCTACTAAGGTCAAGACAGTGCAGAATTCGGAGCAACCTACAAATGTAATGGTGGTGAGAAGTTTAGTTTGGCATAATATTACCATCGATTCATTGAGGGATTTGCTTTCATATTAGCTCCAATGACAACATTGACCAAGAAAAAAGATTTCAAATAGACAGAATAGTGTGAAGAGAGTTTTCAAAGGTTAAAAGAGAAGTTGACTACTACATCTATACTTACTTTTCCACTGATATAGGAGAGTTTGTTGTTTATATTGATGCATCAAGAGTATGCTTGGGTTGTGTATTAATATAGCATAAAAAGGTTGTGGCTTATGCTTCCAGGAAATTGAAGCCTCATGAGAAGAGCTATCCAGTCCATGGTTTAAAGATGGCGGCCGTGGTTCATGCATGGAAAGCTTGGAGACACTATTTTTATGATGAGATATTTGAGGTATTCACTTACCATAAGTGCTTGAAGAATATTCTTACATAGAAGGATTTCAACTTGAGCTAGAGAATTAATATGAGTGAAGTACCTAACATACTATGATTTTAGTCTAAATTATTACCCAGGTAAAGTAAATGTGGTGGCAGATGCACTTAGCAAGAAATAGGTGATAGCTTTGCAATTATGTCAAAAATGGAAAGACATAGAGCTTATTACTATTTATGAACCAAAGATTTTTGTGAATCATCTAACATTTTATATGGCTCAGATATCTATCAGGTCATCATTGTTGGAGAAAGTAAAGTTGGCATAGAAGAAAATTTAGAACTTCAAAGCATAGCATAGAGCACTAAAATATCCAAGTTTGAAGATGGAACCATTCTCCATCAAGGGAGGTTGTGTGTTGCTAATGATGCTGATTTGAGTCAAGAAATACTTGTTGACGCTTATAAATCTTATTATGCAAATCATCTAGGAGAAACCAAGATGTATCATAATTTGAAATGACAATGTTGGGTGGAAGGTATGCAAAGAGATGTAGTTGAATATGTTTCTAAATGCCTCATTTGCCAATAGGTGAAGGCAAAGCACAAAAAGCCAATAGAGCCTTTGCAACCATTGGAGATTCCATAATGAAAGTGGAATCACATTTCTATAGATTTTGTTATAGGGTTGCTTAAAACCAAGAAGTAATTTGATGCCATATGGGTAGTAATGGATCGGCTCACTCAATCAACTTATTTCATGCCAATTAAAGCAGGTCAATCCACAACTAGCTTAGTCAAATTGTACTTTGAAGGTGTGGTTATGTATCATGGAGTACTAGTGTCAATTGCATCAGATCGTGATCCTTGATTTACTAGAAGAATATGGAAGGGATTGCAAAAAGGTTTGAGTTCCCAACTCAAATTTAGCTCATCATATCACTAGACAAATGATTTGTCAGAGAAGGTGATCTAGACTTTAGAGGACATGTTGAAAGCAAGAACTCTTAAATGGCAGGAGAACTAAGATCTGTAGTTACCATTGGTTGAGTTTACTTACAACAACATTTATCATTCCAGCATAGGTATTGCACCATTAGAGGCATCGTATGAAAGATATTTTATATCACCTCTTTGATAGGAGGAATCTGAGAAAGGAGATTTATTGGGCTAGATTGAGTGCATGATAGTAATAAAAAGGCCAAGGTCATTTGACAGAAGTTATTTATAACTTAGAGTAGTCAAAAAAGTTATGCAAATTTAAAACAACGTGATGTTTAGTTTGAAGAAAAGAGATCATGTATTTTTAAAGATCTCTCTTATCAAAGGAGTCATCAGCTTAATTTGGTTGTCGTGAAAAGTTGAATCCGAGGTACACAACGTCATTTCAGATTGAGAAGTGAATTGATGAACTTGCTTGTAGATTGATCTTACGAATTCTAGAATTTACTTGTGCATGGTTTTGATTGCGTTCAACATATATGTCTATTATCTAATTTGGTCAGACAACTTAGCTTGTTGGAAAAATAGTTAAACCACTCTTATCTGAATTAAGAAAACTTATCATTTGTGTTACTGGAAAATATTGTCACTCATTTTCGTTTATCATGATTCGATAAATTTTAATTTAGTCCCTTATAATGTTGGTAATAAAGATAAGTCAATTTTTAAAAAAAAATATTTAAGAAATAAAATTGCTTGATTTCGACTGAAGAATTGTCTCAAAATATCATTTGACTTTTTTAGGATGATTGACATACAGATTTGAAATCTATATATACCTTAATAAGATTTTGATTCAGATCTTTAGGTTGGATGTAAACGCCAAAGGCAGATTTCGTTCTCATAATTGTACGTTGTTGTGAAGGTTGATAACGAGTACAATGCGAATTAGCGCTCTCTCTCTCTCTCTCTCTATATATATATATATCTGGATAGTTCTGCCTTGTTTCGGCGGATTTCCCCACTTCGGCACATAGGATGGGGACATCTCCCAATGCACTCGCAGCTAGCACGTTAGCCAAATAGAGCGCCATTAGAAAGAAGCACGGACCAAATACTGTGTTCATTATTGCATCGAAAAGCTTGTCAGCACTTCCAACCTTTGGGTGGCTATCCCTTCCCCCGCACCATGGAGGGACTTGGACGTTGACTAGTGTTCGGAAGGACGCCAAAAAGCCTACGTACGTACGTACGTACCATCAATGGTGGAGGTGGTCTTGTGCGGATTGCAGCTTCGACGGTCAACCGCACAGGGCAATTAACCACATCACGGGGATCCATCGGGGTCAACGCACTGGGATCATGAGACAGGATACATACGTTTGAATCCCGCGTCGAGTGACCGACTCCGTTGGAATACTGGGAGTAGCTTGTGTTTTTGGGAACTCCCGCCCTGATGTTATCTGGGATGTAAACAGGTCGAATTAATTGACAGAATCATCACAATTCGAATTTGATTTTGATAAAAATTAATATGTTATGATTTCGATTCTGTTAATTTTAAAATTTAATTTTTTTATTTTAATTTTAATAAATTGAATCTGAAAATTTCATATTTTAATAATAAACATTAATTCTTATTAAAAAATAAGTTAATAATTTACGAATAATTACTAAAATATAATATAATATTTTTAAAATTTTAATTTTATTATTTTTTATTTTATATATTATAAGTTATGATTTATTTGATCTTATTTAAATTATTTTTACTTATAATTGTTTATTTATATCAAAATCAGATAAATAAAAATAAAGTCACTAGATTTCAATCTCGATAAATTATCGAAATATTCAATTTTGATTCTTATAACTTATATGATAAAAAATAATTTTTAAACTCGTTACTTTTTATCAGAATCGAATCAACAATTTAAAATATCAATTCTATTTACATCTTTAACCGTTTTAGTTTTACAATCTGATGGTAAATAAATTTTTTGGTTTATACTTTGTTTACTTTGTCTGTTATTTTTGTCCTTCACTCCGACGACCAACGACTGTGTTATACGGGAATAAGTTCCATTTCAACTTGAGTATCATCATAATTTTGAAATTGGTAAGATGATATGGTAAAGAGTTGTCTTGATTATAATTTTTAATTATTTTATGTTCATCTCGACAGTGAGAAACAGATTTTGAGCTAATTCAACCTCAACGGCGGGATGACTTCCGTCGGATACCCCTCTTGTTCGGCGCGCCGTGGCCGCCTCCGGTGCACACGGCTGGATGGGTTTCTTCCCCTGCGGCGGCGGCGGCGGCGGCGGTACTCCACTCGCGCACGGCTCTGCGTCGTCGCCGCCGACTGCCGTGCTCGTGCGTCGTCCATTTCTCCTCCCACGGCGTGCAAGTGTGAGGGAGTCTCTGGGCCTCACGGTCCTTATCTTCCTGGAAGCGTCGGTAAGTTCCACGGACGGGTCCGTCTTAAATGTGTGCCGCACGCCGCTTGCTTCTTGGGACTCAGGATGTGTACAGGTCCATTTCGTCGACCGAAAGGAAACAACAACACAGGGTGACGGCACGGAAGGCAACCGGACGTAGCCACCGACGGCGAGAAGCCGAAACAAACGGGCTGGCAGGCCGAGCTGACAAAGGACGACGAGAACGTCTGTGTGGCTTGGGCGGTGCGACTCGTCAACGACGATGGAGGTGCCTTGACGGCTCATTTCTGCCTTGGAACATATACTATATACCTCTTCTGGTTTCAAGGAGTTGGTGCACGTAGTTGTCAGCTGCAGTGCCGCAGCGCCCTTGGCTGCAAAGCCTCTCCGCACAGAGGAGAGGGAGAGAGGGAAAAAAGAAAGGAAGAGACGGGTAGGAAAAGAGAAGATGCCCACCATGACACAAGGAGGAGGGAAGCTCCGTAGTGGTTTCATCCTCATCCGGCACTGATGTGTCCCCGGATAACGTGCCGCGCTCTCTGTGTACGTGAAAGGACGACCACCTTAAGCCGGTCAGTGTTGTCGTCTTTTACCGAGCAGAAGACTGCCGGTGCCGGAGAAGAACGGAAAAACGTGCGTAGCGAGTTGATGCAGAGTCGCACGGCCGACGGAAGTGTCTGGCGTCGACCTTTATGATCATGACGGTTACCTTTGACCGCACGCAGATGGTGGGGGATTACGGTGCAATCGGGTGGGATTCGTATTTGATTTCGATTCACAAGAGAAATATTTTGATTCTAATTTTGTTAGTTTAGTAATCATTATATTTTGATTTTTTCGAGTTTTAAAATTTTTATATAAATTTAAATATAATTTAATAATTTTTGAATTATATATTTACGATTAGTTTTATTTTAAATTAAGTTAATAATTTACATACTATAACTAAAATTTTACCTATTTTTAACATATATTTTTTGTTAATTTATTACCTTTCGTATCATATTTTATAATTTACTTAGTTCTATTATAATTAATTGTACATATGCGTTTATCATCAAAATCATATAAGCCGAAAGATAATTAATTAATTTTAATTCTGATAATTTATATGATACAAAAGTAAGTTTCAAATCCATGTATTTTTAAAAACTAATCATAATTATGAAATATTACCTTAGTAGAGATGCAAATGGCCAATAGAAAAAGACTCGCATCCATGAATATCCCACTGATATTGTTTATTATACTAAAATCAAATAATTAGACTGGTTAATTAACTTATCAATTTAACATTTTGCTCGGTTCACTAAAACTAGTCAGTAATTTATTTAAGTATTTGATTCAACACTTGATTAATATTATTTATTAAAAGTTAATTAAATATTCATTAAATATATTAAATTAAAAAACACTAGATCAAATATTTAATATCAATTAAAACAAGTAATTCCATATTTCGCATTGACATACGTGACAGAATATTGTCCGGCAGCATAATTGAAAAATTATATTATCTTTTATTCATCGGATTTTAAATCATCATGTTTCTACTATGTTAAATATATTATCTTTTTTATTGACCTTACAAGTAAAATTGATGAAAAAGCAGACTCAATCCAAATTTAAATTGATTGAGTTCAAACTTTATAAATAAACTCAAATTGAACTCAAGTTTGGATTTTATAAACCAACTCAAACTTACTTTAAATTTAAGTTTGAACAAAACTTATCTTGATTATGTCAAAAGAGAAGTTTAGTAAGCCAGGTTCAAATTAAATAAAAATAGGCCTTGCTTATCGACAAACTATTTGCGATAGTACGTATAGCTAACAGAAAAGAAACTATTCACACATGTTCAATCTATGAAAAAAAGAGTTAGACGTTACTTTTGACTGGTTATGAGGGTGCCACGGATGCGTGACTCAATATGTTCAAATTATCAAAATGAATAAAATACATGTAGCGTAGAAAAAGTAGACCAACAGATGGCATTCCCTTGCTGCCGACCATACCGTGCATCTTTTTCTATTGTTCCACACATAGAGACATTGACCACGGAGAGCAGATCCTCTCAGAAATGACGGAATTTTTTCAATCTCCTTACGTAAATAAGAGTATATATAAAATAATTTAATATTTTCATTCAATAATAATTTAATATTTTTACATTTTAATTTATACCAGAAAATTGAGGTGAAAATATCCGCTTTGACCACGACCAAATAAGAGTGGGTGAGCTAAACAGCGGACGGAGACCTAAATTAATGCACAATCATGAGATATCATTCATAAGCTTTGGAAGATTTGTTCATCTAGAATCTACCCACCGGAGATAAAGATAGAGAGTTTTCACAGATATATAAATTAAAATAGGTGGATAAAGGAAAAGAAACTAAAGATTGACGACATAAAGCGACAGTCTTTTTTTTTTCATTTCATTCGGTCGCTCCACGTACGCGCTCATTGACCTAGTCGACGTAATGACGTGCAGCTCAGCGGCGGTGCGGCGTCCACTTGGGAAGGGCGGGGCTGAAGTGAGAAGAGACCACCCTCGAGTCAAGGAGCTCCAGGATGGGCGCGGCGTTGACGCACCTAGGCGCCTTGTACTGGTTGATGGAGGCCCCCCTGGAGATGGCGAAGTCCATCACCTCCTCGAATGTCCCGGACCTGACCACCCGGATCTCCAGCGGCCCGATGGAGCCGTCTGCCACGCGGCTCTGCCGGTACACTGTGTTCAGCGACTCCTCCATCTCCAGGCAGCACCGGTCCAGCACGCCCGAGCCAGGGCCGCAGTCTGGGTCCTTCAGCATCAGCTCCCAGTAGACGACGTAGTGCCCAGGGATGGCCTTGGTGTAGGCGTGGCTAGTGTACTCCACCACGCTCGCCCCGTAGGGCTTGAGGAGCTCCGCCGCGTTCTCCACGGCCTTCTGCAGCTCCGCCTCGTCCGTCTTGTCCGACTCTATGCTCAGCAGCACGTTCTTCCGGCGGACGAAGTGGAACTGCGGGGCGGCGTTGTAGAACCCGGTCACACGGAGGATGTCGCCGACGCGGTAGCGGTAGAGCCCCGCGTAGGTGGTGATGACCAGCTCGTACTCCTTGCCAACCTCGACGTCCGCTAGGTCGACGAGCCTCGGCGGTGGATCCTTGGAGGTGATGCCGGAGGATTCATACGGGAGGAACTCGAAGTAGGCCATGTTGGGCATGATGGTGTAAGAGACCTCGGAGGGCTTGCACATGGGCCGGAGGTTGAGGCCGAAGTAGCACTCGGAGGACGCGTACATGGTGCAGGCCATGGGCAGGCCCCCGCTAAGGTACTCGAGAGTCGGAATGTACTGTGCCATGGCGCCGGTGACGATCACGTCAAGGTACTTGGTATTGGGCCAGATCCTGCGGACAATACCGCCCCATTCTCCTTTCGAGCATTCTTGGATGATGAACTGCGCCAGCTCGGGGTCAGGCTTGAGGACACCGACTACGGACTCTCTGACGGGCGGGTCGGTGATCTTGGCGCTGAGTCCTCCGGTGGCGATGTCGTGGGTGAGCTCCTCCCAGTGGAGTTGGAGGAATCGGATGGCCCGGAGGAGGCCGGAGGCGAACACGGCACCGACGCGGAGAACTTCTTCCCGCTGGTAGAGGCCGCAAAGCATCTGAGCGTACATGCTCTGGAAGGAGTCGGCGCAGAGTATGGCCTCGGTGGGGCTGGTGTACACGTTGAAAGGATCGTATGGGCGCGTGCGGAAGTGCTCGCTCTTGTAGTAGCTGGTGAGCACGGGGCGGGCCGTGAGCCCGCCGGGGGTCTTGGTCTCCGACTTCACAAAGAGGAAGTAGAGCGCCTTGCCTTTGTCGAGACCCGGCACGTATCTGCGCGACACGTACGATAGTTTTTGAGCCTCCCGGTTAGCAGTCGTATAACTAAACTATATGATTGCATTGTTAAATCAGATGCCAGAGCGAACAAGAGATAGAAAAGGGAGGGCGGCCGAAGCTCACATGTTCATCACCGGCGTCAGCAGGCTGTAGAGGAGCTGTCGGCGGTCCAGCTCTTCTTTAATCGTCGGCATTAGCTTCCTCTCACCAGCCGAAGTCCCGGAGCTGCAGAGGGACACGCATAGCCAACTTGAACGTCAACTCTAGCCGACGATAATCTATTAAGAGACCCTTTTTCTTTCACAACTGAGTGGCAATTTTTAACTGAGGAGAATCGGTGGCGGTGTTGATCGAACATGCATGTATGATTTAATGTACCTGGTCAGAAACTCCGAGACAGGCTGCGCGGAGAGGATCGGCGACTGGTCACCGTTAGCGATGCGCTGGATCTCGGGCTGGAGGTCATCGTAGGTGATGACCGGAAGCTTCGCCTTGAAGGTGTCCCGGTCGGTAGCTCCCCTGAGCTTGAACCGCCTGAGGTACTCGGTCTCCCCGTTCCGGCCAAGGATCTCTGCCAGCACCATCTTCTGCACCTGGTCGGCGTTCTTCGTCATCTCCTCGATGAAATGGAGCTTCTTCGCGTCGTCCTCGCGTGCTGGACGACCGAGAGGGGAAGAGAGTGTCGTGCCCACGGCCATAGAAGCGCTCGGAATCGGCAAGAACTTGCGATAACAAAGTTTGCAGAGAGAGAAAGATAGGGAGCCAGAGAAGAAGAGAGCGCCGTGGACGGAAGCGAAGGCGGCCGGAGGCGGTGGGGCTCGGAAATCTCCGGAAGGGTCCGTTCGTCTTTGAAGGGGCTGAGATGGGTAGACCTGGCGGGGGAGACGGAGGCATATTTATAGTGGAGAGCAGACGGCCGAGGGCGAGGGGCACGACTGACCCGCATGTCATCGATAGCGTCATGGTGCTCGGACTGTTGCGTGGGGCCGACGGGGGACCCAGCAGCAGGGCGGTCGACGGAGCAGTATGGAGCCACGCCCGTCCTAGACATCCTTTACATTTGTTCCAGACATGTAGCCCCGCCAGGCCTACAGCCCCTGGCCCACCTCTCTGCTCTTGCCTGCTCATGGGACGACACAACCGGGCCCACGCTGTCGGTCTACGTCAGCGAGATGCCAGCTCTACAGTTGTCGTCTCATACGTCAGATGTGCCACGCGAGACAAACGGACACCTGGTTGCCGGCCCAGGATAACGATGGGCTGCCGGCGACGCTGGTACTCTGCTATGGTGCGGGTCACGGGATGGAACAGTGCCATGGCCGGGCTTGTCTCGCATGCCAGGGCGCTGCTTTCGGCGTATGCGAGCCGCATCCGCTGCTTGCTTGCGCTGTGCGGAGGGTCGTGCACCTTTTGGAATATGTGCGCCCGCCTACGGATACGGAGCTTCCTGCGCACCACTATATATAATCACGCACGAGAAGGAATGGGCCGGCGAGATCTTTCTAACACGCGTCCGCTCGGTCAATCCCGCGGATCTCCATCGCAGTGCGTTCCAGCACGGCTCCGTGTGCGGCGCTATGTATCGCGCCTGCACTGTTCGAAGACTTCCTTGCCCGATCCGATCGCTTCGTAGATTTCTCTGCACTTACCAAGATTCGTCATTATCTTAGCCGGGCCGCTTTCCCCGAAATTGGACTTTGGGCGGTCAGACGTTGTACATGGGTGATCGCCGTTAGGTTCAACCCCTAATAAAAACCCAACCAAACCACACGTTTGGTTCGGTTTAATTTGGTTAAAACCACCAATTAATTTGTTTTGATTCCAAAACTCACCAAATTAATCAAACCGGTTTACTCAAACTAGATTAAATATTTATTTTAATTTCAAAACATTAAAAATATTGATATATTATCTAATAAGATAAATTTATTCAATAAAATTTTAAGATAAAAGTAATGGAATGTATAAACATATATGATACAATTTAATAGAATATAAATTAAAACAAATTAATATAATTATACGATTGATATATATATATATCATGCCATAACAAATATGGTTTGACCAGGATAAAATAAAGTTAAACCAAATTAATTTGATTCGTTTTGATTTTAAAAATAAATTTTTTGATTTAATTTCAGAAAAAGTTCTTAAAATTCAAACCATGAACACCCTCCATTGAACTAGGGCATCTTGCGGAGGTGAGGAAATTGGATCACCACCGCCGTGTCTTTAAATATGGGGTACTATGTAATTGACTTACGGTGGCTTAATTCGGTGTTTAGCGAGTACGTAGTTGTTTCTCTCCAAGTATAAAGTCGGAGTACCATGCACCGACTTGTAAGTAGAACATCACAAAGTGACAAACAAGTTAGTGTACCAAACTTCAACTTTATCCAATTGAGAGTTAAATATTGTCACTCTAACTTGTGTAAGGATTTATGTTCATGTTCTTTTCCTCCTTTCACTGTGGCAAGCAACCTCACTTGATCTCCCCCTCCTCTAACTTGTATCTTATGATGGGCTTCTTCTCGATCTCCACGGCATTGGTGACTAGGGAAGTCGGTGTATGGCATGCACCATCTTGTTTGACAACTTGCGTTGATTTGTTGGCAAATCGGGGTAAAGCACATCGAATTTAAAGTCAGAGTCTAGTACATCAACTTGTCGGCCACTTTGTGTTGTTCTCTGTCTACAAATTGGTGTACAATACACCAACTTTTAACTCTTATAATCTTGTACACCGATTTATATGGAGAGAATTTACAATTGATCATCAAATAGTAAATTAAGTCACCATAATTATTCTAGATTTCCTATTAATGATGTTTTTTTTGACAAGTTGGATGGGTGTTATCCGACATTTCTGACATTTGTTAAAGTTGGACACCAACTTTCCTCAAATTCAGCTATTTTTGTAAAAAAGAGAGGTTGATGTTAGTTAATTTATAAATAAAAATATCCCGTGCTATTTGAAAAAAAACCGGAAAAGCAGACGCGGCTGAGCTCAACCACCGCGGCCTTGGTGAGAGGACAGGACGTCATCCGCATAGATCGCAGCAAGGCGTGGTCACCGAGAGGCTCGGTTTTGGTGGTGGGAGTTGGTATATCTTCCGGCTGTTAGACGACCGCGCCCATGGTTAAAGGGTAGTTCCGTCTCCGTCTGTATATTAGATTTCGATGAGCCTGCTGGTCTAGAAAGATTCTGGTCTCTAGAGTTGTAGGCTGACAAGCAAGAGCACTGACAAGAAGAAGCATCCCGGAAGAAGAGGAGGGGAAAAGAAGGCAGCGGGCAGGGGCGAACACGGACAGACTGACATGCTAATTACGTACGGTCATCTGCGAAAGTCTTCCCGTCCTGGCAGGTGTTACGGTCCTTTATCACCCGAATATCTCTCGGTAAAAAAAAAAAACCGCACGCGCACACACACACACGCAAAAGGCTGCTTCACCTTCGCCTGCAGAAGGGGACCACGTTGACCAGTTGTCCGGCCTGTGGGCTACGGTGTTTGACTCCCGACACGCCCCCTGGTATTAAATCACCATGGCTCCTTTTTGTCCATGTCCAATAGCACTTCTCTTCATAATTGAGAGCGAGGGAGAGTCAGCATGCCCTAGGGGGGCTACTCCGTGTGTTCATATGCGATGCTGTAATTGCCGGAGATGTTGACACAGGATTAATCAACGAGACGCGCGCTACGCTGATGTCTCGTCACATATGCACCTTGATGTGGCCTCTTCACCAACCCATGCATGCAGGCTTGTGAAGACCGAAGAGGCATCGTCTGAGTACGTATCGATCAAGACGTACGTTCACGCATGCGTCTCGGGTCGCAGGATCATCGCGATTGGGCAGGGGCCATGGCGGAGTCAAAGAAGAAGCTTCCAAGCAAAGAGCTGCTGCTGGAAATGAATCTTCGGACACAGGTGTAATATGTTATTTATTTATTTATTTATTATTATTAATCAATATGTGAAGATGATAAGAACTCAGTGACAAAAAATAATATATTGCATTTTTTACTAAAGAAAAATAGTAACAATTCAATGTGTCCTTTTTGGAGTTTGGATTGTCTCAGTTCTCGAGTGGAAGAAACTTCCGCAGTCTCAGCCCGACAATGCCACGCCATCATGGATTCGATGTGTTGATCCAACACACCAGATGTGACATCCGTTAACGGTGATGTTGAGATGGCAAACGTCAATGCTGAGATGCCAATGTTGTCAAGCATCTTGACGTCAACCCTATTACGTCGTCGCCGTCGACCTTTATGATGTGGAATGATGATCATCGCCGACATCAGTCTCTGTGACAAAATCAATTACATTTCAAATTATGAAAAGTTGTGTTTATGGCAGAGTAAAAGATGAGAATGAGAAGACTAAAGGTTGCAATTTGAAACAGGCTAAGTGCTCATCAGTGTGCCTCTCGTCGTTGTCACCTTCTTCCTCCTATGGCAGTCATATCGAGGTCATCGCCTTCCTCCTCTAGTGACAATCACACTAGCGCCCTTGCGTTCTTCTTTGAGAGATTTGGAATAATAGGTTCATCCCAAACCTTGGTACGGAATCCCATTTTTTCTTGCCTAAAGTTATGGTATTATTGTTGTTTATGGTAACTTTGATTAACTCGTTACTAACTCATGAGTGACTCGTTACCGACCCATGACTAAGTCGTTACCAAACCCTCACTAACTTATTACTGACATATGAGAACTCGTTATGAACCATAACTAAGCCGTTACTAAACCTTGACTAACTTGATATTGATCTGTGACTAACCCGTTTCTGACCCATGACTAACCTGTTACGAACCTGACTAACCCATTATTGAACCATAACTAGCCTATTACTAACTTGTGACTAAGCCGTTATTGAACCCTAACTAACCCTTGTCTAACCCATTATTGACCTATGAGTAAGTCGTTATTGACCCATAACTAAGCCGTTACCGAACCCTAACTAACCCATTGTTGACCCATGACTAAGCTATTATCGAACCCTGACTAACCCATGTCTAACCCATTACTGACTCATGAGTAAATCATTACTGACCCATGACTAAGTCATTACTGAACCCTTACTAACCCATTACTGATTGTGACTAATGCATTATTGACCCATGAGTAACTTGTTATTGACTTGTGACTAAGATGTTACTTGCGACTAAGCCACTATCAAACCTTGACTAACTCGTTACTAACCCATAACTAACTCGTTACTGACCCATGATTCAACCATTACCAAACCTTGACTAACTCGTTATTGACTTTGACTAACCCATTGTTGACCCATGAGAAACTCGCTACTCTCTGTAGATACGCGAATTCGGCCCGATTGTAGGAAGAGCAATCTCGTTTCTATAGTTAACACTTGTTTTCTCCCGATCAGAGAGGTCGGTTTAACATAAAGACGATCAAATTTCAGGAAATCTTGAGGCGTCCCGACGCCGCGACGCCTGGCGTCTTAACGTCAGAGCGCCTGGCATCTCCCGCCTTTTCACCTTTTTGACCGGCCGGACGACCACCGTACCCAGAGGCGTACAAAAGTACAGGCGCTCCTCTGCCGGAGCGCCTGCACTTCCGCCCGTGACAGCCGGCTTTTCAGACGGTCAGCGATGCGTTGTCGAAATCGTACCAAGGGTCCGGGCGCTCCGCCGTCGGAGCACTGGATTCCCGCCCGACAACCTGTCACCGCGGAGGCTCCGCATGCGCCGAACTTCTCGTCACGGCGGCCCGACGGCCGTAGGTCGTAGGTGCTCCCCTGTCGGAGCACCGAGATTTCCGGCCCGACAACCGCCGCCCGACACGCGGGGTGGTAGGTGGCGAGCAGGGTATGGTCGGACGTGCTGACCCGCCGACTTGTCGGCGGACATTTTCGCGCTCCCATGCCGCGACGCCAGGCGTCCTCAGGGCGGAGCGCTAGGGTCACTTTTGCGCATCTATAAAAGGAGACCCTTCTCCCACATTTAAGAGGTTCCAAAAAAAAAAGAGAGAAAGGTTCCAGGAGAGAGGTTCCAACCTTCCAAGCTCCCAAGAGAGAGAGTTTAAGGAGCAGAGAGAGGGATTCCCCAGAGCCTTAACTCCCCAAGAGCTTTCTTGAGCCTTCCAACATCCCCCCACCACCTTCCAAGCCTCTCCATCCTCCATTACACCCCTTCCATTCCGCTCATTCAATACTACTCAAAACCATTCAAGACCCACCGCCATCATACCATCGAAAGCCATTACAAAGAGTGCCAAGAAACCTCCAAAACCAACTAGGAATCCGATCTCTCGTCATTGGAACCGGGAGAAGATTGCATTGAAGGCTGCCGCGAAGGGCTAGAGCGCTCCCTCGACGCGACGCCGGAGACCGTAGTCGGAGCGCACCTGCAATTTCCAGAAACCAGAAACACCGGGCTCCTCTCCAATCTTCTTCCTTACTTTACTCTCTCCTTTATTGTTCATTTGGGTTTCATTATGCATGTTGCATTAGTATAGCATAACGCATCTTATTCTTAGGTCATTTAGATCTTCCCTTAAGAAGGGGTTAGGAGTTAGTCCTAATCCGGTTCGTTCAACCCCTTTTGTCATTGCTCTTCTTTCTTACGAATAGTTACTGCTCCATCTTTAGTTCTAATCGTTGTGCTTTCATTCATACTTTCTTTTCAGGCAAGCGAGTTTCTCCAAGGCTCTTCTTCCCTGGCCGGCCAGGAAGGAGAAGATAGAACCCCCCGCAATCTCCCAGCTTACCGAGGTAACCGGTCACTCTCACTTCCTTTACTAGTTCATTTCTTTTACTTCTATCATCGGAGCCTCTTTGGCTCCTGGCGACCACACCATCCCTTCCTCTTTCGGTCTATAGGTTAAGTTAGTGTTGAAAATGCCACTGCTATCTGATCTTCTTTCCCTTCGATTCTCCTCACGACCGGACCGGTCCTTCGATGCCCAAAGTGACATCAAGGGTTGAGTAGTCCGGGGATCAAGGTGAGTGTGGAGAAGGAAAGAAGGAAGAAAAGCAGGCAATAGATCGGTCCGTCGGAATCATCCACGACTGTGTCTATGGCGTGATCAACACGAACCCACCCTATTAAGACCGTAAGAAAGGAGCACACACGCCACACGCGCGAGGACATATCTCTCGCCTCCTCCGCGGGCTCCCCCCTCTCTCTTTCCCGGCGTCCACATCCTTTGGCGACCACGGTGGGACCTCTAAAGCTAAGGGAAAGTCGCTTGCCATATTTCTTCGAATGAAAGCCCCTTCCATCAAGTAAGTCTTCTATTCACTCTCTTTATCTCCACGTTTGTTCGTATTTAGTTCTTTTCCCTTTAAAGTTGGAACCTCTCTTGCTCACCGCGTGGGCCCTAACTCCTTGGCTCCCGCGTGAGCCGCCTCCCATTTCCCCACACACCGCGTGAGTGGTACATCATCGGCCCCGCGTGGCCCTCTCTTTCTGTTGATCCTATCAAAGGGGCACCAGCTGCTACCCTTTGCTAGGACGTTTGCAAACCGAGCTCCGCGAGCTCGAAGCATCTACAAGCACCGACTCCCGCGCGAGTCAACTCTACTTTTAATACCTTTTCATTTAAAAAAGCATTGTCGTTTATTGCTTTCTCAGCATCATATCACCTTTATGTCCCCGCGGGACCCCTTGCTTTATAGCTTTCTTAAAATTTGCCGATTCCCGTTAAAAATCACGATACCGCGACGCCTTTGGCGGCGCGGGCACTGAGCACCTGCAATTCCCCGAAACTCGCTTTTAGTTCACGCTTCTTGTTTCACTTCCAACCCTTGTCACTCTTACTACCTTCTAATTTTCAGCATGCAAACCTGTCTTAGTGTTTAAATTTCTTTGTGTACCATCATCTCTTAAGTTCCTTTGTACTTCTCTCACGTTGTGTTGCTTTTATTTTATCTTTATTCTGCTTGCTCCTTTATCCTTGCTCATTCTCTTGCATTAGCTTGCATCGAGGTACCGGTTCCATCCGGCCTCGTAGGTCATCCCGAGAAGGGGTCTCACTCTCCTCCCAAAGCCATACACATCCAAAACACCATTCTTGGTGGATCTCGACTTCTCTTCCGGGATTCCTCTCGGTTGACTAAGTTGGTTTCCGCCAAGGCCTCCGTAAGTCCCCGGACGTGAAGGATTCCCTCTTCACCAATCGAGTGCAGTTGTACCATTTCCCCCAAAACCCGAAGTTTCCCCATTACCTATCGGTGTGAGAAATCGTTTCACCTTACGTTGCTCGGCGTTGTGTGAGCATAGGGTCCCACCCATTTATTGGAGTGGACAATACTTTGCTAAACAAGCCACTAATCTAAGGTTGGAGCACAAAAAATTTTTTGCGCTAAGCATTCCAAGTCTTTGCTTTAACTTGTTTGTGTAACCAAAAGAAAAAAGAAAAAAAAAGGGGGGGGACTCTCTCCTACAAAAATCTAGAAAAGTCACCAAAAGAAGTTGTTCCTTTGAGGTAAAAAACTTCTCTGATCACGACAATCAAAGAAAATAACCTCTAAGAAGCAATCCAAAAAAATCTTTGTCGAAAACTTTGCTTTCGGATAAAAACTTGTCTTCTAGAATTAAACGACCCAAAAAGAAAAATCTGCTCAAAAGAAAACACCCAAAAACAAGAAGAAAACTTCGTCTTTCTTTGCTTTATGCCTGTGTCGCTCAGGTCCGGACGAGTCATCATGGATCAACATTGCGAGCAAGCAGAGTATGAACAGGCCTACTTTGGGGCAGAAGGCGAGCCGTCACTCCTTCCCGACGCCGTCTGTATGCCGTTAACGAACCAGAGCTCCCGGCCGAGCCGGATCAAGTTTCTCCTCCACCCAACCCGGGTTCCCTTTGGGAGGCATTCTCTCATGCCGACCCCACCCAACTTCAAGCCATCGAGGCTATTCTCAAGGGCAAGTCGCCCGCCAATCATGACCCTCTCACCGGTGGTTTACGTGTTTCTACCCCTCGTTCAGTAGCACGTCGACCCGATACAGCCGCCCATGGCCATTCCTATATCGGGCCATCGCCCACAAGTTCTCCTCATCCAGTGGCTATCCTAAACCACCCGGATCCAAATTTGGCCGCACCATCACGGCCACCAGTCTTCTCTTCTAATCATCTTAATCTTCCCCGTCAAGCAGCATGTCCAGCAACCCACATTCCATGTCCGTCCGCTTCGGCCTCGTTGCCCCCCCCTCCGGTGTATCAACCACCCCCTCCGCCTCCAATTGTTCGAGAGCCCTCTGTTGAGCAGGCCATGCTAATCCGCCTAAGTCAGATGGAGGAGCAGTACAAAGAAATTCTCCGGCGGGTTGGCACCAAAGTTGCCCCTGAAATATCTCTCCCCTCGCTCCCTACTTTCCATCTTCCTCACTCCGAAATGCCGGTGTTCTGCCGTTACAACGGGTCCGGCAACCCCTTCCTCCACGTCAAAGACTTTCTATACGAATCCGTCACATAGCAGAATGATCCGAGAGCCCTTGCTTTTCTATTTAGAAGATCATTGGAGGGCTCGGCGCTTGAGTGGTTCTATTCACTTGATTCAACGGAGGCCGGTAACTTTGATATTGTCAAAGCCAAATTTTTGCGGAGATATCAAGACCGAGTTGGAATAGCCTACTCCATCACCGACCTTGTAGCCGAGAAAATGAGAGAGAATGAGGACTTTACACAATATCGATAGATGGAGGTTGATGGCCGAGAAGCTTGCATATACAATTTACGAGCCGGAATTAGTCAAGATGATCATTGCTAATACCGTACGGCTTTGAAGAATATTTTGGCCTTGCATTATCCCACGAATATGCACGATTTGTATGAAGGGGCAAGATACATTCAAACTCAACTTAAGGATACACCAATCATGGAGCTATACAATCCAAAATATCAAGCCCTTAATGAAAGTGGGAGTGCTAATGTTGTAGGTAACCCAATAGAAAACCCTAGGCACCGACCTAGGAGCCCTACACAACATAGGATTATTTCTCAACAACTCCATCAGACTCATCAAAATCCTCCTCCTCAATTGATTGCTCGACCCATGGCTCCTTTGCCTCGACCAGTTCCTCAGCCCCAGGCGGTCGAACGATTCATGGACCATCCTCCTCAGTCGGTTGCACAACAAACCTTGGCTCCTCAGCCTCGATTAATCATTCAACCACCAACTCTTCAACCAATTACATCTCAACCTCAGCCGGTTGCACAACCCATTATTTTTCAAAAATATTCACAACCGCTAAGCATAATCAAACTCTTTCACAAGTTTGTGCCCCTACCCTGAGAATTAGAGTTGGCTCCCCTTGTTGCTAATCGGTCATGACAATCTTGGCCCGAGTCTCGAAACCAACCAATAATGAACCGAGATCAGGCGGGTGGGGAATCGAGCTTGAAATCAATAATTCTGCGATATACGACTCTCAACCTACCACTTTATTGCCCCTTGAGCCTGATTTATCCTCCATTCTTGAACAAACTCAAGAAGAAGTCAAGCGAAGAACAGGGATCTACATGTAGAAGAATGCGAAATCAAAATCTATGATGATCCTCCCGAATCTAATGCTTTATCAATTTTCTCCATCCCTCACGAACCCTTAGAACAAGGCACACTCTCCATCATTGAACAACCTAGGGAGAAGCTGACACTTAACAACCTTGGGTGGAGAATTATGGAGATGCTTGGATATCAAGCTAGCAAGGGCCTAGGTAAAGAATTACGGGGGATAGCACGACCAGTGCAAACCCTATTTTCAGTCACAAGGCCAAGACTAGGATTTTATGAATCAGCTCCTAAGTCTCAAAAGGGCAAGGCAAGGTTAACCATCACGATTGGAAGTTTGAGTGATCATTTTACAAAGGAGGAACAATTTGAGGAAAAGGATTATAGCCCACGATCGATTCCTCGACCCTTGAGAATATTGGGGCCACCCACGAGGCAACCCATAAAGAAGGTTGAAGAAGAGAAAATCCAATCGCAAGTTGGCTAAGGCTAGAGGCAAAGAATTCCAGGACCCCCTCCAGCGGGCATTCATTTATATGGCAACTTTGTTAGGGCCGAGTTAGTCAACAATCAATCAAGTAGAGGGCTCCGGGGGAATAGATTATTAGGACCACTTCTAACTAGGCAATCCCCTCCCCAACTTCTTTCTCGAAGGTCATCTCAACCTTCTAAATTGGGCCCTAGAGCCCATTTAGGTCAATCGAGCCACAAAGCCCATTGTCGATGCTCGAGTTTACAAGCCCTCTCCCGAGTCTCTAAGCTTGGATTCTCAAATCCTCAATCATTTTTCGAAACCGGGCCCAAGTGCCCAATGCTCCTCTATATTGGGCCCATATGCCCATCATCCTTCCAAATCGGGCCCTTGTGCCCAGCTTCGCGTTTCTAAATCGGGCCCACGTGCCCATCATCCTTCCAAATCGGGCCCACGTGCCCATCAACTTTCTAAATCGGGCCCGTGTGTCTATTTTTTAGAATCAAGTCTATGTGTCTACCCTTCTAAACTAGGCCCATGTGCTCATTCTTCCAAATCGGGCCGACATGCTTATCATCTTCCTAAATCGGGCCCATATGCCCACCCTCTAGAATCAAGCCCCTATGCCTTCCCTCCCAAATTGGGCCCTTGTGCCCAACCCCTTTCTAAATTAGGTCCACGTGCCCATCATCCTCCCAAGTCAGGCCCTCGTGTGCATCATCTTTCTCAACCCGGGCCCACGTACCTCTCCCTCGGCACTCCCATCAATTCTTGGGCCATGGCCCTCACCCCACCTTTCCCCCGATCGGGCCCACGTTCCCACCAATTGGACCCATGTGCCCATCCTTATGAATCAGGCCCAAGTGCCCGACACTTCTCTACATTCGGCCCTCGCGCCCAACATTCTCTTACTTCGGGCCCACGAGCCCACACTCCCAAATCGGTCCATGCACCCATCATCAATTTCGATCGAGATTCATATACCACTCTTTCTACCTCATCATCCATTCTCGGGCCACGGCCCCCACTTCATCTTTCTCAACCAGGCCCACGTGCCTCTCCCTCAACACTACCATCAATTCTTGGGCCATGGCCCTCACCTCACCTTTCTCAGTCAGGCCAACGTGCCTACTAATTGGACCCATGTTCCCATCATTACAAATCGGCCCCTAGTGCCCGACACTTATCTACATACGACCCTTGTTTTCTTACATCGAGCCCGCGTATGCCGTCATCCTTCCAAATCGGGCCCTCGTAGCAGAGTCATCATTTTCAAACAGGCCCATGCATCCCTCCTTCAATTCTTGGGCCATGGCCCCCACTCTATCCATTTCAATTAGGCACATGCCCCGATCAACCCCACCAGTTGGGCCCACGAGCCCATCGTCTTCCCAAGATAGGCCCACATGCCCACTCTTCCATACCAAGCCCACGCGAGCCTCCTCCTCCTAAATCAGGCCCATGTGCCCATCCTCAATCACCAGGCCCGAGCGTCCATGTCTCTAAGTGGGCCCACGAGCCCGACTTCCCCTATTATGTACCCCATTCCTTCAACCGGGCACACAAACCCAATCGGTTCCTCTTTGTCGATTTCACGTGCCTTGTTTCCTTCATCAAGCTCGCATGTCCGTTCTCATTCCTTCAATCGGGCCCATGTGCCCAACTCCACTACTAAATCAGGTCGTCATGCCCACATCTTCGGTTAGGTTGACACCCCCATTGTTTTAATTATTTTCTTTTTTCAATTCGGCCATTGTGTCCATTTTTCAAATTGGGTCATAGCACCCCTATTTTCAATTATGTTTTTTCAATCGGGCCTTCGCGTCCTTGGTTTATTCATGCATTTTCAATCGGGCCCTAGCGCCCATGTTTTCAATTAGGCCATTGTGCCTTTATTTTAATTATGCATTTTCAATTAGGCCCTAACGCCTATGTTTCAATCAGGCCATTGTGCCTTTATTTTAATTATGTGCTTTCAATTGGGCCCTAGCGCCCGTGTTTCAATCGGGGCGGGTTGCGCCTTTATTTTAATTATGCATGTTCAATCGGGCCCTAGCGCCCGTGTTTTCAATTAGGCCATTGCACCTTTATTTTAATTATGCTTTTTAATCGGGCTGTAGTGCCCATGTTTTTAATCATGCATTATGATCGGGCCATTGTGCCCTTATCTTCAATTATGCTTTTTCAATCGGGCCATTGTGCCCTTGTTTTAATCATGCTTTTAATCAGGCCGTTGTGCCTTTATTTTAATTATGCATTTTCAATCGGGCCTTAGTGCCCCTGTTTTCAATCAAGCCATTGCGCCTTTATTTTAATTATGCTTTTTCAATCGGGCCGTAGCGCCCATGTTTTTTAATCATGCATTGCCAATTGGGCTGTTGGGACCTTGTTTTTAATCATGCTTTGTCAATCGGTCCATAGTGCCCATGTTCTTGATTATGTTTTTTTTCAATCGGGCCATCTTGCCCCTCATGTCTCCAGATCAGGCCATCATGCCCCTTATCTTTTAATCAAGTCATCACGTCTCTCAACATTCTAAATCAACTCATCATCCCCCTTTTCATCTTTCAATTGGGTCATCGTGCCCCTTTTCGTCCAAATTGGGTCATCATGCCCCGCCTCCTTTTGTCGGCCCCACAAGCTCACTCCTTTTATTAGGCTCCCAAGCCTATTTGTTGTCTTATTCCTTTCAATCTAGGCAACAACCCTTTATTCCAATAGAGTGAAAATGTTCCATGATGGTATCTCAAACCTTTCTCAACATCATCATCAAACGCCAACCCTTGCAAACTTTATACATCTCCCCATCATCGCGTTACCGAATGGGAAAAAGTGGAAGTAGCAAGGCAGGTCAAGGCATGAACAAGCGCCAACTACACCGTCCTGGCAGCGCCGTCACCAACAACGAAGTTCATCCTCTCCTCGGGTACTACATGCATGTATTCATCATTATCATGTTATCCCCGAGGCATTCATTTTCAAAAGTATTTGCAAGTATAATCGTAACATGTCTTAAAAATGCTTTGCGTAGAGAGGATAGCTGAGAGAATTTGATGATGTTCAAGTATGTTTTCAACCAGAATGAAAATGAGTGGCACAAGGTGAGGCATAGTGAATCATCCATGGAATCATCTCTTCTTAAAAATGTTTTTACAAAAAAATCATAAATACTCAAAATTGAGAGGATGGCTATCATAAGCCAAATTCCACTAGTTCTTGGGTGCCCCTAACTTGTTCTTTAGGAATTAAGAGTAGGCACCATGCTTAACATCACTTGCCTATATTCCGGAATCCTAATGACTAGACACCGGAAAGAAAGATAGGCAAAGTTTAGAAGGAAGGTTCGCCCTATTCTATTCTCTTCTTATTTCGGTCCAAAGTAGATGTAGGGGACTAGAAGGAGGAGTATTGAAAGTGCCCACCGCCTTAGTAGGAGATCGTCTCGAAGGTCCAACTTCTCGAAAAGAAAAATGGTGCCCAAAGATGGGCAATGACCCCTCGGTCAACAAAAGAAAAGACACATCGAATGAGTACCACAAAAATAGCCCAAGAAAAGAAAATAAAAAGCTCGAAAAGATGGGCAATGAACCCCTCAGGTCAAATCAAAGAAAAAATATACAAGACACGAATGTGGGCTACCAAAGAATATGGGCAAATCAATAAAAGAAGGAAGGACCGAAGAAGGCTGAACTCTAATGGGCAATTGGGCATTAGTAGAGAAACAAATTCAAAATCCCCGAAGTCTCACAGAAGACTTGCCCCGAGTATTCTTCCTTCTTTAACCTCCATGGGTAAGGCAAACCAACCCGATCTAGGCAAAACCTAGCCGATGAATGGTAAAAGGTCAAAAGGATTCCGAATAAAAGGCCTCCAGGACCCATCACGTGGTGCATGCCCTTGCCCCTTGGAGAACAATTGGGGACACCCATTACAAGTGGATCAAGGCAAATGACAACCATCCTCTCTATAAAAATTAGAAATTTAGAAAAGAAAAACAAATTGAAAAGTCTCAAAAAAAAAAATCAGGAATTTTCAAAACTAAAACATTTTTCAAATGATTTTCACATTTAGTCTTGCATGCACCGAAATTTTAGAACTCAAACAAACTTGAAAATCTTTAAAACAAAATCATTTTAATTGCATGCCCTTTGCATTTAGTTTCAATCTGGCATTCATCAAGTTCTCAAAATTCAAACAAATCAAAACATTTTCAATCATATGCTTTCACATCCGCATTTAATTTTGGTCTTGCACAAAAAAAAAAAATCTAAAAACCCACAAAATTGAAAAATCTTCAAACATTTTCAATTATGCATGCATATTTAATTTCAGTTGTGCATGTCTCTTTTATGTAATGCATGCTTAATTTCTTCTTATCATTTTTACCTTTTGAAGAGGCTTACATCCCTTGACAAAGGATCAAGGCAACACGCCTCCTCGTACGAAGGAACTAAGCCACAATAAAGTTCTAATCATCTTTGTTCAAGTCAATGCGGAAATGAAGACCCCATACAAGGGAGCTCATGCATCAACTCTCTTTCTCAAGCACTTGAATTAGAGATGGCAAAACAACAAAAGTTAGAAAATAGAAAAATCAAGAAAGAGGGTTTCCAACCCACAAGTAGGACTTGCATTTTAGTATTGCATCTATCAAAATAGTAGTATTTGAAATGTTGAAGACCACAGTTCGAAAACACGGCCCGAGAACCCCTCCAACAAAATCAAGGACGGAACGGTTGTTCAATGAACACACGGATAAGCCAAAATCACGAGTTTTGGGGACGACGGTTCTTGATCGAGTATCACGACCCACCACTCGTGATCTATATCTTCAACTATGTTCCTTAATATTAATTTTTATTTCTTTCTTTCACCCAGCATGCATCCGCATACATCATCTGCATTTGATTATCATCGTTATGGTTGTCTTCATGAAGATCATTCTCTCTGACCAAACAAACGAGTGTTTATATTGAGATGAGAAGCTATTCCAATCCAAGCCGGATCGTATGTTCCCGCAAGGACCCGGATGAATCCCAAAGACTTAATTCCAATTGATTGGAGGTTCTTTTGATTTTTAAAATCAACCACTGTTCAGCCCTTCTTGGTACAAGCACACCACAAGGCGGGCCGCTAGACCAAGATGAACTCACGAGCCGCGCTCGAGGTTCCCGCACGCGGGGAGCAGGCTTTTATTTTCCTCTCTCGTGCCCACGGCACATCTCGTCTCAATCAACCACGAAAGCGGTCTAGAAGATACAAAAGGCAATTGCGGAACTTGAGAAGGCTCAATTCACCTGGTCGGGTCGTGAGTCGCGTATGCAAATCTACACCTTGACGCCGGTTTTCGGTCCGCCATCACTTCACTCCGCTCTACCTCGCTACGGTCACTTCCGCTACACTCCGCATCGCTCCCGCAAACCGACGTCAAGGCGAGGCAAGGTTTGTAGATACGCGGGTCGGCCCGATTGTGGGAAGAGCAATCTCGTTTCTATAGTTAACAACTTGTTTTCTCCCGATCGAGAGGTCGGTTTAACATAAAGACGATCAAATTTCGGGGAAATCTTGAGGCGTCCCGACGCCGCGACGCCACAGCGTCTTAACGTCGAGCGCCCTTTGGCATCTCCCGCCTTTTCAGCTTTTTGACCGGCCGGACGGCCACCGTACCCAGAGGCGTGCAAAAGTACAAGCGCTCCTCTCGGGAGCGCGCTGCAATTCCGCCCGTGACAGCCGGCTTTTCGGACGGTCAGCGATGCGTTGTCGAAATCGTACCAAGGGTCCGGGCGCTCCGCCCGTCGAAGCACCTGGATTCCCGCCCGACAGCGTCACCGCGAGGGCTCCGCATGCGCCGAACTTGCCGGTCGCGGCTGACGGCCGTAGGTCGTAGGTGCTCCCCGTCGGAGCGCCGGGATTTCGGCCCGACAACCGCCGCACGACACGCGGGGTGGTAGGTGGCGGCGGGTATGGTCGGACGTGCTGACCCGCCCGACTTGTCGGCGGATTTTCAGGCGCTCCCATGCCGCGACGCCAGGCGTCCTCAGGGCGGAGCGCTAGGGTCACTTTTGCGCATCTATAAAAGGAGACCCTTCTCCCACATTTAAGAGGTTCCAAAAAAAAAAGAGAGAAAGGTTCCAGGAGAGAGGTTCCAACCTTCCAAGCTCCCAAGAGAGAGTTTAAGGAGCGAGAGAGAGGGATTCCCCCAGGCCTTATCTCCCCTAGAGCTTTCTTGAGCCTTCCAACATCCCCCCACCACCTTCCGAGCCTCTCCATCCCCCCTTCCACCCCTTCCATTCCGCTCATTCAATACTTCTCAAAAACCATTCAAGACCCCCTGCCATCATACCATCGAAAGCCATTACAAAGAGTGCCGAAGGAAACCTCCAAAACCAACTAGGAATCCGATCTCTCGTCATTGGAACCGGGAGAAGATTGCATTGAAGGCTGCCGCGAAGGGGCTAGAGCGCTCCCTCGACGCGACGCTGGGAGACATTCGGAGCGCCCGCAATTTCCGAAACCGAAACACCGGAGCTTCTCTACAATCTTCTTCCTTACTTTACTCTCTCCTTTATTGTTCATTTGGGTTTCATTATGCATGTTGCATTAGTATAGCATAACGCATCTTATTCTTAGGTCATTTAGATCTTCCCTTAAGAAGGGGTTAGGAGTTAGTCCTAATCCGGTTCGTTCAACCCCTTTTGTCATTGCTCTTCTTTCTTACGAATAATTCTTGCTCCATCTTTAGTTCTAATCGTTGTGCTTTCATTCATACTTTCTTTTCGAATAGCGAGTTTCTCCAAGGCTCTTCTTCCCCGGCCGGCCGAGGAAGGAGAAGATAGAACCCCGCAATCTCCCGACTTACCGAGGTAACCGGTCACTCTCACTTCCTTTACTAGTTCATTTCTTTTACTTCTATCATCGGAGCCTCTTTGGCTCCACAGCGACCACACCATCCCTTCCTCTTTCGGTCTATAGGTTAAGTTAGTGTTGAAAATGCCACTGCTATCCGATCTTCTTTCCCTTCGATTCTCCTCACGACCCGGACCGGTCCTTCGATGCCCAAGTGACATCAAGGGTTGAGTAGTCCAGGGATCAAGGTGAGTGCGGAGAAGGAAAGAAGGAAGAAAAGCAGGCAATAGATCGGTCCGTCGGAATCATCCACGACTGTGTCTATGGCGTGATCAACACGAACCCACCCTATTAAGACCGTAAGAAAGGAGCACACACGCCACACGCGCGAGGACATATCTCTCGCCTCCTCCGCGGGCTCCCCCTCTCTCTTTCCCGGCGTCCACACTCTCGTCACCATCACCTTCTTCCTCCCATGGCAATCATACCAGCACTGTTGCCTTCTTCCTCCTGTGGCAGTCATACCAACGTTCTTGCGTTCTTCTTATTTGAATAGCAGGTTCATCCCAAACCCCTCCCAATACCCCATATTACCACCACCATAACCTTCAAAATTGCAAGTAGCCCCGATAATGAATAAAATTTTTTCTTGCCTAAAGTTACAAAGACCCTTGTTATGCACATATTATTATCCTCTTTAATGGTGAATGGTTCTTGTAAATTTTATAATTTTATTATCCTTTTTACATACAAATGGAATTCATTATTACAAAGATGGATATAGAGCATCAAACAACCTCTACATCTTGTGGGGTGGAAGGAAGCCCAAGCCCTCTCAGTAGCAAAGTGTGCATTCAACAAAGATGTTCCTTCTTTTACTATTGGAAGCACTTGGCTGGCATACATTTCAAACCGTCTTGAAACAAACTCTGTTTGCCAATTTTTTGAATCTTCCAGACTACCAATTCATCATTGAGATTATCAAGAAAATTCTTCTACTACACTAAGGAGGTGAAGTCCTCAACATAAACATACAAGAGATAAGGCTAAGTTCAAAATATGCGGCCCTAATTTTAGACTTACTTGATATGGGTACACCAATTGACTTGGACATGAGTAGGAAAAGTAAACTACACAACATTTTCTCTTATGGTGTAAATGCCAACAAAACTGCCATTTTACACATCCTTGGAAAGCTTATAAAATCTAATACTCCAAGAGATGTGAATAACACAATTAGCTTATGGATTGCATTTATTTGTTCATTTTTTTGTCCCAATATCAATTTTTGTGTGTCATAAAGATCTTCTATATCATTTAAAAGATATTGATTCAATACACACCTATAATTAGGCGAACTATGTACATAGCATTTTGTTGGACCAGTAGGAAGATGCTGTGGAAAAAAATCAAGGCTAATAAATCACTATCCTATCTACTAGGGTGTGTGGCCATCATACTTGTAAGTTCGCACTACTCTAATATGATCTTCCTAGTATGGAAATTTTATTTACCATATATCTTAGGCACAACTATAATAGTCGTTATGTATCCCAAGCTTTTTTCATTAAACACATTGTCAGCTTGAAGCCATTTTCTAGGAGGAATTTTCCACGCCTCTTGAAGTGGAATGTATGGTTGTTGAGAAAAAAATGTTGATTTCACTAACATTCTTGGCATATGATTAAGCTATTACTAAATCCTGACTAACCTATTACTAACTCATGAGTAACTCATTTCTGATCGATGACTAATACATTACTAAACCTTGACTAACCTATTATTGAACCTTGAATTACCGATTACCATCATCTCACGGCCAAACCGCTATTGATCCACGAGTAACACATTACCGACCCATGACTAAGCCATTATCGAACCCTGACTAAGATGTTACCGACCCATGACTATGCTATTACTGACCGTGACTAACTCGTTACCGACCCATGGGAAACTCATTACTGACCCATGAGAAACTCTAATTAACTTGTTGTGACCCACTAGTAACTCGTTACTGACCTATGACTAAGTCGTTACCAAATCTTGACTAACCCATTACTAACCGTGACTAACCCGTTATTGACTGACGAGAAACTCGTTATTGACCTATAACTAAGCTGTTACCGAACCTTGACTAACCTATTACTAACCCGTGACTAACCCATTAATGAATCATGAGTAAGTCGATACTGACACATGACTAAGATGTAACTGAATCTTTACTAAGCCGTTATTGACTATGACTAACCCTTTATTGGCCCATGACCAACTTGTTATTGACCCGTGAGTAACTTGTTACCCATGATTAAGCAGTTATCGAACCCTAACTAACTTATTAGTGACCCATGAGTAACTCGTTATTGACCCATGGCTAAAACATTACTGAGCCCTTACTAACCTATTACTAAACCCTAACTAACTGGTTACTGTCGTCTTATAGCCGAACCATTACTGACCCATGAGTAACCATGACTAAGATGCTATTGAACCCTAACTAACTTGTTATTGAGCCCTAACTAACTGATTACTATCATCTTACGGCCGAACTGTTACTAACCTATGAGTAAGTCATTATTAACCCATGTCTAAGATGTGATTGAACACTGACTAACCCATTACTTAACCATGAATAACTAGTTACTAAAAGTAAGTATAGGAAAAGTATGGCAACTAAAACCGTGAAGTCACTAAAACCACAAATCCATAACTTTATGTAGCACTAGGAAAAGTAGGGACAAGTAAAAGTATGCTAGACAGCTACCTTATCCAAGACCACCACCTAAGTAAAATACCACAAAATAAGATGATGCTCCAAAAGTAATGATTAGATTTTAGTACAAGTCTCGCTTAATGGAATCAAAGTCAACAAAAGTAAATTCACTATCATCTCCATCACCTATTTTGTTCAAGAACTTGACACAACTTGCAGCATGCATCTTAACTTCGTTAGCCAACCCCTTTTGTCTAGCCAATTCCAATTCCAACAACGCAATGAATTCTTGCAGATGCTCAACAAGAATGGTATTGTCATAGCAACAAGGCATTCAACCCAACAAAGTTCTCAATTGATCACACCACATAAAGAACCTACAATGTTCAAACAGTACAAGAAAGAAGGAACTGTGGTGATCTAGACTTTGACTTATGACATACAATAATGAATATGAGATTTTTAAAGAAAATGGATATCACATATCACCATTACCATGCATTTATAATATTTTTGGCCTTCGTCCAGCTTTGTTTGACATTCTCCGACATCATAATTTTTATGTTACAAGTGCATTGTAGCTTGGAAATTGATGGAGTCCTGACCATAGCTACATGGTGTGATCAATTTCCAATAAATAACCTGTAGAAACATGATACATGGTGCAAAAAAATTAAGATATACTAACTATAACAAGTAAGAGGACATGCATTTCATACCTATTCACATGCTTGATATATGCACAAAAATCTTAATCTATAATAGGAATGTATGCCCTACAAGCCAATCATATATGATATGATTCAACATTTCTAGATAGATCTTATTCAAATAATTAGGCAAATTTTCATTATAAGCTCTTATTAGATGCAAATATCATAATGAAGTTCTTGATTAAATGCAATGATGAATAAATCTTGATGAGATCATGATAATGAGATTGATCATTTAGAGGCATTTGATCTAAATATTCCTAGTCATAGCATACTTGAGATGGGACATCAAGGATCCGAATAGATTAGTGTACGTGATATTTTATCATTTAATGAGAATGACTGATCACATTGGTCATTAGTGTGGAGACACTGAGATACACTTACAGGTGCTCATTAGTTGAATGAGTTCACTGAACTGACCGAATTAGAAACCTTGAATGGTATCTTACCTAATTGTCAATCAGGGTTGTCTATCATCACGGTTGCATGGTTGGACCTTTGACCTGAGTCACCAAAGATACCTTGTTAGGTGGAATTTGTGCTTTGACCATTGACTTATGGATCACCATTTAGATGGTCCAGTATAGTGATGGATCGGGTACAAAGAAAACCCAATGGAGGTAATTGAGCGGACAATAAGAGATCATCCACTCTCGGTAAGTGAGAGTGAATGTTCTATGGGATAATACTCTAAATCCCTGGCCAGTGTAGATAGGATAATTGGAAAAGAGTTTTCCAATTGATCCAATTCCGAGTACAAGATCTTATAGAGTCGGTACACTAAGGAGTTGACAGTCGATGCCGTACTCCTTTCCGACCGGGACATTGGATGGATGAGGGTTTATATCCATGCGGTAGCTGATGATGTAAACGATCAATGGAGATGAGGTTATCCCCATAGCCATTTGGGATCATGAGATGTGGCTTGTACCCTTCATGATCGGTAGGCTGATTAATCTGTTATCGGATAACAGATTTAATTAAATTAAATAGAATTGTTCTATTTTATTTAGGCCTCAACCAAATAGGCTATTGGGCATAGTGGGTCACACACATAAGGACTTATCCACAAGTACAGAGGCAAGGGCATAATTTATGGAGATTTTGAGTTTTTAAGAAAAATTCCATAATTCTTTATAAATACTAATGGTTTCAGCCAAACCCAATCAAGCTAAGGGTGAAAACCACGTCCCTAGCCTCCTCCCTACCTCCTCCTCTCTCTAGAAGGTGTCCATGATTGATGGAGCTCCGTTCGGGAAGAGTTCTTGAGGCCGGCGCGAAGGGAGAACCTGTTGTAGATGAAGTTCATGTGGATACTACTGGAGACCAAACATTTGAACGGTTTGAAGAGCTTGAAAAGCTCATATCCTTCCTCTCCATGGGATTATATGAATCCCAATCAAGTATATTCAAACCCGATTTGATCAGTTTTCAGTTTTTATCGTTCGGTTCCTATTGAGACAGATTCTAAAGAAACCCATAGGAATCGTCGCTTCCCCTGCACCAAATTTTTATGGACAATTCCTTATAATCTACATATGTTCGCATGCTTATCATTGATAGAAATGTATGCCGTACAAGCCAATCATATATGATATGATTCAACATTTCTAGAAATATCTCATTCAATTAAATAGGCAAAACTTCGTTACTAGCTTTTATTAGAAGCGTATATCGTAATGAAGTCCTTGATCACATGCAATGATTATTGAATCATGATGAGATCATGATAATGAGATTGATCATCTAGAGGTATGTGATCTAAATGTTCCTAGTCATAGGATCCTTGAGACGGGACATCAAGAATCCGGATAGACTAGTGTGTGTGATGTCTTCTCATGTGATGAGAATGACCGATCTCATTGGTCATCAGTGTGGGGACACTGAGATTCACACATAGGTGCTCATTAGTGGAATGAGTTCACTTAATTGACCAATTTAGGAAAACCTGATCGGTATCTTACCGAACTGTCAATCAAGTTATTCTTACATCTCAATAGCATGTTGGATCTTTAAGTTAAGTCACCAAAGATGTCTTATTGGATGTATCTTGTACTTTTATTATTGACTTATGGATCACCATCTTGATAGTCCAGTATAGTTGATATATTGGGTGCAAGAGAAACCCAGTGGAGGCAATTGAGTGGATAACAAGGGATCGTCCACTCTCAGTAGGAGAGAGAGAATGTCCTATGGGATAGTACTCTAAATCCTTTGCCAAGGTACTTAGGATAATTGGGAAAGGAGTTTTCCAATTGTTCCAAATATGAGCATATGATCTCATAGAGTTGGAATATTTAGGGGTTGACAGTCAGTGCTGAACCCCTAACCGACTGGGACATTGTATGAACAAGGATTTAAATACATGTGATAATTGATGATGGAAAGGCTCAATTGATGTTATTTAACTTTTCAAAGTCATTTGGGATCATAGGATGTGGCTTTTACCCTTTATGATCAGAAAGCCGTAAAAACTGTTATCGGATAACAATTTTGCTTTAATTTAAATGAATTATTCTTTTAAATTAATTAAGGCTTCAACCAAATTGACTATTGGGCCTAGTGGGTCACACACAATAGATCTGGTCAATAAGATGAGGGCATGGACGCAATTTTATAGAAGTTTTGGATTTTTGTGAAAATTTTTATCTTCTATATATAAATGGCTTATGAAGCCAAACCCTAACAAGCCATAGGGCTGGAGCACGTCCCAAGCATCCTCTCTTCCTCCTCTCTTCTCTAGAAGGTGATCTCCCACGGTCAAGCTTGGATCTGGAAGGTTTTTTGAGGCCTAAAGGAAAGGAGAACTCGTCTATTGAAGCAGATCGTGTGGATACCGCTAGAGACCGGACACTTGAACGGTTTTCAGCAAGGAGGAATGTCCTCTCTTCATCCATGGTAAGGGATTTTTGAAATCCCATGAGGTACTCTCATTCTACTTCATATTCGGTTCCCGATTTTACTCTTTCGGCATCGACCAAGGCAAAGATCATAGTTTCAAGGAATCAAATATTTTTTCGGTGACATGTATTGATTCCTTACAATCACCCATTTGTTTACTCACATACATTAGCATGTCTAAATAGCTTATATTAGTCTGTGTAGTAGGAACTGAATCCTAAAAAGAGAAATGTGGCTGCTATGACAACATTAGCAAAGGATTAGTAAGTAGAATGTCTTGTCGATTTAAGTCCTCTTCTTGACCCCTAATAGGTGGAAGATAATGTAGGGAACTGGGCCTATCTGCATGCTTTTCCTTTTCCTTCTCTCCATACATGACTTTATTCTGCGCCTTCGACCCTTCTCAGGTCTACCTTTTAGGACAAGAGGGCCTTCATCTTGTCCATCTCCCACTTCAACATCTACCTGTTATGGTAAAGAATAAGTTTACAACCTATTCCACGTTGAAATAGCAAGCATGCATATAATGCCACACACCTCTACTAGCCTTTCATTTGTCTGATCATGTGAGGTGCTTGCAATGTCAACTTCACGGAAAGGAGTGGTGGGCAATACAGTTGCGAATTCCTCTTGTGCATCTTTGAAAATTTTTAGCGTTGTCAACTTGGAGGTCAGGCTAGCACCTCAGAGAGAAAGAAATGGATGTGGTCATGGCTCCAAAATTAAAAGTGACAATAGAAATGCTTGAAAATTGACCATGTGTACCTTAATGGGGGGAGATGTGTGGGATTCCAACTTCCCCTTCTCTGGCTAGCTGAGGACGAGGAGCCCAAGTTTGCTCTTCGATGCTTCACCTAGGTTACACAAAACATGATAAACGACATGATAGAAAATTAGAATGACAAAAATAGTGTAGCATCTATGAAGAAAATGAACATAAACGAAGATTGGAAGAGAACACACTGGTTGGGGGCTAGAGCCTAACCCTTCTTTTTGGTACTTTTGGATATATGAATGTGATAAAATATGATGATGATGAAACACAAACTAAATGATGAATAAAATAATGAAGACTAGAAAAATCAAGCCTCGACGATGCCCTTGTAGATGTTGCAAACCATCTAAATGCTTCTAATGATGAAGCACACGCATATAAAGAACTTTCCACGAAAGCTTTAATCTCTAGGCAATCTGGTGACCCTTCAAGATTTTAGATCCCATGAGGGGAGGCTAGGGTTGTGAGAGATGAAGATCGAAAAGGGGGAGGATGAAATCCCAGAGTTGGAGGGAGAGAATTTGGATTTTTGATGAAGAAGCTCCCCCCATGGCATCTAGAGCACCTCTCCTTATACAGAAGGAAACTCAAGATAGCTTAAAATGGCAGGAAATAAAAGTCTTCTGTGTAAAAAATATATATGTCATGGTTCACTGAACGTGTCTGTTGATGGTGCCATTGAGGGCAAGGTGCTCTAGATTGAAACTGAGTAAATACCTTCTAAAATGGCAAAGATTTGCCTTCCTGGAGTATAACACATCCAGGTAGGCGGACATGCCTTTTTAAGAAGCCAGAGGCTAGGGCTGTAAACGGAGCGGATACAGAGCGGATATGACGTTTCCGTATCCGCTCCGTTTAGCTATTCGGATAATCCGTATCCGGTCCTAATCGGATACGAATACGGATCGGATATTATAAGTCGGATAATCTTCGGATTCGGAGCGGATACGGATAATATCCGCTTCGGAATGTTAATTAAATATTATTTAATTAATATATTTAATAATATACAAATACATAGAAATAAAATTATAAAATATTAAATTTATCATATATTTATCAATATTAACTTAGTATATTAATATATAATAAAGAATACTTAATCATATTTGTAAATATAATGATTTTAAATATATAATTATATATATTATGTATATATTATCAAAGGTGGATTCGGAGCGGATCTTAAACGGAGCGGAGCGGGCATTTCCGTGTCCGCTCCGATTAACATTCGGATAATATCCGTATCCGGATATCCGCTCCGACGGATATCTAAAATCGGATATTATCCGCCTAAACGGATACGAATTCGGAGCGAATCCGAATTTTATCCGCATCCGTTTACAGCCCTACCAGAGGCTTTCCTGAAGTTAAAAATGGCAGGTAGGTGGTTGAAACTTCGAATTCTAGAGTTAAAATGCATCTGGGTACCCCAAACGCATCTATTTTCAACTGCACAACTTTCTTCCACAGGCCACTACGAACAAACAAAAACTCAGATTCGACTGCCATTTGTTGCATATGAAAGCTAATAGGCTGAGAAAGAATACCACAATTAGAATGGGTAGAAAGCAGATATTTTATCCTCTATAAGCTTGGAAAGACAAATTAGTGTTGAAGAACATGACTTTCTTCAACTGCATGGTACGAGCAAATGGAAAATTAAATTAACTCTCCGTTTGCTATAAATAGAAGCTATTTGGCCAAGGTAAAACCCCGTTCAATTATAATTTACATTACCAATGAAGGTTATTCTCCAGGAGATGAATAATTGGACTAGCATAGATCGATCCTGGATTAACAAATATTACCTAAGAAAAATGAGTTTTAAGCTCTCAATCAAGCCAAATTGGCGTGTCTACAAAGCATGTGTTCATAGCTATCTTTAAATTTTACTACTATTGCACATAAGTCCACTATGTGTCTCAGACGATGCATATACCTCAATGATGTTAATTTCTTCTCATTAGTGCTACCCGTTTAATCTACAATGGCACAACTAAGAGTAACATTGCAAGCTCCCTTGGTCCATCTAGTCAAGGAATATTTTAGTGGCACAGTTCTAATTTGCAAATGTAAAAACACACGTATGACTTGCATAGTATGGCATAAAACTCATACTTCTGACATGAACATTGAACTACAATTTCTTCACTTGTACATATGTGTACCCAATGCCAATGATCGTCGAATATGGCATATGTGCTATGTCACGCCCCGGATTTCACAACAGGCACAGCGGAATAAATCCGGGTACGGTACCGGAGAAATAACCCCTAAATTACGTCGGTTTGGAAAAATAAAGAATCACAGGTCCCATTTCATTAAAATAAATAACTCAATCCCAAAAATAAATCATACCTGGATTTCAATATAAACAATTTATAAACCAAATTCTTTAATCTTCTTTCTGCACTAATCCTGATCCACTACGCTTCTGTTGCGCTACTCTGATTACCTGAAAAATGTTAAACGATTTGGAATGAGTCACACGGACTCAGTAGGACTTATACCCAACTTTCCTATTATACTAATCAACCTAAATGATATTAATATACATTAAAACTCAAAAATCACATTATAACATAATTGCTAAACTAATTATCACAATTCTATTACTTAATTGGGTTCTTTCCAAAATCGATTAACCGAATGAGCCTAACTCTACATGAACCAAACTAACTATACTAAACCAACTGATCTACTCTACATGTCCATGCAACCTGGACCTACATGCATTTATTTCTTTCCATCTGTCTGAGTAGATCATATGCTCCACTTGGCAGAACTCCACTCCAGCTCTAAATATATATAGAAGTACCATATAGTAATGCTAAATCCCATAGTACACCTAGGCAGAATGTACTTAGGATAAAGCACGATATCCGGGATCGAAGGATGCACCGGATCAATCTAATTCATCTGCTTCCCCAGGACCACTAACATAGGCCGGAGGAGTAAATAGTATATCACATGCATCACAGCATCAATAATATTTCACAAGTAAAAGCCATATAATTACTCAGACATTATAAATTCAACAGAACAAATAACCAGAATTACTGAAACACATTTGCCATTTCACTGAACCAGATATACATAATATCAAATCATGCAGAACAGTTCCTCAACTCATATTTCCAATGCAACAAACCCAATTCGGAACAATATGCAATCATGCACAGAATTCAATTATACTGCAATTCATGTAATTGACCCAATCAAAAAATATGCAACATAATTGGGCATATTAACTTCAATTAATCACAATTCCAAATCAATATATCAAATAATGCACTTTACATGGTCCAACCTGTCACGCCCCGTATTTCACAACAGGCGCAGCGGAATAAATCCGGGTACGGGACCGGGGAAATAACCCCTAAATTACGTCGGTTTGGAAAAATAAAGAATCACAGGACCCATTTCATTAAAACAAATAACTCAATCCCAAAAATAAATCATACCTGGATTTCAATATAAACAATTTATAAACCAAATTCTTTAATCTTCTTTCTGCACTAATCCTGATCCACTACGCTTTTGCTGCGCTACTCTGATTACCTGAAAAATGTTAAACGATTTGGAATGAGTCACACGGACTCAGTAGGACTTATACCCAACTTTCCTATTATACTAATCAACCTAAATGATATTAATATACATTAAAACTCAAAAATCACATTATAACATAATTGCTAAACTAATTATCACAATTCTATTACTTAATTGGGTTCTTTCCAAAATCGATTAACCGAATTAGCCTAACTCTACATGAACCAAACTAACTATACTAAACCAATGATCTACTCTACATGTCCATGCAACCTGGACCTACATGCATTTATTTCTTTCCATCTGTCTGAGTAGATCATATGCTCCACTTGGCAGAACTCCACTCCAGCTCTAAATATATATAGAAGTACCATATAGTAATGCTAGATCCTATAGTACACCTAGGCAGGTTGTACTTCGGATAAACCGCGGTATCCGGGATCGAAGGATGCACCGGATCAATCTAATTCATCTACTGCCCCAGGACCACTAACATAGGCCGGAAAAGTAAATATTATATCACGTGCATCACAGCATCAATAATATTTCACAAGTAAAAGCCATATAATTACTCAGACATTATAAATTCAACAGAACAAATAACCAGAATTACTGAAACACATTTGCCATTTCACTGAACCAGATATACATAATATCAAGTCATGCAGAACAGTTCCTCAACTCACATTTCCAATGCAACAAACCCAATTCGGAACAATATGCAATCATGCACAGAATTCAATTATACTGCAATTCATGCAATTGACCCAATCAAAAAATATGCAACATAATTGGGCATATTAACTTCAATTAATCACAATTCCAAATCAATATATCAAATAATGCACTTTACATGGTCAGACAACTAATAATATTAATTAACCACGTTCCATAATTATCATGCCATCAATTTCCATTCCAATATAAATATTAATGATTTAAGATCATTCTACACATGAATCGGATACAATTATAATCATAAAAGGTCATAAATCATTTCCATATAACAATTCATGTCATTCATAACATAAATCAGGTATAATTATAATCATAACAAGTCATATTTCAATTTTTATGAATTAATACAACCAATCTAATTAATCAACATAATATATCTAATTTAATAATTTTCTAAACCACATTAATTAAAAGTTGCATCTAACTAATGCAAATCATGAAACTATGCATGAATGACATGATAAACATCTAAATAATCACATGCAGACAATTAAATACATAACCATCATTTATTCACTATTTTCTAACTATTTATCTATTAAACATAGTTTTAACACATTAATTACAATATCATGTGCTAAGGATAAGTTGGGATGCCTACCTCAAGGAGTCCAGTGAATTTTCGAATCCAGAAAAACCCAAATCGATTCAATCCCAAGGTGATCGAGTCGATTGCGGCACCGGGGTATCCTCCAATCCTATTGGCATTAAAAATGGTAAAAGGGTTAATTAACTCACCCAATTTAATTAATAAAATAATTAGAAGGAGAGAGAGGGAGTAAGATAAGAGAGAGAAAGAGAGTGTGCGAGAGAGAGAGCTAGCGGGGAGAGAGAGAGAAGGGAGAGAAGGGGGAGAGAGTGCGTCGGGGGGGGGAGAGACGGGAGGCGGCGCAAAGCGCCGCCCCCCTCGCGGCGCAGCCGCATGCGCAGCGGCGCATGTGGTCGCCGCGCGCACACCGCGCGTGGGCGCGGTAAGTCAGGTGGGGGGGAGAGGAAGAGAAGGGAGAGAGCGCGAGGCGCGGGAGAGAGGGGGGGCGAGCGGCGGAGGCAAGGCGACGCCGGCGGCGGTCGACGGCGACGGCGACGGCATCCACGTCGACGGCAGAAGAAGAAGAAGAGGAGCAAGGGGTGCGCGACGGAGGAGGCGAGGGGGGGGGGCGACGCCGGCCGCGGCGAAAGGAGGAAGCAGAGGAGGAGGCGACATGGCGGAGAGGGAAACGCGGCGGCGACAGTGGTGGTCGCCGACGATGGCAACGGTGACGACGTCAACAGCGGCCCTCGGCGACGCCCGCGACGACGGAAGAAGAAGAAACGGAGAAGAAGAGGAGGGAGGAGAGGCGGTCGCGGCGGCGACCTCACGACGGCGGCTCGCGACACAACAACGGCGTCGACGGGGACGGGCTCGGGGAGACGACCACTAGAAGCGGGAGGGGGCCCGAGGGAGCTCAACGCGGCGAGACGGCGGCGAGGCGGTGTCCGACGGAAGAAAACGGGACGGAGGCGGTGAAGGAGAAGATTCGAGAGAGGAAAGAGAGGCAGCGAATGGAGGCGGTGAAGAAGGGGTACGTGGCAAGAGGTAAAAATTTTCGTTTTTTTTAAACCCCCCTTTTTTCACGATATTACATGCTAACATCATATGTTTCTAATAATAGGCCTATAGCTTTCACATATTGGTCCTCAAAAATGTTGTACACCACAGGTATGGGTGCAAACGAGCCGAGTCGAGCCGAGTAGTATGGTGTTCAAGCTTGGCTCGTTTATTTTACATGAGTTTAAGTTCGAGCATGAGTTTTAGCGAGTATGTGGAACCCTTGTTCAAGCTTGGTTCGTTTATTAATCGAGCCGAGTCGAGCTCGAACTCGAGTAGTAGTTAGACTAAAATTCAATTCATATTCAAACTTAAGTTATATACAAACTCTTTTATAAACCCAAAATCAATGAAAAGTCATTTGTGAAACTTTAGATTTAACTCATTTATGAAACTCAATATAAGTTTAAACACATTTTTTGAATTATTTAATATATTTAAGTGACAATATATAAATATTAATACTTAAAATTTAATTTTTAAAAATAAATATATAATATAATATTTAATCGAGCTGCTCGCGAGCTTATCAAGCCGAGCAGGAGTCTGTTCAAGCTCGGCTCGTTTAATGAGTCGAGCTTTATTTTTTGTTCAAGTTTGTTCATTTAACATAATAAACGAGCCGTGTCGAATTTTTATTGAGCCAAGTTTCGACCTACTTGTCGAGTGTATTGGTTTGTTTGCACCCCTAACCACAGGTGTGTACATTCGAATTGCTTGCTCCAACATCATGGATGGTACCATGCATCTTATAAAGGTTTGTCTCTTATTATGGTTAGCAATATCTTGCCTATACCTCCTATCTTTGAGAAGTTTTTCAAAGTTCTCAGAGAATAAACACATTGTTTGTTGTATATCTAAGTAATCATTGAGAACTTTGTTAATACTTTTACATCCCAAAGTGCTCACCACGTCTATTGTAAAAGTGAATCTTCCATACACCAATACCCACTTTTTTCTCTCCTCGAATAACCCTTTAAGCCATTTGTTGTCATTTAGTTGATATCTTGACAACATCTCCTACCATGCCCGTAAAAATGAGTCTTATTCTTCTTAATCGTATATACATTTTAAAAATCTCTCTTAAACGTGGTTGTGGCATTAAGCATAGTTTACATGCATTTTTATACTGTGCCATACACATATTCTATGGTTCATTTCAGTGGGTCTTGTATTATTGCATGGCTCATTGCTATGTCCTAATGGGTTAAGATAGTTTTTGACTCTTCGCCATGGATAACACTTACAAAGGTGTTGAAAAGTCATCTAAATGCATTAAATGTCTCATCATACAATAGAGCAGCACCAAAGATAATAGTCTGCTTATGATGGTTTACCTCTACAAAAAGAGTAAAAGGCCTCCCATATTTGTTGGTATTATATGTCGTGTCAAAACATACGACATCACCAAATTTTTTATAATCCAAATGCATTCTCGAATCTACTCAAAAATATATTTGATTTATGTAGACATGCAAAATTGACCTGATTCAGAGCTTAAGACTTATTCTACGTGCAACACCTCTATTGCACCATTAGAATCAAGATAAATAACCTTTTGGAGATGAGCCAAGGGTCCTGAGGGCGAGTCAGGAGCTTACTAGGTCATACAAGGAAGAGTTACATATTTTCGAACAGAGTTGTAATCACCAAGCGGGGGTCATATCCGACCCGATGACCAATATGCAATGGTTTATTTTTGTGTGTTTGAAATTTTTTAGTCATGCCATGTCCTTCCGTGTTCCACCATGTAGCCATTCGCTTACCGTTAGGGTTTCCCGATTGTCGTCAGGTCATTCCGGTCAGTACCAGGGGCTTTAGGGTGTACCCGGTTTGTCCCATTGAATCTAGACTAGTTGGCCTACTCATACCTCCACCAAGTGCCTTTGGGTTAACTTGGTTATTGATTCTAGTCTTTTTTGTTGCCATTGAGCCTTGTTGAACACTGTTGTACCTTTTTGGTCACCGTCGGGATTTTCTGAGTTCTCCAAATTCTCTTCGCTCATTTTCAATCATTCAGAGTCATTCAAGTTACCCCCATCTTTCTGGTCATTATTCCAAGTTTTCGGGATTACCCCCGTCTTTCCGGTCATCATTCCAAGTCTTTCGAGTTACCCCCATCTTTCTAGTCATCATTTCGAGTTTTTTCGATCACCCCCATCTTTCTGGTCATCATTCTGATTCTTCTGGGTTACCCCCGTCTTTTTCGATCATCATTCCAAGTCTTTCAGATTGTCTTTGAACACCTGGTCAACGTCCCGAGTCTTTCCCGTCATTAGTGCCGACCGTGCCCCCAATTTCTTTTTTGGGTGAGGGCATGCCCCGCATGGCCTCAATCTAGGGGCACACCCTACATGCCCCCAATTTGGTGGCGCCCTGTGTGCACCCCCATTTCTAGGTTGTCCCCTGCCTACCTCTGGTCCCAGGGCGTGCCCTACGTGCCCCCAACTGTGGAGTGTGGTCCAATGAGTAGTTCAGTTCGGCCTCCTCTCCTTTGAACTTTTCAAATTGATTTGGGTAAATTTCCTTATAAAAATTGTTGATTTGGACTGTGTCGCTGAGTGGGAGGCACGGTCACCTTACTTTTTTATTTTCTTAGCAATTTTTCAAAAGGTTTTGGTCAAAAAATAGAATTTTGGCTGATTGTGCCCCAAGGTTAGGGGTGTGGTCAATGCTCTCTAGCTTTGGGGGCATGCCCTGTGTGCCCCTAGTTCATGGGCATGTCCTATGCACCCTCGAACTGGGATGCTATTGTCTTCTTACCCTAATTCCACTAATTTCTCTTTCCCTATAAATATGGGGCATTGTCAATGAACTAAATATTGAATACCCCATTCTCTAGCTACCCTAGGCTCATCCCAAGCTCCTCTAATCATTCTCCCCTCACCCGGTAAAAAAAGTTAGTCCAAAGAGAGAGAGAAGTCTGATCTGTGTTCCACAGGGCTATCTACTATTCTTTGGCTTCCACAGACTCCTCCTGGTGTGTTTTGGGTAGGCCTCCTTCAAAAGAATTCTACCTTGTCTAGTCTTATTCCATCTCCAACAAACAGGACTTGATTTTGATGTCTCCTCAACTTGTGGTGGTTTGTGCACCGACATCGCGTTGGCGAATCCAAGATTCAACTATTTGCTATTCTGTGTTCTCAGAAAATTTTAGGCCTCCTTTGGATGAATTCAGGCCAATAATTCTTTATATAAAATTTACCCGGGTGAGTACTCTTTCCAATCCAAAAAATAGGTCTCAATTTTGAAGTCATCTCCCCTCATAGCAGCCTCTGCATCCTGATCGCGCCAATAGACCCTAAAACAGTCTGAACTAGTTTTTGCTGCACCTAGATCGTGTTATCTTCGTCATCCATAATCAGATTTGTTTTATTGACTTCATTCTCATATCATTTAGAATCATTCTCAACATTTTTTTTTCATATTTAACCCAAAAAAGCAAAAAATAAGGGGGTTAGGGCTAACCCTGAAACCGGTGAGTTTGTTTCTGATTGCTTTTATTATACTATTCTTTTTATGAATGCTACAGTTCACCAAAGTCTATTCTCCTCTTTCACTTGCCTTTTGTCTTCTAGTTGCATAGGAAATCAAGCATACACTCGGTTGGAGATTCTTTTTCCTCGGCCGGCCAAAGAAGGAGAAGTTTAAACTCACACCCAATCTCCCAGCAAAAGATATGTACACATTCAACTTATCTCAATTTGTTTTTAATTTAACTTGCTACACAAATCAGAGCCTGTGACTCTTGACAACTGTGAGCACCCGAAATGGGATGGTGGTAGTGGTTCGCTTCTTTCTTGGAACGAAGAGTGAGTGGTGATGTGGTCGCCAGGAGCCAAAGACTCTAAAATATGGTTAGATATAAAGTAAATGGGATAAAAAACAAGCTTGACCGTCGTACCTTTTGGAATGGGGGGGGGGGAGATTGCTAGATTCTAACTTCTCCTCTCTCGGCTGGCCGAGAGAGGAGAGCTTTAGTGAGCTCTTTGTTTTCGATCAGGTCAAAGCTTCGCCTCGGTCAGGTTCACCTAAGAATGTCCTGTGGAAAAACACGAAAACAAGTAAAATATCATTAGCTCTGGCGAGAGTATAGCATAGTGCTTGGTATAGATCTTGAACATGCAAAAGGGGATGAACTAACCGAATTGGGAAGGAATCTCAACCCCTATTTTGGTAGGTTTTTAAATATATGAGAGGTGCAAAATGACCTAATGCATACCAAATGAAGTGATGAAAAGTTTTAAGATGAAAACGAAGAACAAAAATCCGATCGAACGGGCGATCGGACTCCGAAAAATGCAAAACTGGCTTCTACCCCTGCTTGTACCCTGTATATAGGGCACCAACTACAGGTACCCCCTTTATGGGGTGCGTTGACCAAGGTCAAAGTGCCCTGCTTATGGGGCACTATGTCTGGCTCAGGCAGATTTTCTTCCCCTCTTCTCGTCGCTGCCCCGGAGTGTCGGAGGGCTTTCAAGACGAAGTGGAGGCTCCTCCTTGTAGCCAATATGTAAATGAAGCTTGTGGTAGGGGATTTGGGCATTGGACGGGAAGGAAATAGCAGGTAGGGGCCTTCAAAGTTGAAAAAAAATCATGCTCATAGATGGTAGAAACAGTAGGTTTTTGGGCTTTTGGGAGGGGCAAATTTGGATCGGTGTGAAGGCTTATGGGGGGTGCAAAGGGCTTGAAAACGTAGTGTTGGATGAACTCTAGGGTGGCACGAAGTTGGAACCCCCTTCGAGCTTCAAATGGTTCCTTATTTATAGCCAAGAAGAGAGCACTTTTGTCAATATTGAAAATCTGGTCCACCTGGCAAAGCGCCCTATATATAGGGCGGTAGCATCATGAGCCATGTCAATTCGATAAGATGAGTCCCAGTGAGTGGTCAAATCAGTCGGTCAAGTCGATTCGACCAGGTGCCAGGTGCCCCATTTATAGGGTGCCTGGTGCCCTATAAGTAGGGCGCCAGGTGCCCTATATACAGGGTGCCTAGTGCCCTATATATAAGGCACTTTGACCTTGGTCAACGCTCTATCGGTCTTTTTCGAAATGTACCGAAAATCTTGATTTTTCTGGAAGACTCAGTTCCCTTGAAAGGTTATTCAAATATTCTTATGAAAATAAGAATTTAAGCTCTTCAACTGGACCAAAATTGCGTGTCTACAACAACCACATTCTCTTTACATACCCTTATCTTCTTCACTCATGCTTTATTTCCATTAATCTTTTCTTTCTGATCTTCTTCCCACATGACCCAAACCATCTCTCTGATGCCCAAGTGACACTAAGGCCTAACTTTCTGTGATCAAGGTGAGTGTGGCCGATATGAGAGTCCCCTCCTTCAATTTACCGAGGTGCGACCTAGACACATACTCGTTTCTGGAGTCAACAATGAGTTCATCCTCATGAACCTGCAAGTAATAAGTATAGGAAGGATCTTCAGTTTGCCTACAGTGGAAATGTTGAAGTAATCCTCCAGTGTCAAATTCTATCATTTGTTGTTACTATTTTCTCATGTTATTTTTCATAAAACCAAGATTTTCTCTTCTACCGACTTGGTTGGACATCAGATGAAATACTTGCCTAGGTCTTATACCACTACTCTTCCCATTGTCCACAATAGAGGCTTGAATTTGTACAATTTCTCTACGAGATGTAAGCATATGTAGCTTGGATGGAGTTTCTAGTTCATGATTGTGTTCCATGTCCTATCATGCAACTTTATACAACCCGTTGATGTGGACGATGAAAGTAATCACAGCCGAACAACACATTCGGGTCTCCACTCGGTGAATAACAATATAAGAGTATCTTGAATCTTTCTTCCTCCAACCATGTTTATAACATTCAAACCACAATCTCCTTACAACATCTTGCTTGTCCTTTTTTAAAAATTTTCTTCTAACACTAAACCCCACAAGTTTAGCATACAACAAATGCTACACACGCATCCTCAACGGTTTTAAACATAGAATCATGGGTAAGTGTCAGTGTCATGATTTTGCTAACATCATTTTTGAGATCACCTTCAATGGGTTCCCTACTCATGGATAACCTACAAATAAATGTATTGGGTCAGTCAAAAAGATTTTAAGGTTTTATCTTCGAGGGTTAGTCACAGATGTAAGTGTTATCTTTTTTGTGACTCTTTCATTACATCATCAATAAGAAGAACTGACTAGTAAGAATATGGACCCTTTAGTAAAATAGTACACCTCTAAGTAACACTTGGAAAAGATGTTGAACCCTCTAAATAGTGCACCTCTGATGAAAATGATGAAACCCTTGTTAAAGAAGATAACTTCAAGCAAGGAAAAATGTGATTACTTATTGGGGTTCATGATGAACCTTCTATTCCAAATCACTTAAAGAAGAACACAAGGGCACTGGTATGGCTGCCATAGGATGAAGAAGGCAATGACGTCGATATGATTGCCATGGGAGGAAGAAGGCAGTAACAAGTTAGATACGAGTTAGTAACAGGTTAGTTAGGGTTCGATAATGGCTTAGTCACGGTCAGTAATGGGTTAGTCACAGGTTAATAATGGGCAAGTCAAGGTTTAGTAACGGGTTAGTCACAGGTCAATAACATGTTAGTCAAGGTTTAGTAACGGCTTAGTTACGAGTCAGTATTGAGTTTCTCATAGGTCAGTAACAGGTTAGTCACGGTTAATAACAAGTTAGTTAGGGTTTGGTAACTGTTTAGTCATGAGTCAGTAACTAGTTACTCATGGGTTAGTAACATCTTAATCAGAGTTACCATACATGATAATACAATAACTTTGGACAAGAAAAAATGTGATTCCTTACCCGAGTTTGGGATGAACCTACTATTCCAAATCTCTCAAAGAAGAACAAAAGGGTGCCAGTTGTATGACTACCACGGGAGGAAGAAGGCGACGATAGTGGTATGATTGCCATGGGAGGAAGAAGGTGTCGGTGACGAGAGGCACACTAGTGAACACTCAGTCTTCTTCAAACTACAACATTTTGTCTTTTACTCCTCCTCTCTAAACACAACATTTCACAATTTTCAAATGCCATTGATCGTGCCACGCACTACAGGGAATTGGGTCATTGGCGACGGGTTATTGGCGACGGCTTTTTAAAGTCGTCGCCAATAATGTTAAAAGCGACGGCGAAATGAACGCCGTCGCTAATAATTGGTAAATAGCGACGGCTAAATATAGCCGTCGCAAATTCTTGGTATTTGCGACGGTCGAAGCCGTCGCAATACCCAGAAAACGACCCGTGCGGGTTTTTTTACACGGAAAAGTGGCGACGGCTTCATACGCCATCGCGAATAATATTATATGCGACGGCTTGCCGTCGCAATACCCGAAAACGACCCGTGCGGGTTTTTTTACACGGAAAAGTGGCGACGGCTTCATACGCCGTCGCGAATAATATTAGCGACGCCCGCTTGCCGTCGCAATACCCGTAAAATGACCCGCGCGGATTTTTTTTTACACGAAGAGTGGCGACGGCTTCATACGCCATCGCTAATATTATTGGCGACGGCGCTTGCCGTCGCCACCAATTCACTCGGTGATCGTTGAACGGTCGACTTTTGTTGGGGACGGCGGTAGCCGTCGTCAATGTAACTTATCCCCGTTATTGGCGACGGCTTTCAAAAGCCGTCGCCAATAAGTTTGGCTTAAAAACCCTCGACGCCCTCCTTTCTTCCCCCCCACCGCCGACTCCCCCCGCTCTCTCTCTCTCTCTCTCTCTCTCTCTCGCGCGCGCACGCCCGCCGCCGCCGGCCGCCGCCGCCGTCGTCGCCGCCGCCGGTCGCCGCCGCCGCCGCATTTCTGCCCGCACCGCCGCCGCCTCGTGAGGGAGAGCTACGAGGAAGCCTCTCGCGGGTGTCGCCGGCTCCGCCGCCGCCGCCGCCGCCGCCTCCTTTGTGCCGGATTTAAACTCTACTTAGGGTTAATCGAACCTCCTTTCGAGGTATACATCTTCAACAAACAAATTTTTGTTTAATTTTTTTCCTATACATCACAAAGCATATATGCAATAGATATGTGCCAAACATCGATCCCTAACAAATTAATAGGTTAGGACTTACTCAAACCAAATATGTAGCACCTTGATCACTTTAATTATTTAGGAGATAGAACAAAAGTAGATATGTGCATAGAGTTTCAATTAGATTATCACTAAGTTTAATACCGATTTTGCTAAAAAGTTAGATATTAAAAGGAAAACTAAGAGAATTTTTTTTACGGGCTTAATGTGAAAATATAAACTTTTAGTTGTCACTTAATTTAACTTAATGCAATATCCTTAGAACTTAATTTTTTTAAATGATTATTACATGACATAAATGACATTAAATGACCTAAATGACCTAAATGACATTAAATGACCTAAATGACCTAAAATGACTTAATTTTTTCTTAGTTTTCATGTCTAACTCTTCGTTTGTGATAAAAATATTTAATTGGTATGTATAAACATTTATTGTCCAAAAACAAGTCTAATTTTCGATCATTTTATCTCTTTTCAGAAACTTCAATCGAGATATACACTTGAGAGTTTCTTCTTTCGGTGGAGGTTCTGGTTATATATTGATTTATTTATTAAATTAACATTTCTTCATTGTATTTCAATCTTTTAACAAATTAAGATGAGTAACTTAGACAAATCATGGATGCATATTCCTAATAGATTAGATTCTAGATATATTGAAGGGATCGAAGAATTTTTAAACTATTCTTTTCATGATTCTAGAATACAATTTAGACATGGACAACATAACGATCTAATACAGAGTGTCCTTGTAAAAAATGTTGTAATACATTTATTTTTAAAAGAAATGTTGTCAAAGAACACCTAATATGCAATGGTATATGATTAAATTATCAAAAATGGATATGCCATGGTGAAATTGAAGTCAATATGATAAATGAGGACATTTCAATTTTAAATGAACCACAAGATAATTATGTAGATGATGAGGTAATGGAAATGTTACAAGATATTCAAAATAACGAATCTTCTATTCGACATAATGAGGAAGAACACAATGAAGATAATTTTCAATATTCCAAATTGTTAAAGGATTCTGAAACACCTCTATATGAAGGTGTTAAAAATGTATCTAAATTAAAATTTATATTAAAGTTGATTCAACTTAAGTCCATTAATGGTCTCACTAGAAAATGTATGGATATGATATTATCTTTATTTAAGGAAGTCTTACCTAATGGGGCATGTGTTCCCGATAATTGGTATGAGCTTAAGAAATTAGTTAAGGAATCGGGACTTACTTATGAGAAAATTCATGCATGTAAAAATGATTGTATTCTATTTTGGAAAGAGAATAAAGATAAAATTGTTTGTCCATATTGTAACACCTCCGTATATAAAAATGATCCTAAAAATCAAAATAAAAAAATAGCACAAAAAGTTTTACATTATTTTCCATTAGGAGTTAGGTTGCAGCGTTTATTCATATAATCCAATACGGCTAAGTGGATGACATGGCACAAATAATCACGATCATATCAATTGAGAGGTGAAATGCATCATCCCGCCGATTCTCCCGCTTGGAAAAGGGTGGATGAACTTTATCCGTAATTTGCGTTAGAGAAACGCAACATTCGGATTGGATTGGCTTCGCATGGCTTTAATCCATTTGGTCAAATGTCTTCAAAATATAGTGTGTGGCCTGCTGTTACAATGGTGTACAACTTACCACCGTGGATGTGTATGAAAGCCACATACACAATGATATCATTATTAATACCTCGGTCCGAGAGCTCCCTTTTAAAATGATATTGATGTATTCTTACAACCATTGGTGGAAGAGCTAAAAGATTTGTGGAAGATTGGATCAAGACTTACGACGCCGAAAAAGAAAGAGATTTTCATAATGAAAGTCCAACTTTTTAGTACGATAAATGATTTTCCGGGATATGCAAATTTATCTCGGATGGAGTACTAAAGGAAAATTGGCGTGTCCTATATGTAACGAAGAAACACATACCATTCGACTTACCCATAGTCGAAAACAATGCTACCTTGGTCATCGTCGGTTCTTACCAAGAGGCACATCTATGGAGAAAGAACCAAGATAAGCATCTTTTCGATGGTCGACGATGTGTGAAGGGAGCACCAAAGATACTTACGGATATGACCTATGGAGGCAACAAAAGGAGATGGACACTATTAGGTTCGGAAAACCGTTTAAGAAAGATTTAGAGAACTTAAGGAAAAATTTGTCAAAGAATAAAAATTGGAAGAAGAAGAGTATATTTTTTGAGAAACTCCCATATTGGTCATCTCTTATCATTCGGCACCATTTGGATGTCATGCATATTGAGAAGAATGTGTGCGACAATATATTAGTAGATTTTTAACCTATCAAGAATCGACAAGGACAATTTGAACTCACTAAAGATTTAGTAGATTTAAATATTCGTCCCGAGTTACATCCGTACAAGGGTTCATCAAAGTTTCCAGATGCAATTTATAAACTTAGCAACGATCAAAAGTCTAGAATACTTGAATTCATTAAGAATGTTCGAGTGTCCGATGGTTATTCGTCGAATTTTAGTAGATGTGTAGATTTAAGTGTCCGAACAATTAGTGGTTTAAAAAGTCATGATTGTCATGTGATGATGCAAATAATTATTCCTTTGGCATTTCAAGGAACCGTGCCGAAGGATGTACTGAGTCCTATTGTAGAGTTATGCCAGTATTTTAAGATCATCTGCGCTAAGGTTTTAAACAAAAGAATATTTCGAGAGATTGGGAGACAAAGATTGCAGAATATCAGGCAAGTTGGAACAAATTTTTCCACCATCATTCTTTCGATGTAATGATTCACCTAGTTGTGCATTTGGCTTATGAGGCAAGAATGTCCGGACCAGCTTCAATACCGATGGATGTATCCAATTGAAAGATATTTAAAGAGGCTCAAAGATTATGTGGGCAACAAGGCGAGAGTTGAAGGTTCTATTGCCCAGGCTACTTGGTTGAGGAGTGTACGCATTTATTTCAACATATATGCGTGATACGAGTGAATATAGTAGAGATCTAACCATGACGGTGGTTCGTAAGAAGTTTGATACGATGATAGTTCAATATTCAAACCAATTGGTCGCCCTTTCGAGATGCGCCGTGTGCCTAAAATTTTCGATTTTAAAGAGAACAACAAGCATACATGCATACGTGTTAAATCAAGTTGATGACATCGATTATTTTCGTCAATCTCATAGTGATGCTCTTAAAAATAGATCAACTACTTGAAGAAAACTTCTTCGTGTGGTTCGTAACACACATTCAAGAGTTAAGAAATATAGGTTCTTCTAGATATACCAAGGAGCCGGAGATTTTATCACTCACTCCGTCGAGATTTGCCTCGTCATTAAACGGTTATATATGTAATGGATTTAGATTTCGAACATTGGAATCCGATTCAACCAAATCAACTCAACTAAGTGGTGTTATTGTAAATGACCATCTTCAACTGGGTCATGTGACGGTTATTATGGACGAATATTAGATATAATTGAGATATCGTTCGATCGGAATAGCCGTTTAACACTTTTTAATGTGAATGGTGGGATGTACATGATAATGATCGAGGTTTTAAGGTTAATGAATATGGTTTTATATCATTAAACACACAGAGAAGATTAAAGAACGGATGAACCGTTTGCACTAGCAAGCCAAGTGGAACAAGTTTTTTATGTAAATGATAACTCTAATAAGGGATGGGTGTTACCAAGACGAATCACTACCTCGTAACTATTACAACATTTCCGAAATGAAAGTGAAGATGAAAACGAATCCGTATCAAGAACAACTTATTAACGTACCTATAACATTTGGAGTAATCGACGAAGATGTACAACTTCAAGAAACTCAAACCCTATACAAATAGAAAGTTAATATAAAGCTCCAAGTTCTCGATCCGGCCGATTGCCCGATCGGAACCCGAACGGTCTCGATTGGGCAATCCGCCTCGATTGGCCAAAAAATCTAAGTCCCTCAATCCCGCCGAATTGCCTCAACCCAACCCTGAACGGACTTCGGATTGGGCAATCCGCCTGATTCGCCAAAATCTAAGTTTCTCAATCCTGGGGCCGGATTGTCCCATCTAACCCGAACGGGCCTCGTGATTGGGCAATCCGGGCCTGATTGGCCAAAAATCTAAGTTTCTCAATCCGGGCCGGATTGCCCGACCGGAACCTGGAACGGGCCTTATTGGGCAATCCGCCTCGAATTGTACAAAAAATCTAAGTTTCTCAATCCGGATTGTCCACCCGGAACTGACGGCCTGATTGGGCAATCCGGCCTTGGATTGGCCAAAAATCTAAGTTTCAATCCGCCGATTGTCCGACGAACTGAACGGGCCTTCGGATTGGGCAATCCGCCTCGATTGCCAAAAATCTAAGTCCCTCAATCCGGGCCGGATTGCCTGACGGAATCTCTAACGGGCCTGATTGGGCAATCCGCCTGATTGGCCAAAAAATCTAAGTTTCCAATCCGCCGGATTGCCCGACGGAACCTCAACGGCCTTGGCCAAAAAATCTAAGTTTCAACTGGCCGGATTGCCCGACGGAACTGACCGGCCTCGATTAGCAATCCGCCTCTGATTGGCCAAAAATCTAAGTTTCTCTATCCGCCGGATTGTCCGGACGGAACCGAACGGCCTCGGATTGGGCAATCCGCCTCTGATTGGCCAAAATCTAAGTTTCTCAACTGGCCGGATTGTCCGATCGAACCTGAATCGGCCTGATTGGGCAATCCGCCTCGATTGGCAAAAATCTAAGTCCTCAATCCGCCGTATTGCTCCGACGAACCTGAACCGGGCCTCGATTGGGCAATCCGCCTCGATTGGCCAAAATCTAAGTTTCAATCAACTGGCGGATTGCTCCGACGAACTGAACGGGCCTCGGATTGGCCAAAAAATCTAAGTTTCAATCCGCCGGATTGCCCGATCGGAACCCGAACGGCCTGATTGGGCAATCCGCCGGATTGGCCAAAAATCTAAGTTTCTCAACTGGCTGGATTGTCCGATCGAACCCGGACCGGCCTCGGATTGGGCAATCCGCCTCGATTGGCCAAAAATCTAAGTTTCAACTGCCGGATTGTCCGACGGAACCTGGAACGGCCTGATTGGGGCAATCCGCCTCAGATACAAAATCTTAAGTCCCTCAACTGGCCGGATTGCCGTCAGAACCGAACCTCGGGCCTGATTGGGCAATCCGCCTGATTGGGCAAAAAATCTAAGTTTCTCAATCCGCCGGATTGCCCGACGGAATCTGAACGGGCCTGATTGGGCAATCCGCCTGATTGGCAAAATCTAAGTTTTCAATCCTGCCGGATTGTCCGACGCGGAACCCGAACGGGCCTGATTGGGCAATCCGCCCTGATTGGCCAAAATCTAAGTCCTCAATCCGGCCGATTGCTCCGTCGGAACCTAACGGGCCTCGGATTGGGCAATCCGGCCTCGGATTGGCCAAAAAATCTAACTTTCTCAATCCGAAGCCGCATTGCCCGATCGGAACCCGGAACGGGTCTCGGATTGGGCAATCCGGCCTCAAATTGGCCAAAAAATCTAAGTTTCTTAATCCGAAGCCGGATTGCCCGATCGGAACACGAAACGGGCCTCGGATTGGGCAATCCGGCCTCGGATTGGCCAAAAAATCTAAGTTTCTCAATCCGAAGCCGGATTGTCCGATCGGAACCCAGAACGGGCCTCGGATTGGGCAATCCGGCCTCGGATTGGCCAAAATCTAAGTCCCTCAATCCGCCGTATTGCCCGACGGAACCCGAACGAGCTCGATTGGGCAATCCGGCCTCGGATTGGCCAAAAAATCTAAGTTTCTCAATCCGAAGCCGGATTGCCCGATCGGAACCCGGAACGGGCCTCGGATTGGGCAATCCGGCCTCGGATTGGCCAAAAAATCTAACTTTCTCAATCCGAAGCCGCATTGCCCGATCGGAACCCGGAACGGGTCTCGGATTGGGCAATCCGGCCTCAAATTGGCCAAAAAATCTAAGTTTCTTAATCCGAAGCCGGATTGCCCGATCGGAACACGAAACGGGCCTCGGATTGGGCAATCCGGCCTCGGATTGGCCAAAAAATCTAAGTTTCTCAATCCGAAGCCGGATTGTCCGATCGGAACCTGCTTAACGGATTGGGCAATCCGCCCTGATTGGCCAAAAATCTAGTTTCAACTGCCGATTGCCCGACGAATCTTAACGGGTCCGATTGGGCAATCCGGCCTGATTGGCCAAAAATCTAAGTCCTCAATCCGGCCGGATTGCCCGATGGGAACCCGAACGGGCCTCCGATTGGGCAATCCGCCTGGATTGGCCAAAAATCTAAGTTTCTCAACTGGCCGGATTGCCCCATCGGAACCCTAACGGGCCTGATTGGCAATCCGGCCTCGATTGACCCAAAATCTAAGTTTCAATTCGGCCGGATTGCCCGACCGGAACCCGGAACGGGCTCGATTGGGCAATCCGCCTGATTGGCCAAAAATCTAAGTTTCAACCAGTCGGATTGCCCTGACGAATCTGAACGCCTGATTGGGCAATCCGGCCGATTGGCCAAAAAATCTAAGTTCTCAATCCGGGATTGTCCGACCGGAACCCGAACGGCCTGATTGGGCAATCCGCCTCGATTGGCCAAAAATCTAAGTTTCAATCCGGGCCGGATTGTCCGACCGGAACCCGAACGGCCTGATTAGCAATCCGCCTCGATTGGCCAAAAAATCTAAGTCCTCAATCCGCCGGATTGCCTGACGAACCCGGAACGGGCCTGATTAGTAATCCGGCCTGATTGGCCAAAAAATCTAGGTTTCTAATCCGCCGGATTGTCTGACGGAACTAACGGGCCTGATTGGCAATCCAAATCTCGATTGGCCAAAAATCTAAGTTTCAATCCGCCGGATTGTCCGATCGGAACCCGAACGGGCCTCGGATTGGGCAATCCGCCTCTGATTGGCCAAAAATCTAAGTTTCTCAATCCGGCGGATTGTCCGATCGGAACCCGAACGGCCTGATTGGGCAATCCGCCTGATTGGCAAAATCTAAGTTTCTCAACTGGCCGATTGTCCGATCGGAACCCGAACGTGGCCTGGATTGGGCAATCCGGCCTTTGACAATAAAAATCTAAGTTCAATCAACTGGCCGGATTGCCCGACGGAATCTGACGGGCTCGATTGGGCAATCCGCCTCGGATTGGCCAAAAATCTAAGTTTCAATCCGGCCGGATTGCCCGACGAACCCGAACGGGCCTCGGATTGGGCAATCCGCCTCGGATTGGCCAAAAAATCTAACTTTCAACTGGCCGCATTGCCCGACGAACCCGAACGGGTCTCGATTGGGCAATCCGCCTCAAATTGGCCAAAAAATCTAAGTTTCTTAACTGGCCGGATTGCCCGACGGAACACGAACGGGCCTGATTGGGCAATCCGCCTCGGATTGGCCAAAATCTAAGTTTCTCAACTCCGGCCGGATTGTCCGACGGAACCTTAACGGGCCTGATTGGGCAATCCGCCTCGGATTGGCCAAAAATCTAAGTTTCAACTGCCGATTGCCCGACGAACCCAACGGTCTCGATTGGGCAATCCGCCTGATTGGCCAAAATCTAAGTCCTCAACTGGCCGGATTGCCCGATGGGAACCGAACGGGCCTGATTGGGCAATCCGGCCTGGATTGGCCAAAAATCTAAGTTCTCAATCCGCCGGATTGCCCGACCGAACCCGAACGTCTGATTGCAATCCGGCCCTGACCAAAAAATCTAAGTTTCTCAATTCAAGCCGGATTGCCCATCGGAACCTTAACGGGTCGATTTGGGCAATCCGCCTCTGATTGGCCAAAATCTAAGTTTCAACCGGCCGGATTGCCCGACCGGAACTCGGACGGGCCTTGATTGGGCAATCCGCCTCGGATTGGCCAAAATCTAAGTTTCTCAATCCGCCGGGATTGTCCGACGAACCCGGGCCTCGATTGGGCAATCCGCCCCGGATTGGCCAAAAAATCTAAGTTTCAATCCGGGCCGGATTGTCCTGACGGAACCCGGAACGGGCCTCGGATTGGGCAATCCGCCTGATTGGCCAAAATCTAAGTCCTCAACGATCCGGGCCGGATTGCCCTGACGGAACCCGGAACGGGCCTTGATTGGGCAATCCGCCTGATTACTAAAAAATCTAGGTTTCTCAATCCGCCGGATTGTCTGACGGAACCTGAACGGGCCTGATTGGGCAATCCACTCGGATTGGCCAAAATCTAAGTTTCAATCCGCCGGATTGTCCGACGGAATCCGAACGGGCCTCGGATTGGGCAATCCGGCCTCGATTGGCCAAAAATCTAAGTTTCAATCCGGCCGGATTGTCCGACCGGAATCTGAACGGGCTCGGATTGGGCAATCCGCCTTGGATTGGCCAAAAATTTAAGTTTCAATCCGGCCGGATTGTCCGACGGAACCCGAATCGGCCGATTGGGCAATCCGGCCTCGGATTGCCAAAAAATCTAAGTCCTCAATTCGGCCGATTGCCCATCGGAACTAACGTTCGGATTGGGCAATCCGCCTCGGATTGGCCAAAAAATCTAAGTTTCTCAATCCGAAGCCGGATTGCCCGACCGGAACCCGGAACGTGCCTCGCATTGGGCAATCCGGCCTCGATTGGCCAAAAAATCTAAGTTTGTCAACTGGCCGGGATTGTCCGATCGAACCCGAACGGGCCTGATTGGGCAATCCGGCCTCGGATTGGCCAAAAATCTAAGTCCCATTCCGAAGCCGGATTGCCCGATCGGAACCCGAACGGGCCCGATTGGGCAATCCGACCTCGGATTCGCTAAAATTTTTTTATTGCACAATTAGAAGCCGGGATTGCGCCTAATATTTTTATGTGACAGATGAAGAGAATTTTCAGAAAAGTTGTAGGACATCTCGTACTTCTACACCATCTCGAGGGCGGTGGACCTCGGTCAATCTCGCATCTAGGGATCGACCTTCCACCTCCAGTGGGTGTTGCTTTCGAGCCAGTTAGGGAGGCACCCCATGAGCCTAGTCCATCTCGGACTCCTTCTCACCGGGTTCCGACGACGCCTCCTACAGATGGTAGTAGTCCATCTTCCCATGCTTCAGGTAAATATTTGAATAAATGCTAGTAAAAAGTTTTCTTTAAAAATCTTCGTTGTCTAATTGTAATTTTTAATTTATACTTAACTAGCTACATCGCTAGACGTGGGAGAGGTCCAAGAAAGGCCACGTTGTGCGAACACTTGGCCCCGATGAGTCCTACAACGTCGTTCTAGTAGGAGGATCCGGCGTTGATCACATGGACAGGAGTTTACCTCCTACTTAGGAGTTATGAACAGCAGTTCATTGCGATTTGTGGGAGCATAATTACATGGCTCTACCGCGGAGAAAAAGGATGCCATATTCCGTGATTTTAGAGGTAACATTCAAGTAGCTTCATCTTGTTTAAATTTTGGTGAACTTTTTAATCATTTTTATATTAATGCAAAGCAACATTTTACCTTTGAGCGGAATCCTCAATCGGATGCACGATATTAAGGCATATGGGAGATATGCAAAGAAAACAAAGAAATCATTTGAAAAGAAAGGTAAAATATAATTTAGAATGTAAATTCGAGATAACCAATTTTTTGTTAACAATATTTCAGTGTACAAAGATTTTACAGACGATCAAATGAGGAAGCTCGTGCCAACATTCCTCCACAAGGCAACGAGGAACAATGGCATCATATGTGCCATTATGGAGTCAAGATGATGCTAGAGTAACTCAAAATTTTATTTCCTCTTATAATTAGATCCTATTCTTTTCATTTGCATTTTTTTAATGTTGTTTCATTTGTATATATATATGTAGGCATTGAGTGAAAAGAATGCTTCGTAATAGGCGGCAATTAACAATGCCGTACGTAAGAGGAAGAACAAATATACATCGCTTAGAAAGAGACTTTGTAAGTAGTCAAAACTTAAAATTTCATATTAGTTGATTCTTATTCTGTAATAACCTTTATCTTTTTTTTTAATTTTTTGGTAAGGTACGAAAAGAAGGTTGACCTCCAACTCGTCCGGAGGTATTCCGTATGAGTCAAACGACATGAAGAACTTCGATGGAGCAAGCCATTCGTGGGATAATGACCAAAGTCGTCTTATGATGGTAATTATTGATTATCATAACCTATTTTTCTTTATAATCCACAATTCATCACGGTAGGATTTTAATTTTTATTCATATTATTTATAGAAAAATATGCAAGGATTGATGAATCCCCCAAAGATTCGAATCCTCGTGATGTCAAGGGGTATCGCAGCCTCCACTCACCGCGGAGGAAGCTTTCGTATCCGTGTTTGGTAGAGATCGACCGCAGACGGATCCGATGTGGCGGGCGAGGTGAAACTCGCCACACTTGGTATGGTGAGTCAAGCGGAGGTGCTTCTAGCTCGACTCAAGAAGTTCGAGAGCTTAGAGATCGTGTGGCGAGGCAAGGAGAAATCAATGAACGTTATGAAGAACAACAACTTCATTGAAACAACAATTGGACAACCAACGTAAATCATTCCAAGATAATTTCGATCGCCTCAATCCGATCATTGAAGGCTTGACTCAAAGGTTCCCGACTCCCGATGTGCCATCCACATCGGGGCATCCTCCGCCTCAACAAACAGAGGACGAAATGGCGATGACGACGAGGACTACGAGGATGCCGAGGAGAGTGAAGATGATGATGAAGATGAAGACGAAGAAGATGAATAGATTAAGATGTATTTTTTACTCTCTACGAATGTTATTCATACGTATCAAAACATTTTGCATGAATGTGATTTTGAATATGGTATGTGAAAATTAATTTAAATTTGGTGATTTTCAATTTTGGTTTGTTAATGTGTGTTGTTTCATCCTAATTCGGTGTCCGTTCCGAGTTTGAAACGAGCAATCCTAAGACCGAAATTATTAATATAAATCAATTTTTTGATCGGGTAGATCCGATTTTAGATCTTTATGAAAGTTTTCAAGAATGATTGATTTTCCGGATTGGATCGTATAATTGATCCAATCCGGCCAATCAAATTATTTTATTTTTCGTAAATTTATTATTGGCGACGGCGTGTATAGCCGTCGCCAATAAAAGTTATTCCGGGACGGCTAAAGTGCCCCTAATATTAAAAATAACGTCGCAAATACTGCAGGAGAAAAATTACGTAACCCGCTTTATTTCTCTGGTATTGCGACGGCTATTTTTAATATTTGGGACGGCTTTAGCCGTCCCAAATAACTTTATTGGCGACGGCTATACAGCCGTCGCAATACCAGAGTAAAAATTCCGGGAACGGGGATGTGGGGTTTCTACTTGCCATTTGCGATGGCTTATGTGGCCGTCACAACTACATTTATTGGCGACGGCTGATTAGCCGTGGCCAATAAGATTATTTGAGACGGCTTAACCCGTCCCAAATAACTTCATCCGCCGTCTAATCTCCTTATCGTTTGCGATGACGGCTTAAGCCGTCGCTGCAGTTATCATGGCGGTCGCTTGCCGTCTCCAATAAATGGTCGTTTTGCTAATAACTTATGCGACGGCTTATGAGCCGTCGCCAATAAACGTACTAGGGACGGCTTAACAATAGCCGTCGCTAATATTATTGGCGACGGCGTTATTTGCGACGCGTTTGCGACGGTTTTGAAGCCGTCGCTAATATTTATTAGCGACGGCTTTTTGGTTTTTTGAGACGGCTTACCGTCGTCCCTAGTAACCTATTTTCTTGTAGTGACGGAGACCGATGCCGGTGATGAACATAATTCTACATCATGGAGGCTGAAGGTGACAACATAACTGGGTCAATGTCGAGAAGTCTGACGGTGTTTGGCTTCTCAACATCGCCAGGCTAGGGACCGTGGGAGTTCCCTCCACCCAGGCAATCCGAACTCCCTTTTTTGACACGATCATCCTCAATTGGTGACTGCCAGAGCTGCCCCTAGACCGCCATTGATCGATCTGAAGCGATCCCTCTCCTGCCACGTGGTGACGTACCTACAACAGAGAGTTTTGATCATGTTGAAGCAGTTTCTCTTTAACACAGGCTAACTGAAAATTTTAATGTGATTGTATTTCGTGCATCGACTGGAAGTTTCTCAATGAGATGATCTGAACTCTACCTCTTTCGATTCCACGTCCCGATCTCAGTTTTCGGCATGCTACTCTCCGTCCTTCCCTTTCAGCGTCCGTGAACCGGAAGGCTCTATTGGATCGCCGTAGACTCTACCAATGCCCCAACAAAGCACATGTGGCTTCTTTTGTCTCCCGCGCTGTTGCAGGCAGAGGTCTGGTAGCTCCCTTTTGGTCATTCAACTTTGTGTGCCGGTCCTCCGTATCCTCTTTCTTTTATGCGGAGGAGGGGGGGGGGGTCGTTCACAGCTGCGAGAAAAAATTGAAATCAACAGATTTTAAAAATCGATTCCTTAAATTAACACACACAAAAATATTTTGAAGACTAATACTGTTTCGCAGAAATTGGATGAATTTTTAAAATGAAGTTGAATTATTCAAATTGGACTTGAAAGTAAGAGAATAAAATCAAATTTAGTCAATACGACTTCTATCAAAAAAAAGTGAAGTCAGAATTTTTGAACATCCCTCAATTGTACTCTTCACATATTTGAACCCAAGACTTTTCCATCTTAATCACATGCATAGTCGGCCCTGCCACTTTATCTTATCCAAAGTTAGATTAATGCAACCAACTTCATCTTTTCTTCTTCTCGAAGTCCCATTTGAATAATCGGATTTATTGGGTACTGCATTAATTTTAAAATTTTGTTTTCGAAGTGTGTTGATTTAAATTTTTTTTCTGCTCGTCTGTTCTGCCCATTGGCTTTACCGGTCATCAGTCATCTACCGTAATTGAAAAGGAAGAGAAGAAAGGATGGGTGACAGGAGAAGACGAAGCTCCAGCGCCGCTGCTGACTTCAGCTCATATTGTTCCCACATTTCTTACGGCTCGGCGCTCCGAAGCGAGAGAGCGAATAATTCTCACTTCTCCGGTCAGTCTCGGGAAGGGGATCGAGTATGTGACCTCCATTATGTTCTCCACTCGCGCCTTTGCGTTTGGAGGAGATACTGTGATGAGATGGCCTCGGCGCGGAGGAAGGTGGGGGGAGACATCACACGTGGTCGGTTCGGTGCCTGCGCCTGTTCGACGATCATAACCGGTCCGATGGGTGCTGCCGGCGCTGGTGCTGGTGCGCTGTGATGGTGCAGGTGGCCGGTGGTGTGGTGGGACTGGAACAGGGAAGATAGACGGCGAGATAAAGCAGTTAGGCTCGGGTCTGGCGGGAGGGCGTGGCGCCGGATTGGTACGTGCTCGGCAATCGGCATCCCGTTGGGTTGATGTACCGATCAGCTCAACCGAGCAGCAGCATCCACGTCCACCGAAGAAGAAGCACCTCGATCCACTGGTACTGTGAGCTTTTCCGGCGGGTGGAGGGCAACATGAGCGCCCTGCTTTTGGCATAAAGAAGGAGAGCTTTTTACGTTGGATCGACGGCGATGGAACTGATGCCCCCTGCATTGTACTTGACTTGTGGGCATCTGGCACTGTTGGAAGCAATCATAAGATGCACATTAGCCCTGCACAATTTTGATAATCTTTGCCGCGGTATAATTAAGGCCGCTCCGCTAGCTGTACGCGACGGAGGCCTCTGCCCATGTTAGGATTATAGAACATGCATGGGTTTGTACGTAACTGATAATGATAATTAGTAAGCTAGTTTAATTAGGTAAGTTTAGTAATATATCATATGAGTTAATAACAGAATACATGATTCGTAAATTATCGGATGAGTAATTGGTAATATTTATGCGTAATGAGTTAAAAAATGAGATTAATAATTATTTTATTTTGATTTATTATCATCACGCTCATGTGATATCTTTAATAAAAATTAGGTACTGTAGTTTTATGATTGAAAACTACAAGCTAGATTTCCGGACCATCCGGGCTTATAAAATTAAGACAGCCACTGAAACGCAAGGAATCCAGATCGCTTAGGCGACCCAAGGAGAAAATACCAGCAGTCTCCAATAAAATAGGTCATTGTACCACTTAAACCCCTCAAGTAATGGGATGAAATGATGATTCTTTTATCAATAACTCCCTACGTATAATTTTAACTCTTTACCTATATAATACTAAACCACTCAAACAAACTTATTAACACCTTAGGATCAATGATTAATTAATCCATGCTATATGTTATTAAATTCAACCTGGTTTAATTATTAACCCCATTTTATAGTAATATGTAACGTAGATTAGTATTATACATAAAAGTAAATATTATATGTAAAAGTGAATTAATTTTATATGTAAAGAGTTTATTATATAGAAGAGTTAGTCAAAAAGAAGTTAATAACAAAACAAGTACCGTTTCACCTCCTCAAGGAGGCGTTCAAGAGAAGGTGAGAATCATGCCCCTTTTTTTTGGAAAGCGGATCACCTCAGTTCCCGGGTGGAGGGAGAAACCTCAGTCTCCAATCAGAAACGGCCATGTACCCCCGCCACTTAAGTGACGGTTCAAGAACCGGTTTGGTGAACCGCTACCGAAAAAGGTTGAACCGCTACCGACGTCTTTGTAATTCACTACTCGTCGGTAACGAGTTAGTAAGACGTCGATAGCGGTTCAGTCCTTTTCGGTAACGGTTCAACAACGGTTCAGTAACATGATTTGAAAGTCTTGAACCGCTATCGAAAAATGTTGAACTGTTACCGATACCCTTGTAACTCACTACCCGTCGGTAACGAGTTAGTAAGGCGTCACTAACGGTTCAACCCTTTTCGGTAACGGTTCATCGAACTGGTTTTTGAACCGCCACTTAAGTGACGGGAATACGTGACCGTTTTTGATTGGAACTGAGACTTTTCCCTTCACTCGCAGACTGAGGTTATCCGCTCTTTCTTTTTTTTTTGGTCGTAGAATGTTGCTGTTCCCTCCGGACTCTAGCTCAAGACGGAGGAGGCCCCTGCCCAAGGACGGCGGCGGATAACGCTGTTGGTCCTCGGTGCCCCCGGCTGGCTGCCGCGCGCTGGTCTCGCTTGCCGCTCGGTCGGTGGCATGAACAGGGGAGATAAAGAAAACCCTACTTGCATGACGCTGTTCGAGAATCCAACAAAATCATTCTGGTCGATCTGGGGAGTGTGTGCGCACTGCGTGATCGTCGGCCTCAGGAACGTAGATGTAGCTGGGATCAACAGCGGCTAGTGGGCTTAATCCTTGCCCTGCGCACGTTACTTCTGGATTAGGGCAGGGAACAGTGCCATTGTTTTTCCCTCTCTCCTCTCCGTGTTAGCTGCAGCAGCAGGGGTTTTAATATCTTCTGCTACATGTTGAGGCCGGGCATGCAGGATCTTCTTCAAGGCGCCCTTCTACTTCTCTCTTTCTCTCTCTCCCTCGGCCATCCTGGGCAGTGAAGAGAATGCCATGCCAGCGAGGAAGCTCAGGGCTGGCGGGCATCTTCCTGGACAGTTCCAAGGACGCATCCGTATCCTCCGGGGAAATCCAGGACTCTGCTGCCTGCTGCTTTCCCGGCGCACATGGGCAGTGCCCCCATGGTCGTTGTTATTAGCTGTAGCACATGAGCGAGTGGCGTGTGTGCTGTGGTCCCTCGGCGGCAGCCGCTGCTGCATGCGGACCGTCGTTGCAGAGCAAGGTCGGCAGGCTTCCATGCTCGAACTAGCTAGCTCCGACCACCGATATCTTTCTCTCTTTCGGTGTCGATCTCCTCCGGCCTTTAAAAAAACACAACTTGGTATTGGCCGACCAAGAAGAAAGCTCCTGCGGGTACTAATCCGGCGAACCTGGTTAGGGGTTTGTGGCACTCGTGTCCGTGTTGTATATGCTGATCGTGTATATAGCTGCGATACGTCCACATATATATAGTTCTAGTGCAGCACTATCGTAGGACGCGCGACTGCCCGCCATTGATCGGAACAGAAGAACTTGCGCTGGTTGTAATCAATTCTTGTCTTATGTATGCAAATCTACCCGCTGTATATTTATTTCCAGCGGGGGAGAGTTTATCGTCAGCAAGAGAAGTTGATCGCGGATGGCGTTTAGAGGTACATAAAATATACAATTTACGTACATTACAAAAAATATCATCGATCGATCAATAGACGGTTGAAAAGATTGATCTTTATGTTTCTGAGGATATATATATTTATATATTAATTAGATGTTTATGAGATGTTTAGTTACGTGATAATTTTTTGTACATTTTCATGATAAAATATTATATTAAAATATAAAATGAACCAACTCATGATATAAAATTATCGTATTTGAAGGAATGTGATAACAAAAAAGAATAATACTATACATGACCAAACAAAGTGGGAAGATCACAAGAAAAACAAGGAAGAGGTGAGACTTTTTGTGTCTAAGAAAGAAATTTTAACAAGCACTTCTTTTAACAAATTTTCTTACAATTTTTAAAATTTAAAATAAAAATCTTTATTACCGTGCAACCGAACACTCCGTTGGATGACTCCAGAGCACGTGTAGTTTCAAAGTTTACTGTGATGATTGAACAATTTCCACTTTGAGATTGGAGAAGGCAAAGCTCACGGTTCCGAATTCAAGAATAAAAAATCAGATTTACTTATACTTTTGCATTTGATACTAATTAATGGAGTCTCTATGGCAAATTGAGTTTTTGTTGTAAAATTATATTTTTATAATTTTCTTATAAGTCGAGTCGTTTCCCTAACTTGAAAGAGTTATTAAAGTTTTACATGAAAAAGAATTCTACAAGAATACGTATTTGGAATAGACTCAGTAATTCTTAAAGTTTATATATATTTTGATTATTTTAGTATATATGACTGTTATTATATTTATTATTTTATTAATTATCATTAAATTGTAATACTATATTTTATTATTGTATTTTTATAATACATTTATTTATAATATTAAATATATGTTTATTCAACTATTTAATATTTACATATAATATAATATATAAATGTATTTGAACGTCCACGAATTTGATCAGTTACTCTTGTGCATTGAAAAGAGACATATATATTTTGAATCCAAAATTCTATACATGTCATTCTGTTTACTAGAAAAAAACGCTTGTTATGAATTGATCCTGTTCTCTTGAAAGAAATTTTTTTGTTCAGTAATAGTTTATTATTTCAATAAAATATAAGAAGGGAAATCTCTTTCTCAGACTAAAAAAAAGAGTGCTGTTCAAAAAAAAGAGTAAAAAAAAGAGTGAATTTCTTACCGATACAGCAATAATTCTCATTTTATACGCTTGTCCATTTAGCCTTAGATAAAAGGGGTGCCTTTTCCTTAGGAAATGGTTCCGATTCTATTTTATGATATAAGTGTTCCACGATAAATTAGCAAAGCCTTTTGTATTTCTAATTATAATTATATTATATAACTACTATTTAATAATTATATTTTTAATGACTATATGTTGTTAATATATAAGAGAATACTTTAAATATAATTGATTTAAATAATAATTATGTAATACATAATTTATTTATTATTTACAATACATATTTATTATGTATGATAAATATATTATATATTTTTATATTTTTATTATGAATTGTAAACAAAAATTTAATTTTTTAAATAAAATAAATATTAATTAAAATGATTTTATAAAATATAATTATTTTATAAAAAAATACTAATACTAATGCATATAAAAAATAAATAAAAAACAAAAAAATTTAACTATTATTTTTAGGTAAGACTAAGGTAAGGAAGGGGATGGATGTAGCCAAGTTGATTAAGGCTCCGTTTGATAAAGTTTATTGAAGCTCTTAACTCTGAATCAGTCAGTGTTCAGATGTTTAGGAACGTTTGATAAAATAGCTGAATCACCCTCTAAACTAAGCTCTGAAGTCTTAATATCATCTGAGCCATTCAGATCGGCGCCCTAGCTTTTTCATTTTCAGACGCCGTCTCGCTCGTCCGCGCGGTCGCCCTCGAGATCGACATCGCAGCCGATCGTGTCCATCCAATCGGGCTGCCGATTCTCCTCCTCTCGCGAGCTTCGCCAGTCCCTGGTTTTCTTCTGCACGGTCGCCACCAAGAGATTTGCCCGCCCTGGTTCTTGTCTGCTGGTTCTTCTCTGCTCGTGAGGTTCCCCAGTCCATGGGTCTCGTCCACGCGGTAGCCACCCAGAGTTCGACATCGCCGTCACGATCATCATCCTCTGGTACCCTCCGCAAACCCTCTCGTCTGATTCAAGCACATCCCTCTTTTTATCGCTTCTACGGCTTGAGCTTCCGACGTCTCCTCCGCATCGTCGTCCCACATCAGCCGGAGTTCCGTGCTAGCTTCAAACGATTGGGTGGCTATGGCACGGCGACCTGATCATCATCTCCTTCTCGCTGGCCACCACCAAATTTGAAGTGTGGCAAGCAAATTGCCGCCGTGTCATTGTGAGGCTCAGGACTCGGTGGATATGCACTCCCCTTGAAAAAGGGCTTTGCAAAAAATGTTTTAGATTTGATGCATTTTTTATGGTAGTTGGTCTGACAAGTCCGATTAAACTGGGAATCTACATATGTCTAAAATGTTCGACTCAATGCATGAGAGGGACATTGTGCTATGCAACATAATGATAAGGGCATATGCTCAAATGGGCTTAAATGGGGTTCGAAGAAGAAGATTTTCTTCTCCAGGATATGTTCTTCTTTCTAACATTACTTGTTAATGAAAGGTGGTTCTTGTCATGATCAACATATATGTTTTTATTGATAATTTTTCCCAAGAAAAAATAAAGAAAGCAAAGAATGAGACTTCCTTCGTTTCTAGTTTCTGAACCACCGTTGAGATCAGCAATAATTCAAATAGAACTGGGTCTGGGTAGGGTGGCAGAGCAATAAGGAAATGGATGAATAGTTGGCAGTAACAAACTGTCGGCCACAGAATGTTAGCACCAACATCGTCGAGCCATTGCAAAGGGCTCGTAGCAGCTGTCATGGAGCAGCCGGCTCCGACAAAGAAAAAGCTTAAACGTATCTCCTGGCTCCTTCACTACTGACAGCAAGTTTTGCATATCTTCAAGCAATTGGTTTTAGGTATTTATGTGACTTATCATGTGAGAAGCTCTTGTCATTCATCATGTGAAAAAGCTTTTCTTTCTCTACAGTTTTCTAAAGAATTTATGTGACTTATCCTTAATTCTCATTTCTTCTTGGCATTTGTAGTTATTCTTGTTAAGGATCTATTCCCTTTTTGATGTTTATAGCATCTTTTAAGAATTTACTTACGTGTGTTGCTCTCCAGCAAACAACAATAAAAACTCAACTTATGTTATTTTGTCAGGGTTTATTAACTTCTAATTTTTATAAAACTTTCATGTGATCCCTAGTTTATAATGCTTCATTAATCTTCTTATAGGATATATAATATGGAAGGAACAAGCAATACCAAGAGTGTTATGAGAACTAGCTGGAAAGATAATGAAAGAGTCAATTTTTTTTTACAATGTTGTATTGGCAAGGTGGCAAGAGTTGGAAGGATAGGAACATCCTTAAGAAAGCAATCGTGGATTATAGTTGGAAAGCAAATGAAGGAGAAATTTGGAGTTGATGTAACACAAAAACAAATGAAGAATCAATTTGATTATCTAAGGACAATGTATGTGGAATGGACAAATCTTGTAAGAAAGAATACAGGACATGGTTACAATCCAATCACTAAAACAATGGATTGGACTCCTGAGCAATGGGATGAATATTTAAAGGTGAATCTTTTTAACTAGTTATAATAAAAAAATTTCACCTAAAGAATAATACTAAATAATTTTTTTTTTGTTTACAGGCACATCCTAAGGCATCATCATTTAGAATAAGTGGCTTTAGGTGGGAGGAGGAAGGCATGGTCTTATTTGAAGGTGTTTCAGCCACAGGAAATTTAGGATGGGGGTCCAGCAAGCAAGTTCCCTAAAGCACCTAATGCATCGTCTTCTACTACAATTGGAGAAGAAGAGGAGCAAAATGATTCTGATAATATCTCTCTCATTAATGCTCCAGATGCTTCAAACTCTCATAAGTCGGTTACAGAGCCTGAAATTGCAGAATTGGGTAATTCAAACAAAAAGAGAAAATCTAATGACATTGATGCAAAGTTTGAGAAAGTGTTTGATGCATTTATTAGTGATGCTGAAAGTTCTAAAACCACCAATCTCGCTTTTATCAATATGCCTACTTTAAAGGATTGCTGCAAAAAATTAGATGAAATGAAGTTAAATCGCACAGATCTATTATATGCTCACGCAGCTGTCGTATTCTCTAATGAAAAAATGCGTGAACAATGGATTCAATGGTGCGAGATTGTTGAAGACGATGCTTCAAGGATGAATTGGCTGAAGAGTATGCTCAAGATGAAGAATATATTTTGATGTCATGATATTGGTGTTATGTTATCTTAGGTTTTGTTACTTTTGGATTATGTGTTGGATGTTAATATGTTACTTTTGGATTATGCTTTGGATACTACTTTTAGATTATGCTTTGGATGCTACTTTTAAATTATGTTTTGGATGTTTCAAATTATGTTGTCTTTTACATTTTTAGTAATGATAGACTTTACTTTGTGTCATGTTCTATGTTTTTATTTATAGCAGAAATGTTTCCCCAAAGTTTGAAAAGAAGGTTCAAGATTCTATGCTTTCTTTATTTGTGGTGGAAAAAGAAGAAAAGAATAAAAAGAAATAAGGATCTAACCTCTCAATATAGTGGTGTTGCACACACTATAGAACTGTTGACAGGAAATGACACACAATGTGAGGAGTTGATGCGGATACCACGTGAGACATATATTAATTTATGTGGCTATTTTAGACAAAAAGAGTGGTTGAGAGATAGTCGCTACATTTCTGTAGAGGAAAAAATTGCAATGTTTCTTAACATCATTAGTCACGAAAAATATTTAAGAATAATAAAAAGAAGATTTCAGCATTCAACACAAACAGTGCATTATTATTTTCATGAAGTACTTGGAGCAATGATGGAGTTTTCAAAGGAAATGATTGTACCAACTACATTTAATCCAGATCCAAATATCCCAGGCTATCACACAAAATTACGAAAAATTTTCAATGTAAAATTTATCATTACTATATGTTTTTGTATATTGTCTCAATGAATTAATATTGTTCTATTATTAATGTTTATTTTATTATGTAGGATGCTATTGGTGCTTTAGATGGCACTCTTATACATGCCAAAGTTCCTAAAGAAAAACAAGTTCCTTATAGAGGTCGAGGACGAGATGAGTGCTATAAAAATGTTTTGGCAGTATGTGATTTTAACATGATGTTCACTTTTGTTTTTGCTGTATGGGAAGGGGTTGCACATGACTCGAGAATTTTACACGAGATAGCATACGATGCACAACATTGTTTTCCATTTCCTCCTCCAGGTACCTATTAATTTTATTAATATTTATTAATGTTATATTTTTAGTTTTTAAATTTATATTAATTTTTTTACAGATAAATATTATCTTTGTGATACTGCTTATGCTCATATTAGATACTTTATAACCCCTTATAAAAATATGCGATATTGGATTAGTGATTTTAGACATCGAGAGCGTGCTCGAGGGAAAGAGGAAATGTTTAATCAAGGCCATGCAAAGCTTAGAAATATCATAGAACGGGCTTTTGGTGTTCTAAAAGCATGATACCGTATTCTCACCAAAATGTTACCGTATTCTTTAGAAGCTCAAAGAGACATTGTAATCAGTTGTTGTGCAATGCATAATTTTCTAAGAAAAGAAAAGGTCAGAGACCAATTATTTACATATTATGAGAATCTCGATGCATATATTTTAGAATCATCACAAGTGCAAGTGAGTGTAGATGCAACACTCTAGTCAACTATAGGACTATCAAGACAAGCTGATCAACAATTTATGCATGAGTTACGAGACCACGTGGCAAACAACTTAATAGAAAGTAGACAAGCACAAAGACGAAGACGACAAGCTTCATAGGTAATGAATTTATCACTCTCAGTAAACTAAACTTTTCTTTATGAAAAGTTGTTTATGATTTTCTCAATTTTTTGCTAATCTTGCAAACTGAAACTTGATTTTGCATATGTGATGCATCCTCCTTCAATAGGCGGTGTCGCGGCAGGTACTTGATGTTGCAAACTGAAACTTGATGATGCATATGTTGACTCTTCTTTTTCTTGATTACTTCATTTCTTCTTTTCCTTCTAATCAGGTAATTATGATCCTTATATTGAGCTTGGTAAATATCAACTAATGTTGCAAACTGTTGGGCATGTAATTTTGAGTCCATATTCTCATGTTGCTTTTATACTTATGTTGTTTCCATATTTTTTCTATGTATATTCTCAAGTCCATTCACAGTTTTGAAACATCATAGAGACTATTGCTTGGGAATGCACCAGCCGGGGTGGTTAAAAGTCTGGCACATTGAGGTGTCACGGTCACTGTAGGCGATAGGCGATGGCAGTATGGCACTCAAGAAAGAAGTCCCATAGTTGCGCATGCTGAGATTGGCTGGAGCTGCTGATTCAATCCCAATAAAAAAATTCTTGGAAATAGCAGATGATCTCTCTTTTTGAAAAAAATAAGTTGTTCTACAACTTGATTGTGTTTGGAAAAAATGTGTTTATTCCGGCTCAAGTTACTCTTAAAGAAGCATGGAGAATGTAATAGAAAATCTAGATTTGTGGGTTTCAGTGCACACTTTTTTTCCATACTGCTGGTGGATGAACACATAGATATTTATTGTTTTCAGTTTAATTTTGTACATTAGGTTATAACATGAGCCACTAATGGAAGAGAATTCTGTTTTTACCTTATCTTAGTCTTAAATGTGGATGGAATGCTAAATATGGAGCACTCATCATATTATCATGCTGCAACATCAAACACTTTGCCCTTCTGATGGTTACTACAATATTTCAGCCACAATCGACTAGGGAAGAATGCTGATACAAGGGATGCAGAAGAGATAATAGACATGGCTGGCAAAGCTTCTATTGATGACCAGAGAAGACAAGTCCAAGCAAATATACATATGCAGATAAAATATATGTGTTCTGTGATGGATGATATCCTTCTCCCAGATTCAAAGAGTATCCACAATCTCCATCATGAAGCTTCTCCCAAGGTTACCCCACGAAGAAGTGGCCTCAGTTTGGCTGTTGGTGGAGCAACCACATCCTCCAAACAAACCGGTAAGAATTTCATAGAACCTTGCTATGTGCATGTCTTATTTGGGGCAGGTACTTGATGTTGCAAACTGAATAAAACCTTGCTATGTGCATGTTCTTAACTCTATGACGAGAATAAAGCCCATCTTGTTATGATACGAAGTGTAGATGAGGGCTATGTGAATGAGCTTCTTATATATTATGTACCAAACCTTTTGACTTTGTAAAAGCTTTTATCGTATGCTTATACTTTGGTGGCTGCAAGTTTGTTGGCGTTTCTATTTGCATTGAATAAAAAAATTACTTTGATGATCTAGAGTGCTAGGTGGGTAATGAGCAAATGGTTTCCTTCAAGTCATTAAATTGATTTTGGTGAATGTGTAAATTAAGAAGTTAGATAAAATGTTTTTCTCCAGGGGATCAGACCTTGTGTCAGATAGACATATATATTTCTCATTATATATTTGGCTCATTATGGAGCTGAACAAAGTTTATACAGAAGTCATCCACATGCTTCTGGTTACCTCCACCAAATCTGTTTTTCTTCTTTGGAATAAACCTCCACCAACTCATCTGACGTGGATTCTTCTTTTACAGGTTAATGTTAGTTGACGGGAAAAATGGGCATATTCTCAATCAACATCACCATCTATGTTGGATTTTTTATTTATATGATTCAGCATTGGCTCAAGGATGATGAGTGATCATTGTGGATGGAAGTCTCTTAACTAATTTCTTATTCTAAAGATCAGTGCAAGAGTTGTAATGAGATTTTCGCATATGTATATTGTCTTCTACTTGGATTTTGAACATATTCTTGGTGTATTAATAATGTTTATCTTTGTGCAATCAATTCAGCATAGGATTTCTCATACTAAATTTGTGGATGTGTATGCGATCGATTGGATACAAAGTTCATGTTTAGTTGTTTTACAATTTTAAGAAGATTAAGTGGATGATTCATATTTTTTATCAAACGACGTAAATCACTTATGTCTTAATCAAATTAAGGACTTTTTTACCACACATTAAGAGGTTAGATGTAAAATTAAGACTTAAGATTTTCAGATTAAGCCTAGTCAAACACCACCTAAGACAACGAATTATGAATCCACTTGATTCAGTTATTGCTGTTCTGCTACGTCTATTTAGGATGAGGAAAGATAAAACTATCTCTACGCCTTTTCTTTTTCTTTACTCATGCCGAATGAAGGATAACTCCATCGGGGTTGTTTTTTTCACCAATTGGTGCTCTCCCTTTGCTGCACCTTAAGATCAAACAATTTTATGGAATTGGAACGAGATCTTACTCGCAAAGGCAATAAAAATATCCTTGAAGAGAGCAAATGGAGTCCTGAGCTAGCTTAGCATGTTTGGAAACATATTAAATGCAAATTCTAAGCAGTGTATAAGTTAGAAGTTAAAGCTATGTAAACTTGTAGTCTCTTTTTTAAGTTCCTATGTGGCTCCAATTTCTTCTTTTAAACATTTATAAAAAGAAAAATTTTAGAAAAAAATTGAATTAAAACAATTTATTAGGAGAGTATATTTGATCATCATTACAAAAATATGTTTTATATTGCATTCTTCTTAGACAAAAAAAGGGATCCATTTTTTTCTTGTAGTCCCCACCTTTTATAGTTTTAGATAGATTTTACCCTTTTTATTATGATATGTAACTAAATAATTTTATGTCTCTATACATATTAAATTTTATTTTAATTCAAAGTTTTATTAAAAAAAATAAAAATTATTGTGCACCAATCACCTTAAAAAATTATATTGATTTGACTAAATTAATCCTTGATTTCTAATTTGGTTATACTTAACATCTCATTTGTTTGGACTTAGGTGACATTTGATAATGCTGAAATCTGAAATTTGAAAATCATTTTTTATACCTGAATAAGTCGTGTAGATATTTAAAAATTTAATGATTAAGACTGTTTGATAAAACATCTGAATCTAAAAATTGAATAAATTAAGATTGTTGGGTAAAACATCTTTAACCTCAAAGTGAATATAGAATTCAAAAATTAATATCTTTGACAATGATTATAACAAGCACATTGAATATATAAAATTAAATAAGAAATTTACAAAGTTTAATAATAATGAGTATTACCAATAAACATAAATATTAAACCCAAATGAAAACTTAATGATTAAGATCATTTGATAAGTTCATAAATAAATTTTAAATCTTAAATTATAAATATGTCAAATTATTTGATAACAATAGTTAAATCAATAACTACATTTATTAAATAAATACTATATTATAAAAAATAATTTAGTGACAACCTTCATGTGCAAATTTTTTTAAAGTAGTGAGTTGGCACTATAAATTTGAGAGAGTAATTTACATGAGAGGGACTATCAAATTTTTATAAGCGGTCACGTATAAATATTTAAATTATGTTTTCTTTACGATAGGAGATGACATATTTGCATGATGGCCGAGAGAGTGAAAAGGAAGAGAGAATGTCAAAAAAAATTAAAGAGCGAATATCCCGACTAATCCACTTGTGTGGCGGAGAGAGAAAAGATGAGTAATTTTCTCATTCCTCTTTTCAGCTACCCCACTTAGCCGTTTAAAGGATAACCTTGGCGTTTATCACTCTTTAGATCTAAATTATTGAAAAAGTTGTCAAACAATCTGAAAATAGTGAAGTCTGATTGAATCAGACTTAAGAGCTTTTTAAGCTCAATCAAACAAGACCTAATAAGCTCTGAAGTTTCATTTGGCAAGACTCAGAGTATTTGATACATTTTTTAACTTAATATGTAAGAATAGATAACTTGAAACCTCTTATTGGCTAAGTGGAAGTACATTCACTTAAATTTAAGCATCCCTCCAAATTCTTTTATTGCAGATGTAGAGTTTACTTCAACGGACTTGCCTGGTGACTCATGAGGCAGTAAAAGCTAAGGCCCTGTTTGGTAACACTATTTGACACATTTTTCACTATCAATTTTAAAATTGATATTCTTAATAATCATTAAGAAGTGTTTGATTAATAGTATCAATTTTAAAATTAGTAATGGAAACAAAGCACATTATGAAATACAGGTGTTAACTTGTATCAATTTTGATATTGATACTTCAACCTCTAAAATTATTAATATCAATATTGATATAGTATCAAATTTGCAACTCTAACCAAACAGGCCATAAGCCCCCTTTGGTAATATTATTACACAACTTCATCCGTATTAATTTTAAAATTGATATTTTTAACAATCAATAAGAGGTGTTTGTCTAACAGTATCAATTTTAAAATTTATAGTGCAAAGAAAACATGTTATATAATATAAGTGCCAACTTGTATTAACATTAATATTGTTATAGTATCATTTTTGAAACTCTAATCAAATAGGTCATAATTCTATTTAGTTAAAAATACCAAAAATGATATTGTATTAATATTAATAATGATACTTTATGCCCTGTTTGATTAGAGTTTTATTTTTAGTATTATATTAATATTGATATTAATATTTTCAAATGTTGGAGTATCAATATCAAAAGTAATACAAGTTAACATTTGTATTACATAATATGTTTTGTTTGTACTACAAATTTTAAAATTGATATAATTAACCAAACACCTCTTAATGATTTTTATCAATATCAATTTTAAAATTGATAGTGATGGAAGTACCTAATATTCTTACCAAACAGGGCCCTGTTTGGTAATACTATTTGACACCTCTATCACTATCAATTTTAAAATTAATAATCCTAGTAATCACTAAGAAGTGTTTAGTTAATAGTATCAATTTTGAAATTGGTAGTAAAAATAAAGCACATTATGTAATACAAATGTCAACTTGTATCAATTTTGATATTGATACTCCAACCTTTAAAATTATCAATATCAATATTGTTATAATATCAAATTTGAAACTCTAATCATACGGGCCATTAAATATTAAAATATTAATATCAAAATCGATATAAGTTGACACTTATATAACGTGATATTCTTTATTTATATTATGAATTTCAAAATTGATAATATAAACCTAACATCTATTATTGACTGTTATCAATATCAATTTTAAAATTACTAGTGATAAAAGTGTCTTATGGGGTGTTTGGTTGCATGATAATTGAGGTTTTTGTTTTAATTTTTAAAAATTGTAAGAAAACTTGTTAAAAGAGGTGTTTGACAACCATGACAATTTTATGTTTTGAAAGTGATTTTCTTCTTAAACAAAAAAAAGGGTCTCACCTCTTTCTTTTTTCTTGTGGTCCCCCACTTTATTTGGTCATGAGCGGTGGTTACTCTTTTTTGTAATCACATCCCTCCAAACATGATAATTTTATGTCATGAGTTGGTTTACTTTTTATTTTAATACAATTTTTTATCATAAAAGTGTACAAAAACTTATCATGCAACCAAACACCCCCTTATAGTGTTACCAACGAGGGCCAAAGCTAACAAATGAAGAGCAAAGTAGTTCCGCTCTATGAAGACACTAATTTTTTTGCATTGATCTAAGATGCCAAATTAGGAGCAACTGAGAGAAAATAAAAAGCAACTCCCAACTTATAAATGATAAATGAAAAATTAACGTAATATCATATAAAATCAATATGATGAGCGTATAAATTTAGTTCAGAAAAGTAGAAGTAATTATAATTTACATTTTTACAAAACAATGGATTAGTCTAGTAAAAAGTGAGATAAATAATCAAAAAATTATTATTCTAACATTTATTTATTATTTTAAGAATAAATTTTCAAGATATTATATATGCTATTATCAAGTAATATTTGACATATTTAATTTTTAAATTCAAATGTTGGTTTATGATTATGTGACCATCTTATGATCTGTTTTGTTAGAGTTTCGAAAAGTGTACTATATCTATATTGTATCGATATTTCTCAAAGTTAATGGCCCGTTTGGTTAGAGTTTCAAATTTGATACTATATCAATATTGATATTGATAATTTTTGAAATTGAAATATCACTTTCAAGATTGATAGTATCAAATTTTTTATGTGTTTGATAAAATTATATCAACGTTACAATTGATATTAGATGAGTATTTGCGGAGGTGTCCGCGAGAAGGGGGATGCTGCGCGCGGGGGGCGCGGTGGGGGGGGCTGCGCGGCAGGGCTCCGGGGGGGGGCTGCGCGGAGGGGCGGGGGAACTGCGCGGAGCGGGGGGCTCCGGCGGGGGGCTGGGCGAAGGGGTGGGGGGCGGGGCGGAGGGGCGGGGGAAGCTGGCGGAGGGGGGGGGGGCTCCGGCGGGCTGCGCGGAGGGCGGTGTAACGTTACCATTTTTTTAGAAAAAAAAAAAAATTATTATTAGTTATTATATTTATTATTTCTATTATTCTCCATCTTTCTCCTTTATTATCCTTTTCGGTTTACCCCCCCCCCATCGAAGCCGCCGCACTTTGCTATTTTATTTTCCCTCCCGACTACCCTTTAATTTTTCTTCTCCTTACGGGTCGGCACGGGTCCTCTCGATCGCCGCCTTGTCGCCTCCCTCCGCGGGGTCGCCAACCCGCCCGGCCGCGGCGACCATCGCCCCCCGGTTGACGCCTTGCACAGGCCGCCCCGCGCGACCACCGCCGGCCGACCCCGCGCGCGCGCGGCGCGCCCGCCGCCCTCCTTCCGCGCGCCGCAACCGCGGCCTTCGCACCGCACCCCGCGCCGGCCGACCGCCATCGCCCCCCGGTTGACGCCGCACCGCCGCCCGCCCCGCGCGGCCCCGCCGCCCGCGGCCGCCGCCCCACGCGGCCCGCCGCCCGCGGCCCCCCCGCCGCGGCACCCGTTGACCGCGGCGGCCGTTGACGCCGCGAGACCGCCTCACCGCCTCGGCCTCCGCGCCCGGCCTCTGCGCCACCGCTCGCGCGCACCAGCTTGCACCCGGCTGCGCCGCCGTGCGCCCCTCTCTCCGCGGTAACATCTCCCTCTCTCCTCTCTCGTACCCCCTCTCACCTATCGCCTCTCTCCTATTATATCCATTTGTTCTTGTTAGATCATTTATCCTCTTTGTTTTAGTAGATTATCAGGTTACCATTCGATTCCGTTTTTCGTCGCCGTCGTGACCGCGACATTCTCGTCACCCGGATCGTTCCGTTGGAATTCCGTGCGCCGTTCGTCGTCACCGTAAAGGTAGGCGTCTCGGCTATTCCTAGCACTCATATATATTTGATTAAATCGTAAAAACTTGTTTAGATCATCATGATTAGTATGGTATAATTTGTGGGTTATTTCTGGCATATTGGCATGATTAGATAGAGTTAGATTAACTTAGATTAACTTGTTTAATCATGCATGTTTAGGTTGATTTAATCATCCATGTACGTTAATTGGCTTGTTAGGTTTTATTATGTTTAAGTCTAGTTAGTTTAACCTACTTGCATTACGGTGATCTTTAATATGTATATTCTGATTTGTTAAAAAAGCCGATGTAAGGTTTAGGCTTAGTGAGGTTAGAGTTTAGTTTGGTTTCATGTATGCAGTAGGTAGTAGTATTTGTCTAAACATGTGATTGACATCTTTAGTTTGTAGCTTGCATAATCTTATTTAGATGCATTATATGATAGGCTTGGTTATAGTTTGTGCTAGGCTGTGATATGGTATGCGAATATGGGGTGCATAGAACCATGAGTGTGCATCTATGTATTTCATGTTTGATTTGCCAATTAAATGTTCATGTTCTTATGCTGAGTTAATTATATGCTTGCATGGTGTGGAATGTGGTTAGTGCGGTGAGGCTGCATTGTGATGGAAATGTACTTCGCGGACTATAATTCGGTTCTGTGGGCGCGGATGAATTAGAAAGTCCGGAGCATCCGTCGATCCCGGATACCGCGGTTTATCTTAAGTACTCCCACATATGGGGTACTATGAGATTTAGCTTACTATATGTTACTTCCTACTATATGGTAAATCTGGTGCTAGTTTTGTGATGTGGTGCATTTATCGGATGGGCATGAAATTTACTCGGACGGGTGTCTAGTTGTGTGGATTGGCATAGATGGTAGTGTTATAGATGTGTCATTGGTTTTATGTCGAGTCTATGTGTTAAGGCATACCTAGAACAATTTAAGGTGTAGGTTATGTTGGTTTTAATGCATATAGAGTCTAGTCATCATATGGGGTAGTTGATTGATTCTTTAATCAATTAATTGAAGATATATAATTAGTTTACACCCTATGTATTAAATCTGATTTTTAGGCTTATTATTCTATTATACCATTAGAAATCATTATTATAGTGGGGTAGTTCGGGTGTAAGACCTGCGAGTGCATTGTGACTCACCCCTTCGTTGTTAATATTTTCAGGATTGCAGGTTTAGCGCAGCAGAAGCGTAGTGGTGTTTTGGAGTCCAAGGAGCTAGTGGAGTACTTGTTCAGTGTTGGTATTATTTAGATTGTAATTTCATAGTGTTAATTAGATAGAATTATTGGAATTGTTTATTTGGATTGTGATTTTGGTCTTAATTGGTTCCAGACCGATATTCTTCCCCGTTACGTCGCCGGATTATCTTCCGCTGTGCATGTTAAAAATCCGGGTCGTGACAGGCGGGGGGACTGCGCGGAGGGGGGGGGGGCCCCGGCGGGGGGGCTGCGCGAGGCAAGCCTAGCAGGGGGCGCCGTAGGAGGCCCACGAGCTCGGACATGACTTGGGGGCGGAAGTGCCGGCGACGGAGCTAGTTGCGGACGACGGCGCGGAGTTCGGGCACCGCGAGCGAGTCCCCCGCGGGGGAGCGGACGGCGGAGTCGAGGCACGGCGGCGAGCCGGGGGGGAGGTGCTGCGGGCCGACCTCGCCGCTGTGGTGATGGAAGCGGCGGGGCCAGGGGGAGGAGGACCGGTGGGAGGGGTCGGGCGGGGGGAGGGTGCCGTCGGAGGAGCTGCTCGGCCTACTTCCTCGGGAACTCCTCCCCCGGATCGTCGGAGGCCGGGCGCAGCGGGGGTGGAGTTCACGGAGGAGGCGGCGCGGTCGGGGCGGAGATCGGCGGGGCGGACGGCGGAGCCGGCGGTGAGGGTGGTGCCCGAGAGCGTGCGCCGCGAGGGGGCGACCGCCGTGCGCCGCGGGGGAGGGGGGCGGCGAGGGGGACTCGGGGAAGACGGCCGCCGTCTCGCGCGGGGGGAGCGTCTGCCGCGAGGGGGCGACGGCGGGGAGAGACTCGGGGAGGGCGGCCGCGGGGGAGACGTCGCGCGATTGATTTCAATACAGGTCCTGAGCTGTATTGTTTTTGATATTTTTTTTAACTATCAATTTTAAAATTAATAGTGATATCCAAACATCTACCAATGCAAAGTATCAATATCAGTTTTAAAATTGATATTGATACAGGTGCTTGATACAGTAAACAAACAGGCCATAAAGTATCACTATCAAAGTTGATACAAGTTGACACATATATTGTATAATATGCTTAGTAAATATTTTAAAATTGATACTATTAACCAGACATTATTTAGTGATTACTGTCAATATCAATTTTAGAATTGATAGCAATAGAAGTGTCTAATAGTATTACCAAATAGATCCTTAGTCTACTCAAATTTTACATTTTGACACAATGTTGTCAATTTGTCAAACAATCTTATGCCTTGTTTGCTTTTAGTATCAAGCACCCGTATCAACATCACTTTTAAAATTGATATTGATACTTTGGATACCTAGATGTTTGGATATCAATAATAATTTTAAATTTAATAGTACAATAAATTATCAAAATCAAAATAGGTGGAGGCTTGTACTAAAACTAATATTCATGTGGCAAGTCCCCTCCTCGAGCCCTAGCATCTTGCGACCTCTCCTCGCATCACTTAGTGACTTCTATGTCTCTCTAGTGTCTTTGCGAATCTTCAACCCTATTCGGCACAACAAGAGAGGCAAATATTTTCTCTTTTGGCAGGTCGGCTAACTTCTCTCGTGAACACTCGTGCTTTGATTATAAGCTTCTTCATAAGCAAGCTAGCTTTTGCATTTCCTATTGCCACGAGCTTTGATGGCTGTGCTATTGAAGGAGATTTGTCTGGCAATTCCCTTGCGCCATGGGAGGGTCGATGGTCCACGTACCCAAAGAGAGAGAGTGAGAGAAAGTCGTCTCTCTCGTTCATCTTCAACCTCTTCAGTGAGCTAGCGCTTGAGTAAGTACTGTGTCATCCCACAGTTAGGTGATTAGTTAAACCATTTAATCATATTCTACCATTATTCGAAGCTCCAATATGCATGTAGATCAAATGGAGCTATGGATAAATATATTGTAAGGAATCGTCCATAAAAGTTTGGTGCAGCGGAAGCGACGATTCCTACGGGTTCCTTTAGAATCCGTCTCAATTAGAACCGAACGACGAAAATCGAAAACCGATAAAATCGGGTTCGAATATACCTAATAGGGATTCATATAATCCCATGGAGAGGAAGGAGATGAGCTTCTTAAGATCTTCAAACCGTTCAAGTGTCCGGTCTCCAGCAGTATCCACACGAACTTCATCCACAGTAGGTTCTCCCTTCACGTCGGCCTCGGGAACTCTTCCCGAACGGAGCTCCATCGACCATGGACACCTTTTTGAAAGAGGAGGAGGTAGGGAGGAGGCTTGGGACGTGGTTTTAACCCTTGGCTTGATTGGGTTTGGCAGAAACCATTAGTATTTATAGAGAATTATGGAATTTTTCATAAAAACCCAAAATCTCTATAAATTATGCCCTTGCCCCTGTACTTGTGGATAAGTCCTTTTGTGTGTGACCCACTAAGCCCAATAACCTATTTGGTTGAGGCCTAAATAAAATAGAACAATTCTATTTAATTTAATTAAATCCGTTATCCGATAACAGATTAATCGGCCTACCGATCATGAAGGGTACAAGCCACATCCCATGATCCCAAATGGCTATGGGGATAATCTCATCTCTATTGAGCCTTTCCATCATCAGTTACCACATGGATATAAACTCTCATCCATCCAATGTCCCAGTCGGAAAGGAGTAGGGCATCGACTGTCAACTCCTTAGTATACCGACTCTATAGGATCATGTACTCGGAATTGGATCAATTGGAAAACTCCTTTTCCAATTATCCTATCTACCCTGGATAGAGATTTAGAGTACTATCCCATAGGACATTCACTCTCACTTACCGAGAGTGGACGATCCCTTGTTGTCCGCTCAATTGCCTCCATCGGATTTTCCTTGTACCCGATCCATCGCTATATAGGACCATCTAAATTGTGATCCATAAGTCAATGGTCAAAGCACAAGTTCCACCCAACAAGGCATCTTTGGTGACTCAGGTCAAAGGTCCAACCATGCAACCGTGATGATAGAAAACCCTGATAGACAGTTCGGTAAGATACCATTCAGGGTTTCTAATTCGGTCATTTCAGTGAACTCATTCAACTAATGGGCACATGTATGTGTATCTCAGTGTCTCCACACTAATGACCAATGAGATCGGTCATCCTCATCACATGAGAAGACATCACATACATTAGTCTATCTGGATCCTTGATGTCCCGTCTCAAGTATCCTATGACTAGCATTTAGATCAAATACCTCTAGATGATCAATCTCATTATCATGATCTCATCATGATTTAATCATCATTGTATTTGATCAAGGACTTCATTATGATATTCGCATCTAATAAGAGCTTATAATGAAGATTTGCCTAATTAATTGAATAAGATATATCTAGAAATGTCAAATCATATCATATATGATTGGCTTGTAGGGCATACATTTCTATCATATATATAGCTCCAGATTCTGCCAGTAGTTAGTTTGTTAAATTTTCATGCCACTATAAACCTAATTTGCAACAAAATTAGGGCTACCAATGTGTTAAATTTGGTAACGGTCGGTATCACCTATTTTCCAATTTGGATTACCTGCTCCCGAATTCAATAAGGGCCGAGTGAATCCAATATGGTCGAGTGATTCTGATTAATTCGGAAAAATTTGGTTTGTCCTAGTCATTTTTTGTTCATAATGAGAGAACCTTTCTTGTAAATGGATGAGAACTTGTGGGCCGTGTTTATGGCAAAAATATTACCTCAATTTGGACTGCTCTCTGCTCATTGCTTGGAAAAGAGATCATAGGATCAAGATATCATTGGAGGGGGAAAGGGGATCCTCGATGATATGATTCGTTGCTTGTTTGTGTAAGAAATCAATATAAGCATTTAAAATATTTTGATTCCTTAAATTCAAGGTCTTAGTAAACCCAAAAATGACATAATTGGGAACCGAATAAGGAGATCGAATATACCTTCTTGGGATTTGAAAAATTCCTTACTAGAGATAAAGAGAAGATGTTTCACTTTAGACTATTCAAGTGGACGACCTCTAGCGGTATCCACAAGAATTTCCTCCAATGACCCGTTCTCCTTCACTCCAACCTCAAAAATCCTTACAAAACATAGTTGGACCATGCGAGACTCCTTCCAGAGAAGAGAGGAGAGAGGGAGACTGTCAAGGATGTTCTCCAACCCTTTGGCTCGATATGGTTTAGCTTCCTAAGCCTTTAATATATAGAAGATGCAATTTTTAACAAAAACACAAATTTTCTTGATAGTTACATCCTTGCCAATGTCTTTAGGATTAGTTCTAATGTGTGTGACCCACTAGGCCCAACAGTCAATTTGGTTGAAGCCAAATTTAAAAAGAACAATTCTTTTAAATTAAATCAAATTTATTATCTGATAACATATTTGATGACTTTCCAATCATAAATAGTACATCTCACATCCTATGATCTCAAATCACTTTGGAGAGTTAAATAACATCTATTGAGCCTTTCTATCATCAGTTACCACACGGATTTAAATCCTCGTCCATGCATTGTCCTGGTCGGTCAGGTGTTGGGCACCAACTGTTAGCCCCTTAATATTCTAACTCTATGAAATCTTGTACTCATGAATGGATCAATTGAAAAGCTCCTTTTCCAATTATCTTATCTACCTTGGACAAGGATTTAGAGTACTATTCCATAGGACATTCTTTCTCTCTCTTTCTCTCTCTCTCTCTCTTATCGAGAGTGAACGATCCCTTGTTGTCTGCTCAATTATCTCTACTGAGTTTCTCTTGCACCCGATTTATTAACTATATTGGACTATCAAGGTGCTGATCTATAAGTTAATAATCAAAGTACAAGGTACATTCAGTATGATATCTTTGGTGACTCAAGTCAAAGATCCAACTATGCCACAGTGATGATATAATACTTTGATAGACAGTTCAGTTAGATATTAATCAGGGTTTATAAAATGGTCAGTTCAGTGAACTTATTCTACTAATGAGCATCTATATGTGTATCTTCGTGTCTCCACACTAATGACCAATGAGATTGGTCATTCTTAATGTAAGGAATCAATACATGACAACGAAAAATTTTTGATTCCATAAAACCATGATCTTTGCCTTGATCGATGCCGAACGTGTAAAACCGGGAACCGAATATGAAGTAGAACGAGAGTACCTCATGGGATTTCTCAAATCCCTCACCATGGATGAAGAGAGGACATTCCCCTTGCTGAAAACCGTTCAAGTGTCCGGTCTCTAGCGGTATCCACACGATCTGCTTCAATAGACGAGTTCTCCCTTCCTTCGGGCCTCCAAAAACCTTCCAGATCCAAGCTTGACCATGGGAGATCACCTTATAGAGGAGAGAGGAGGGAGAGAAGAGGCTAGGGACGTGCTCCAGCCCTATGGCTTGTTAGGGTTTGGCTTCATAAGCCATTTATATATAGAAGATGACATTTTTCACAAAAACCCACAACTTCTATAAAATTGCGTCCATGCCCTCATCTTATTGACCAGATCTATTGTGTGTGACCCACTAGGCCCAATTGTCAATTTGGTTGAAGCCTTAATTAATTTAAAAGAACAATTCTTTTAAATTAAATCAAAACTGTTATCCGATAACAGTTTTTACGGCTTTCTGATCATAAATGGTGCAAGCCACATCCTATGATCCCAAATGACTTTGGGGAGTTAAATAACATCCATTGAGCCTTTCCATCATCAATTACCACACGGATTTAAATCCTCGTTCATACAATGTCCCGGTCGGTCAGGGGTTGGGCACTGACTGTCAACCCCTAAGTATTCCAACACTATGAAATCTTGTACTCATGAATGGATCAACTGGAAAACTCCTTTTCCAATTATCCTATCTACCTTGGCCAAGGATTTAGAGTACTATCCATAGGACATTCTCTATCTCCTACCGAGAGTGAACGATCCCCTATTGTCCGCTCAATTGCCTCCACCAGGTTTCCTATATACCCAATCCATTAACTATATAGGACCACAATACTAAGTGATCCATCAGTCAATAGTCAAAGTACATAGTACGCCTGGTAAGACATCTTTGGCGACTCAGGTCAAAGATCCAACCGTGCTATTGAGATGTAAGAATAACCTGATAGACAGTTCAGTAAGATACCGATCCAGTTTTCCTAAATTGGTCAGTTCAGTGAACTCATTCCACTAATGAGCACCTGTGTGTATCTCAGTGTCCCCACACTGATGACCAATGAGATCGGTCATTCTCATCATATGAGAAGACATCACACACACTAGTCTATCCGGATTCTTGATGTCCTGTCTCAAGGATCCTATGACTAGGAACATTTAGATCACATACCTCTAGATGATCGATCTCATTATCATGATCTCATCATGATTCAATCATCATTGCATGTGATTAAGGACTTCATTACGATATACGCTTCTAATAAAAGCTAGTAACGAAGTTTTGCCTATTTAATTGAATGAGATATTCTTAGAAATGTCGAATCATATCATATATGATTGGCTTGTAGGGCATACATTTATATCACTTAACATATGAGAATATATCACATACACAAGTCTATCCGGATCCTAATGTCCTATTTCAAGGACCTATGACTTGGAACATTTAGATCACTAGCATCTAGATGATTGATCTCGTTATCATGATCTCATCATAATTCAATCATCATTGTATGTGATCAAAGGCTTCATTATGATTTGCATATCTAAAGATATATTGTAATGAATAAATGCTTTTTATTTTGAATAAGAGGATACAAGAAATATCTAATCATATCACATATGATTGACTTGTAAAGCATACATTTCTATCAGTTTGTTCACTATGCCAAAACTGAGCTTCACCTATGTGACCCCCTCTCGTAGGTAAGAGCTAGTAGATATATGTAACTCATACCTACATATTGTATCTGTAAGGAATCAATACATGATAGCGAACAAATTTTGATTCCATAAAACCATGATCTTTGCCTTGATCGATGCCGAACGAGTAAAATCAGGAACCGAATATGAAGTAGAACAAGAGTACCTCATGGGATTTCTAAAATCCCTCACCATGGATGAAGAGAGGACATTTATCCTTGCTGAAAACCGTTCAAGTGTCCGGTCTCTAGCGGTATCCACACGATCTGCTTCAATAGACGAGTTCTCTCTTCCTTCGGGCCTCCAAAAACTTTCCAGATCCAAGCTTGACCATGGGAGATCACCTTCTAGAGGAGAGAGGAGGAAGAGAGGAGGCTTGGAACGTGCTCCAGCCCTATGGCTTGTTAGGGTTTGGCTTTATAAGCCATTTATATATAGAAGATAAAATTTTTCACAAAAACCCAAAACTTCTATAAAATTGCGTTCATACCCTCATCATATTGACCAGATCTATTGTGTGTGACCCACTAGGCCCAATAGTCAATTTGGTTTAAGCCTTAATTAAATTAAAAGAAGAATTCCTTTAAATTAAATCAAAACCGTTATCCGATAACAGTTTTTATGGCTTTCTGATCATAAACGGTACAAGCCACATCCTATGATCACAAATGACTTTGGGGAGTTAAATAACATCCATTGAGCCTTTCCATCATCAATTACCACACGGATTTAAATCCTCGTTCATACAATGTCCCGGTCGGTCAGGGGTTCGGCACTAACTGTCAACCCCTAAGTATTCCAACTCTATGAAATATTGTACTCAGGAATGGATCAACTAGAAAACTCCTTTTCCAATTATCCTATCTACCTTGGCCAAGGATTTAGAGTACTATCTCATAGAACATTCTCTCTCTCCTACCGAGAGTGAACGATCCCCTATTGTCCGCTCAATTGCCTCCACCAGGTTTCCCATATACCCAATCCATTAACTATATAGGACCACAACACTAAGTGATCCATCAGTCAATAGTCAAAGTACATAGTACGTCTAGTAAGACATCTTTGGCGACTCAGGTCAAAGATCCAACCGTGCTATTGAGATGTAAGAATAACCTAATAGACAGTTCGATAAGATACCGATTAGGTTTTCCTAAATTGGTCAGTTCAGTGAACTCATTCCACTAATGAGCACCTGTGTGTGTATCTCAGTGTCCCCACACTGATGACCAATGAGATCGGTCATTCTCATCATATGAGAAAACATCACACACACTAGTCTATCCGGATTCTTGATGTCCCGTCTCAAGGATCCTATGACTAGGAACATTTAGATCACATACCTCTAGATGATCGATCTCATTATCATGATCTCATTATGATTCAATCATCATTGCATGTGATCAAGGACTTCATTACGATATACGCTTCTAATAAAATCTAGTAACGAAGTTTTGCCTATTTAATTGAAAGAGATATTCCTATAAATGTTGAATCATATCATATATGATTGGCTTGTAGGGCATATATTTCTATCAGTATCTATTGATTAATCACTTGTAGGTATATGTGTTAACACCTATGGATTATATACGCTTGACATTCCGTAGGTAAATGGTATAAGTGATTAGCAAATCTGATCCATACATTTCAAATATACAGACGGCTATGATTCATACCCACATTACCTAATACTCTAACCCTCAATTGGCCATCACTTTACACAGCCCCCGACATTGGCATCCCCTCAATCGAACTCTGCTAGTTCCTCTATCCTCAGTGTCTCATGCTCTTCATCCTCGGTGGTTCCAAGCGGTCTAGGCTCTCCATCGTCAGCAGTTCCAAGCTCTCCATTCGTGGCTCCACGCTCTTTGTCGTTGGAAAGTAGGTATTGACGAGGTGACTACCTCCACAGCAAGGCAGGGCCAGTGACTATTGAACCCTAGGGGATCTTGTGGAGTAGACAGGGATAGTGATGTCTATTGACAGATACGATTTTTCAGAAAAGGGGATACCATTTTATATCCTTTTTAGCATCGCTACACACAACTGTGAGAACAAACGTTTTCTCCCTGTGGAAGGAGTAGTAGTCTTTTCATCTTTCTGAGTGGTGGGGAGATTTGAGATGAAGAAAGGGTGGAGCTTTCGCTTATTGGAGTTGTCATCAAAGTGAGTTGATGGTAATTCTTTGGCCTTCTTCCTTGTCTTTCAAATGATTTGATATGCCTTAGCGATGTGTCACGCTGTGATCGGTATTGGGTTTTTTTCTAGCTTGTGGAGGTATGTACTTCATTATCGCGTTGGGTTGTTATCTATCGGTGAAAGTCATCTTTCTCCCTATATGTGGTTTCATGTAGATGGTCAAGAGTAGGGTGTTCAAAGATCCCATGTTTCTTGTGTTGAGGTAGGTGATGTTGGCTGAGTTGTTTCTGAATCGCTGTAAAAAATGAATGGTTTTTTTCAAAACCATTTGTCTGTGTTTCCTCTGTTTGAGTGTGGGGGTTTTGTAGATAGTTTATATAGATCAAATGAATGTGATCGTCTTTTCTCTTTGTTTGTTTATTTATTTTTTCCTTTTGTTGGATCAACTACATCCTTTATGATGGCCGACCATATCATTGGTAAATGGTCAAAAGGTGGGGGAAGTTAAGCTTTAACATTCAATATTAAATTTTTTTAATTCCTTCATACCCAAGATTCATATCTGATTATTTATTAAAATGTCTGGTAAAAGTTATAAAGAGAATTGGTTGGTATTGAGATGAAAAGTTATTATTCCTGTTTCACGGTCTTATGCTCATTATCCCTATTTGTTTTTTAAGCCCCATACGACTATACCCAAGTTGTATTATCAGCAAGTGTCTTAAAAATATTTTATGTTGTAAGTAGATTTTTGCAAATGGGATTCATCTATTACAGATAAATTCTAGTTTTCTTTGATCAACCACTAATGGATAGAAGACAAAATCAATGAAGGAAGATTAGACTGAGAGAGGCACCAACAATAGGTATAATGATTAACTCTCTGATGTTTATAATCTATGTTGCTGTTAGAGTTGTATATACATATTACATGTGGTATACTTTGAATTGAACATGTTCCAAGAATTTTATTAGATACATTCGTTTGTTTTTATTCTTTGTACGTAATACTTATTATTTTGATGATATGTACGTGAATAATTTTAGGAGCTTTTATCTTGAGTTAATTGATTGGATATATCTCCTGTGACTTACAAAATGAGATAACACTTATGTCACAGAAATTTTTTATGATATTAACTCCATCATCTTTGTCTTTTTAGAATTCTATATTTTTATTAACTTTTATGTTTGTGGTTAACATTGGGATCTTCTATCCTTGTTACTTTGACCTTGGTTGTCATGGGTTGCCATTTTGGTTTCAAAATTTTAATTAGTCAAGTATTGTGTCTTTTGTGTTGCGGTTTTTGTTTCTTTTATAATGGAGATGGTTCTGACTTTGATTTCATTTGTATGTTCATGTAAATGCCTTTTTGCAAAAATTTTATTATTGTGACCTTGTCTTAAAAAAATTATGAATTTATTTCTTTTATGTTGTTTATTGATTTATGACATTTTCTTGTTCCCATCTCAGATAAGAAATAAAAGGAGTTAAATGATTTTTACCTTTTCTTCTTCAATGAATTGTAGATGAGTTGTTTGGTCATTCTGAAATGAAAGAAGCTAAATGATGCATATATAATGTTGCTCGCCGATTCTTGCTTGCTACATATATATAATACTACTACAAACATATATACTGCACAGATAAACTGGGTCCATTTATTTACTACAATAATTTGGGTCTATTTAATTTTTCCTTCTACCTGATTGAACAGAGGCATGGAATCTAGTGATTTTCTATGTTAAACATATAAATAGGGTCCATTTATTCACTACGATGGATTTTATTGACTACAATTTAAAGAAGTTTGTCCACTTAGTAAATTAGCAATCAACACTTATGCTACTTCTATTTTTATGCCTTGATATATTATTTAGGTAGAAAATTTATTTATTTGAGATCAGGACTTGAGTTGATATAAAAGGTTAAGATGTCAAGGTATTGAGTTGTATTTAAATTTTTAGTATAGGAGGTTCAATCAATGTGTTCAAATATATCCTGATCAAGTCCTAAGGACTTAAATGGTTTGGTGTTTGTTGATTTCAATCTTGATCTCATACTTGGGGAAAAAATTCAGATATGAATATTAACTTTGGATTCACAGATTTGTGAGTTTAACTTCCACTTTAACTTTTAAGGATAATGTGTTCTATATTTAAAGATTGGGTTAGTCATTTCCATGTTAACTTTCAGAGTATTAGTGCATGTCATATTATCCATGTTTTTAATTGTTAGGATGTATTTTTAAAACTTATCCATATTTTATTTTATAGTAATATTGATTGAAACTGGATGGATTTACCAAGAAATATAAATGACTACTATGATGGTGTTGAGAACTTTCTAAAGTTTGCTTATGCAAATGTACCATTGAGTTGTAAGATAAGATGCCTATGTGTGAAATACAGATGCTTGAATAAATGTGAAATGCATATTATTAGAGAACACCTTTACATTGATTGTGTTATAAAGGGCAAACAATTTTAAAAGTTCTATAGTGAAGGATCAAGTCAGGAAAGATTTAAAGAAAGACTAGAGGCCTTTCCAACATTTAATGACGAAGTATATGATAGGGACTCCAAATTTTTGACTTGTTAAAAAAAGTCTACCAATTAGTTTATCTAGAATGCAAGAATTTCAACAAACTTTCTTTTATTATTATGTTGCTTAACCTTAAATGTATGGGTGAAATGAGCAATAAAATTTTTAATATTTTTATTGAAGTTATTAAATGAGTTACTCTTAGATGAGTCATCATTACCACGATCCTTTTATAAGATTAAGAAGATACTTGACAAGATAGGATATAGCTATTAAAAGATTGATGCATGTCCGAACAACTATATGTTGTATTGGAAAGAATATGAAAAGGCTGAATGTTGTTCAAATGTGAGGAATCTCGATAGAAGTCCTATAAGTCAAGTGGTTTGATAAATAAAAAAAGAGTACCTTAAAAGGTTCTCCATCATTTTCCATTAATTTCATAATTAAAGAGACTCTTCACGTACTCAAAGACATCTGTTAACATGAGATGACATCAAGACGAACGTGATGAGGATGGTCTGCTAAGATATCCTACTGATTCATCTTGTTGGAAAACATTAGATGACATTGATGATTTTGGGTTAGAATGTCGGAATGTACATCTTGGATTAGCGACTGATGAGTTCAACCCATATGAAAATATGAATGTCACTTAAAATACCTAACAAGTGTTAGTTGTACCTTATAATTTACCACCTTGTAAATACATGGAGTACTAATATTTTGCTCTCCCTTCTCATATTTAGTCCATAAGGTCTTAGAAAAACATTGTTATTCTTTTGCAATCATTGATTGAGGAGCTTCAAATCTTGTGGAATGGTATTGATACCTTCAATGTACCTAAAAGCGAGATATTTTGTTTACGTGCAACATTATTTTAAACCATTAGTGACATTACAACATATGCATACATGTCTGGTTGGAGTGTTAAAGGTAAATTAGCTTGTTTTAACTATGACAAAGATACATGTTCAACTTGGTTAGAGTATAGTATGAAATTTTGTTACACAGATCATCAGAGATGGCTAGGAAACAACCATAACTTTTAAAAGATAAGAAAAAACATTGATGGTCATGAAGTCTTTTCTCAAAAAATCTCAATAAGAGGTAGAGAAGGTGGCTAGAATTCATGAAAGACTATGACTTTTGTCTCAGTTATCACCCAAATAAGGCAAACAAGGTGGCAAATGCTCTTAGCAAGAAGAAGTTGAGTACTATTAGATTGCATAGAAACTGGAAGGACATGGAAGTTATTACTGAGTGTGCATCAAGTCTAGCAGTTAACAAGTTGGCATCATTCTTGGGACAATTGACTATTGGCTCATTGCTAGTGGACAGGGTAAAAACAGCTTAAAGACAACATGTATATTTAAAACTTTATAAATAGACCATAAATTTCGAGGCACCAAGATGGAACTATTAAGAACCATGGCAGATTGTGTGTGGCAAATGATGTCGAGCTTAGGCAAGAGATTTTCGCAGAGGCATATAAGTCACAGTATGCTATTCATTCAGAAGAAATAAAGATGTACCATGATCTAAAGAGGCATGTTTAATGGGAAGGAATAAAGAAGGATGTGGTAGAATATGTATACAGATGTCTTATATGTCAGCAAGTCAAGGCAGAACATAAGAAACCAACAGGACCATCAGCCACTAGAGATTCCACAGTAGAAGTGGGAGACACATTACTATGGATTTTGTCATAGGCATGCCAAGGACAAAGAGGCAATATGATGCTATTTGGGTTGTGGTGGAACAACTCACTAAAGTAGCACACTTCTTGCCTATCAAGAAACCTCAACCAACTGAAAGTTTGGTTGGATTGTTTTTTGATGGAGCGATTAAATATCATGGTGTTCCAATGCCTATTATTTCAAATAGAGATCCTTGGTTTACAAGAAGGATATAGATGCTTTGGGCCCGCATCTCAAATTCAATTTTGTTTATCAACCTCATACTAATGGCCAGTTAGAAAGGACCATTAAGACTTTAGAAGAGGTGGAAAGAAAGTTGGGATCCACATTTGTCATTGATTGAATTTTCTTATAATAATAGCTATCACTCTAGTATTGGTATGGCACCTTTTGAATCATTATATGGAAGGCCGTGTAGATCACCTTTATGTTGGGAAGAAGTTGGTGAAAGAAGTCTTATTGGACCAGAATGGGTATAGGATAGCAATGAGAAGATCCAAGTTATTCGATAGAAGTTACTAAATTTCGAGTTGCCAGAAGAGTTATGACGATTAAAAGAGACGAGATGTTCAGTATGATAAAGGGGACCACATATTTTTGAAGATCTCCCTGATAAAGGTGTGGTTGGGTTTGGTCATAGTGGGAAGTTGAACTCAAGGTGCATGGGACCAATCTTGATTGAAAAAAGAATTGGAGAAGTGGCTTATATGTTGGCTTTATCACCAGCTACGTTGAGAGTACACCCAATATTTCATGTTTCATTGCTAAGGAAGTACATGCCAGATTCAACGCATGTTATTAAATTTTCAGAGATTGAAATTCAATCCAAACTTACTTTTGAAGAGCATCCGATTAGGACTACAGATCGAATGATGAAGCAATTGAGGAATCGAGTTATCTCGATGGTGAATGTTCTATGGAAGCATTATTTCGACGAAAAGTCTACTTGGCTACTTGGAAAGTGGAAGAAGTTATTAGACATCATCACCCTTACATTTTTGATAAGCCTTAACTAGAAATTTTAGAGTCAAATATTTTTTAGAAGGGTAGAATATAATATTATGTATTTTTATAGTATTATTTAGATAGTTATTGTAGTGATTTTATTAATTACGTAATGAGTTTATTTTATTTTTATGGTATCTATGTAGGCAAGTGGGTGTTTTAAAATTAATTATTAAGTGCCTAGTTAATTTTAAAGAAATGGTTGTATTTTATTTGTATTAGGTGTCTAATTATGTGATAATTGGTGTTTTAAAATTAATTATTTAGTGTGTTTCAATCTTCTCTTTATTTGGACTAGCCTTACCCTAGTTTATCCTTCATATCCCTACTATTTTCCCCTTTTGATTCTCTCTCTCCTACCTCAAATCCACTGAGTGCCCCTCCATCTTAGTTAGAATAGTGCCGTATTGGCTAGGTAGGAGAGGTACCCATGCTTAAAAGCCTAGGCCATTATAACTCAGGGCCGCAATTTTGGGTTGGTTAACACTCTTTCTCCCTTGGTTCTCCTCCTTACTCTCCATTTTTTTATTTTTATCTCTTTTTTTCCTCCTCCCTACACCGTCTCTCTTCTTACCTCTCTCTATCATGCGAGGCACCACGTAGGCGTCGCTGCTGACCACTGCATGGCGTCACACCCACGTCAGTGTTGCATGATTGGCTGCCCTCGGCCTTGCCTCACACGCAGTAGCAACCTTTGACTGCACCCCCAGTAACCGTGATAGCTGCTGATGCCACTGTCGGGCCTTGCTTATAGTGCACCGCCCTCCCTTCCTCACCATTGCCCCCTCTATGTGTTGTTGCGTTACCCGCTGTGTGCCAACTTCCCTCCAACTCTTTCTCTCCTCTCTATTTTATTTTATGTAAGTTTTTTAATCTATTTTTATTTCATTTTATTTTCTCTCTCTTATCATAACAATTCTTCTCTCTTTTCTCATATTTTCTCTTTCTTCTCTTTTATATGTAAGGAATCAATACATGACAGTGGAAACAATTTGATTCCTTAAAACTATGATATTTGCCTTGGTCGATGCCGAACAAGTAAAACTAGGAACCGAATATGAAGTAGAACGAGAGTACCACAAGGGATTTAAAAAATCCCTCACCATGGATGAAGAGAGGACGAGTCTCCTTGCTTAAAACCGTTCAAGTGTACGGTCTCTAGTAGTATTTACACGATTTGCTTCAATAGACGAGTTCTCCCTTCCTTCGGGCCTCCAGAAACCTTCCAGATCTAAGCTTGACCATGGGAGATCACCTTCTAGAGAAGAGAAGAGGGAGAGAGGCTTCTTGAGATGTGTTCCAGCCCTATGATTTGTTAGGGTTTGGCTTTATAAGCCATTTATTTATAGAAGATAAATTTTTTCACAAAAGTCCAAAACTTCTATAAAATTATGTCCATGCCCTCACCTTATTGACTAGATCTAATGTGTGTGACCCACTAGGCCCAATAGTCAATTTGGTTGAACCCTTAATTAATTTAAAAGAACAATTCTTTTAAATTAATTCAAAACCGTTATCCGATAAAACTTCTTACAACTTTTCGATCATAAAAGGTACAAGCCACATCCTATGATCCCAAATGACTTTGAGGAGTTAAATAATATTCATTGAGCATTTCCATCATCAATTACCACATGGATGTAAATCTTCATTCATACAATGTCCCGGTCAGTAAGGAGTCTGGCATCGACTGTCAACCTCTAAATATTCTGACTCTATGGGATCTTGTACTTGGGTTCAGATCAATTGGAAATATCATTTTCCAATTATCCTAAGTACCTTGACTAAGGATTTAGGGTACTATCCCATATGATATTCTCTCTCCTACTGAGAGCTAACAATCCCTTGTTGTTTGCTCAATTACCTCCATTGGGTTTCTCTTGCACCCAATACATCAACTATACTAGACCATCAAGATGGTGATCCATAAGTCAATAATCAAAGTACAAGATATATCTGGTAATACATATTTGGTGACTCATGCCAAAAATCCAACCGTACTATTAAGCTGTAGGGATAATCTGATAGACAGTTTGATAAGATACCGATCAGGTTTTCCTAAATTGGTCAATTCAATGAACTCATTCCACTAATAAGCATCTATGTGTGTATCTCAGTGTCCCTACACTGATGACCAATGAGATCGATAATCCTCATCACATGAGAAGACGTTACACATACTAGTCTATCTAGATCTTTGATGTCTCATCTCAAGAATCTTATGACTAGGAACTTTAAGATCACATACCTCTCGATGATCGATCTCATTATCATGATCTCATCATGATTCAATCATTAATACATGTGATCAAGTACTTCATTACGATATACACTTGTAATAAAAGCTAGTAATGAAGTTTTGTCTATTTAATTGAAAGAGATATTTCTAAAATGTCGAATTATATCATATATGATTGACTTGTAGTACATACATTTCTATCACTATCTACCAAGAAGAGAAGAGGGAGATCCTGTCCAGTTCAGTTTGTTGCACTACACCATCTTTGTTTGGTATTTTTTGATACCAATCTTAACATAATTTAAGTGCCAATCCAGTAAGCATCCATAACGTGTCTACTATCATTAAATTTATTCATTTAAAGTCTTCCATGATTTGTAGAAATTGTTAATAGGTTAAATATGCTTGGTGTATGTTGTAGGTGGTGTTTAGTATGTTTTATTGTTCTTTATATGTATGAGAACATGCATGATAAGTGATGTATTATTGTCAAATTAGCTTGCTACTTGATTAGTAATTGGCATGTGTAAGCTATGTTAACCTAATTAATCATGTTGTGGCAAGTTAGAAGATTAGTGAACTTGGTGGTTATTTTTCTAGCACCTAATTAATTTCTTGTTTAGTCATGTCAAGGTGGCTATGGTTGGTTGTGTCTCATTATTAGTTCATTTCGAGCATGGTTATCTATAGTGACATTGTTTAAGTATGTTGCATATGGAGATGTTGTGTTGGACATATACAGTATATCATGTGGTATCTTAGTTTGTTTAATGGCATTGTGTATGTATGTGTCTATGTGATTATCATGATTGCATGATACATATGTTTATATGGATAGTAGGTCACTACATGGCATATCTTGCATTGTGATTGAGATGTTGTGAATGGCTCATGGCAATGCATGAGATGAAAGTGATGGACTCATGGCAATATATGAGTTGATGTGAATGCATGTGTGGATTTAAAATAAATATAAAAATTGAGTTATACTAGACTACTTACTCATACCTATTGACAGCAGTGATTAGAACAATCTATAGCATCCTTTGATCCTAAATATCGCGATTTGTCCTAAGTACACCCCTGTTTAGGTGTACTATAAGATTTAGTTAAGTATATGATTAATGCTATATATATTAGATCTGGTGTTAATTAGTTGAGATCGCAAGATGATGTTTCCATGCAAAAGTGAAAAGTTGAGTGTGGTCCATTAGAGAATGGATGTATTAATGACATGTATGTTCTATTTAGAGAATAGATGCATTAGTGCTATTTTGGTTGTGGTTAGTACATCATGTTGTGTACTTTTGTTAGCCTTGAATAGATAGTGTTGCACAATATGCATAATAAATCTCAATTGTATGTGTTTCATTGCATTGGTTCATTTAGAAGTTGTATCCATGTGTGATGTCTTCATTAGCTCATTATTATTATAATTTAGGCATAGGAACGAGTACTTATTTATATATCATGATAAGGACTTATTGGCTACCCGATCTTGTGAATGATGGGGTGCCTACTGAGTCTTTACAACTCACCTGGTGGTATAATATTTTTCAACAAGTCTTGAAGATGAGATTCCAGGAGTTGGATTTCAAAAGAATCCTGACTTTGGGTTTGTAGAACACGTGGAAGAACCAAATTCTATAGATCTGGGAGATGTGTGACTTCACTTTGTTTAAATGCTTTGTTATATTTTCAATAAAGTTTCTATGTGTAGTCAACTACTAGTTTGCTTATGGTTTGCTTCAATGTGGTGCTTACACTCTTATGGGGTGTTTGGTTGCATGATAATTTTTTGTACACTTTCATGATAAAAAATTGTATTAAAATAAAAAGTGAACCAACTCATGATATAAAATTATCATGTTTGGAGGGATGTGATTACAAAAAAGAGTAACCACGGCACATGACCAAATAAAGTGGGGGACCACAAGAAAAAAGAAAGAGGTGAGACTCTCTTTTTTTTTAAGAAGAAAATCACTTTCAAAACATAAAATTGCCATGGTTGTCAAACACATCTTTTAACAAGTTTTCTTACAATTTTTAAAAATTAAAATAAAAACCTCAATTGTCATGCAACCAAACACCCCATTAGTTTTGTTTCGGTTGAAACTATGTTGCCCTATTTTGGTGGTTGAAATTGTCATTTTGGAACAAGCTACTTTTTAAGTAGTCAAACTCTATGAAGTTGTGCAAGTGGATGTGTTATATTTAGTGATGTGTTTTTGCTGTCAAACCTCATTTAATCAAGGTTTTATCCTATTATTACATTCCAGATAAAAAATCCGCTACATTTTTCTAGGGCATGACAAGTCAACCAAGTTTAGAGAACCATGTTGAGAGTAATAAATTTTTAATAACTTGTTCATTTCCTATTCCTTTTAGCTTTCATAGCGAAAGAAAAAAAGTAAGAATGATATAGTTTATTTAAACGTCAAATATTTGAGTGGGTAGCATTTCAGACAAGAGGTGATCAAATATGAGAATGCAAGAGATTTTGACCGTATATAATTTGGTAAGAAATAAGTTCAATCGTTTGATGGTTAAAAGCAAATTTGCTCAATGTAGAATAGGTACGGCATATATATTGTCTTATATTTATTGGCATTTATATGAACTGATTTATTCTTTTAGCATTCTTATTTTGTAACAATGTCTAACAATTCTCCAATCTTAACAATGCCATGTACTCTTGGACAAGGTTACTAAGTGGTAAGATTTGAGTTAAACCGAATGAAATCTAGAAGAAGGTTCTAGGTATGCAAGATTGACATTTTATTCTATTTTTGTTGCAAGTAGTATTTCTGATTAGTTTTTAAGTGCTAAGATATGTGCTCCTATATACTTCATTTTATAGGATGAGGGTTATATTTTTTATGTGGTGGACAAGTTGACAAATTTTGTTAACTCATCATCTAATTCTTGTTGTCACGAGAGAGCAGACTATATTTGTCATCTCTAGAGACATACAGCTTTGCTGAAGAATGAGTTGAGGGAGAAGGAATTGAGACATAAAGTGAAAAGGTTTGCAAAAAGTTAACTAAAATGATGAATTTATTTGATGATGATAGCAAAGAATGAGATACTTGTTATAATGAAGTCTTGTGTTTATCACTATCACTGATTGAGTTTTTCTTTCATTCAAGTACTCTTTACTTATGATGTACTTTGTATATTTAACCAAGTAATCTACTTGTCTTTGTTGGAACTAGATTTATAGTGATTGGTTGTGTACCATATTGCTGTTTAAACAAGATAATGCATGTGACACGTTGGATGTTTAACCTGGATATTTTAAATAGGTTATATGTACCATTTTGTGATTTGATCGAAATTATGCATGGGACAGGTTGGATGTTTAACCTGGATATATGTTTAAAAAGATTGCACATACCATTTTGTGGTTTTGACTAAATGCGGAAAGCCAGATGTTTAACTTGAATGTTTAAATAGGTTATGTGTACCATTTTGGGGTTGGAACACAATTATGTATGTGACACGTTGGATGCTTAGATTAGATGTTTAATGCCATTAATTTTCAGGTTTAACTATGATATGTCATCTTAAGCTATGTTTGGTATGAGGATAATTTGGGCATAAACTAAATTTATTCCCAAATTTTAGGAGATAAATCTGGTTTATCTTTAACAACTTTTGGTGTCAAACAGACCTTTAGGTGTCGTTTGGTATCGGGATAAAATTAAAGGGGATAGGGATAAACTAATCCTCGTGATTAACCCTATCTTCGTTACGTTTGGTTTAACTTAGGATAAGTTTAAGGATAATCTTATCTTACGTTTGGTATGTTAACAATAAATTCAAGGATAATTTTAAATTTTTATATATTTATATTTATATTTATATTATCTTTTTTTATTACTCGTAACATATTCATAAACATGTTAATTCACTTACATATTTATATAATAAAATTAAAATATAATTAAAATATATAAATAAAAATAAACTTAAAAATATAAATTTGAGCTTCCGGAGGTGCTCCCCGACTCCCCCCCGCCGGCGGACAGAGCCCCCCCGGCGGGCCGACGCTCCCCGCCCCCCGCCGGCGGATAGAGTCCCCCCACCGGCGGTGCTCCCCGCCAACCGTCCCCCTGCTCCCCCGGCGGACCGAGCCCCTGCCCCCCGCGGACAGTCGCCCCCTCCGCCTGCGTCCCCCCGGACATCGTATCCTGTAAATGTTATTTCAGGATCAACTTAACCCAAATATTAGGAGTGATGAATTATCCTAACACTTATCCCTAATTTTGGGAATAACCTGGATTAACTTAATCCAGGTTAAACTCATTTTTAAGTGTGTACCAAACAGAAGATTGGAGATAAATCATGTCTATTCTAGGTTATCCTCATACCAAATAGGGCCTTAGGTGCTGTTTGGTATGGGGATAACTTAGGGATAAACCTGATTTATCCTCAAAATTTAGGGGATGAACCAGATTTATCTTCAAAATTTTATGATGCCAAACAGGCCTAGGGGCTGTTTGGTATCGGAATAACTTGGAGATAAATTTAGTTTCTCCTCAAAATTTTGGAGATAAACTAAATTTTTTATCCCTAAAATTTTATAGTGCCAAACGAGACTTTAAGGTTCAATAACTTATTAAATTTACCTTCAGATTCCATTAACAAGATATGTTGAAAAAATTTCCACTATAACACGATGTTTGATTAATCTAAACGGTAAACATACCTCTAAACGGTCAGAGATTAGGAGATTCATCAGACCGTTATAAGCATGATATGTTTGGTTAGAGTATAAAGAAATGGCACTATACCTTTGATGTTGATATTTGTAGATATCTATATTACATGTAATGATTTATTTGCACTAAAATTTTTCATATTGATATTCATAGTTAAAGATTAATTATTGTTTTTTAACACTATCAATTTTAAAATTAACAGTGATAGAGATATTTAATATGTTTAATAAGTCAAAACAGACGCCATCTAAGTGTGCCCCACGAAATATGCCTTGATGTGCATAGCGCACACTGTTCAAATTTCTATCACTAGAAGTATGCGTTTAGAAATAAGAAATTTATCATTTTAATAAATATATATACTTTGCAATCCTTAACAACAATCACCTTTTTGAAATAAAAATTTATTCTTTGAATAGATATATATTTTCTGTAATCTTTGGCACCCAAATATGTTTAAAAATAAAAAAAATATTTTAATAAATATGAATTTTTATTACAATTTTTAGACCCAACTACATCTCAAAACAGAAAGTTAACCGTTTTATTTAACATATTTTTTGTAATGTTCAGCACATTCTTTTTTTTTTAACAAGAACCAAATAAAATACCACTAACCAAGCATGTCTTTACAAAGTTGCTGAGAGACAGCCAAAGGAAGGGGTAAGGGGTGAGCAGACTCAATATTACTACGTATGGCCCACCTGGCCAACAAGTGAGCCAACATATTATAGGACCTATTAACATAAAGAAGAGATACATGAGAAGAAGAGGATAACACATTATAACTCCTGAGAATCAGATGTTGTGATCGCCAAAGCATAGGACCGGTTCCAAGTATGGCATCAACTACTGCTTTGGCATCACTCTCCACTAAGATATTCTTTGAAGATGAAGAAGCCCAAAGACAAGCTTCCAATATGGCTTCTGCTTCCAGTACCTCGGCTCGAGAACAAGGAGACATCTTGGATCTCCAGAACACCAGACCTCCTGCTTCGTCTCTAACCAGGAAAGCCAGCGCCCCAGCATCACCTAATGTAGCACAATCCACATTTATTTTAAGATAGTTAAGTGGAGGGGGAAACCACTTAGGAGCAGATGTGTCAGTAAACTTTGGAGAATTAGCCAAACAGATAGCCACAACATCCATAACTGAATTAAAAATTGTACTAGGCCTAACAAATTGGAGATTAAACGAAGCTTGGCACCTAACCTTCCAAATGTGCCAAATAACAGAACAAGCAATGACCCCAAGTCTGGAGATCTCCTTATCCTTGGAAATAAGCCATCTCAGCCATAAAGATAAAAGATTAGTAACATGCATCTTACTCCAATCCCTATTATTACCCAATGGAGTCATTAACCAAACAGCCCTACTACGTGGGCAAGTTAGAAATAAATGCTCCAAAGTTTCAGAAGATAAATGACAAATAGAACACAATGGACTAATAAGAGGGCAACGCCTATGAATAGCCAAATTAAAAGATAAATTTCCTGTCAAAATTTTCCAAAGACAAAATATGATTTTTGATGACAGAAGTTTAGCCACAGTAGGATGCCACAGTTGCTTCCAGATGTGCAAATTAGAAGATCCAGGCGGAAGATTAGACTCGATTAAACATCTATAAGCAGATTTAATAGTAAACTGCCCATCAGAAGTAAAAGGCCAAACTAACAGATCTCGATCCAAATATGAGTGAATAGGAGTATCAAGAATCCGCTTAACAGAATCCACATGAAACCAAGACTGTAAAACTTGTCTATTCCAAACCCCCTCGGACATAAGATCGCTTACCAGCCCTGGAAAGAAAACACCTGGGTACTTGGGAACCAAAGGTCCCTTATCATCCAAAATCCATACATGATGCCAAGGATGAATAGCAGAGCCATCCTTAACTTTCCACACACCAACTTTAGCCAAATATGGACGAGAAGAGAGTAGGAATCTCCATACCTTTGAGTCCGTTGACTTTAGAGAGACTTGCCATATTTATGTTGTTTGAAGATACTTGGAACTAAGTGCCTTAGCCCAAAGACTATGTCTATTCTGCATAAAATTCCAAAGTAAATGCATACCTGATGCTATGTTAAGTAGTCTAAGATCTTTGTTGCCCAAACTGCCCATCAATCTAGGTTTGGTAGAACATTCCAGCTGGTAAAATGGATGCGCTTAGCCTGAGAAGATTTATGAACCCACCAGAAATTCCGCTAAAGAAGCTCCAATTTATGAATAAGTTTAGCTAGTAACTTAGATATAGCCATAGCATACAGTGGAAGATGGTTAATGGTAGAATTAATCAAGGTCATTCTTCCTCTTGCAGAGAGTAAGTTAGTATTCCAACCTACCATCTTGTTCTGGCAGGCACTAATAAGATGATTTGATTGAATAGATCTTCCACCGGTAGGATCCCAAGGAACTCCAAGATAAAGATCTGTTTGAGAAGCCAACTAAAATCACGTGAGAGAACAGATTCTAGCAACAAGATGAGAAGGAACATTACTGTTGAAACAAATTTTGGATTTGTAAAGGTTAATAGCCAGACCTGAAAGTATTTCAGACTGCTTAAGCAAATGAAGTAAATGATTGATTTCTTCAACCGTGGCCTTCCCACAAACAACTACATCATCTGCAAACATAAGATGAGTTATGAGTGGACCCCTCCTTGAAATTCTAACACCTGAGAGTCACTTAGATCTGACAGCAGTAGATATCAAACCGGACAGGACCTCAGAACATAAGATATACAAATAAGGGGATAAAGGACACCCCTGTCTAGTTCCTCTACCAGGAGTAATTTTACTAGACAAATATCCATTCAAATTTAAAGAATAAGAAACTGATCGGGTACAGGTCATGATAAGCTTAACTAGCTGACTCGGAAACCCCATGCTGTCAAGAATAGTTTTAAGGAAATCTCACCTCAATTTATCATATGCCTTGTGTATATCAAGTTTGACCATGAAAAACCCACCTTGCCCCTGGTCCTTTTAAATGCAGTGCGTATTTCATGAATAAGAATGATGTTATCCGAAGCCTTCCTACTAGGCACAAAAGCAGACTAAATCTCTGTGATCAGATGAGAAAGCAAAGGCCTCAAATGTCCTGTAATTAACTTAGTTAGAATCTTTAACAACACATTGCACAAGCTAATTGGCCTATAATGTTCCAGAAGGAAAGCGTTCTCCTTCTTAGGAATGAGCATAATTATGGTATGATTCAAAGATTCAGGAACCGAGGAAGTTAAGAACATATGGCAGATGAATTCATGAATAACCTTCTGAATTAAAAGCCAGTATTTTTGAAAAAACAAAGGGGGTAATCCCTCCATACTAGGATATTTCTCCTGCTTCATAGAAAATAAGGCATTCTTTACCTCTTCTATGGAGGGAACTGCCTCAAGAGTAATCCGTTGGTCCTGAGAAATGGATGGCAGCTGAAGACTATCAAGGATCTGAAAATCCATAGCATGATTCTCATCAAGGAATAATTGATGAAAATAAGAAGTGAAAACATTTTCAATATCATACATATTAGAGGACCAAGAACCATTAGCCTTGTAGACTCCTGCAATTCTATTCCATCTTCGCCGAATCTGGACTTTAGTATGGAAAATTTTAGTACAACGGTCCCCCTCTTTATGCCAGTATACCTCGGCCCGTTGCCTCCAATAAATATCCTCCAATTCTTCCAACCAAATAAGTTGTGAGATAAGACTTCTTTCTTGCTCAATCTGACCTGAAGAAGGAGCCTGAGATTGAATATAGAGTAAATGCATTTGAGCCTGCTTAATTCGAAGCCTCAGACTACCAAAAATGGACTTTCACCACATAGACATACTCCGACTAAGATCCTTCATCTTGGCCTCATAACCAGATATAAGATCAGGAGAATTAGTGCAGGAACTGGAAACCAAATCATGGAAAGAAGGAAATTGAAGCCAAGCAGCTTCCAATCTGAAGCCAAGCAGCACATTCAAAAGAGGGAGATATTAATATTTTTTCGTGAGAAGATTACCAGCAGGATAAGGTCAACAATCAAGAACGAAACTATAATTACAAAAAATTTCTGAAAATAAATGTTCTGTTAACTATCTTTGTAACCTAACATTATATTAAAGAGCGCCCCGTGAAACCCATCCCCACTTGATTTCTCTTTTTTTATATATAAATATTAATATTTCTTTATGATACTGAATTAACAAAATTAAAATTTTACTTTAAAATCTTGGGTCATTTGAAAAGAAGTCCTTGCCGTCTAATCCTCTTCAACAATTGTTGATGGCACTTTTTATTTTTCTGATAAAATGCCCTCTCTATTTTCGTCAAAAAAGCTAGAAAACATCTAACTAACGGCGTTGTAGATGTTCATAGATGAAGATTTATTATCGAACGGTAAAAATCAAACGATTTAAAAAGTACATTATGTAAAATTATATTTAAAGATATAAATAGTAAATAATCCCTGATCCAAGTCTAATATAGTCCCTGCTCTCATTTTGCCGTCTTTCTCCCGCTCCGTCGAACGTCGCCGTTGCCGAAACACCGAAGGTAGTGGGTAATAGGCGGGAAGACCTCGTCGGCCGACACATAAAAGGATGGGAGGTTGAAGGGAGGCGCCTGTTTCTTCCTTTCCGGCAACTTTTTAAGCCCGCTATCTCCCGCCTCATCAGCGATCTGAAGCAAGGTAAACGGTGAGCGCTTCCCTTCTTATGCGGATCCGCCTATGTGTAAGCGTGCTAAGCGCATAGCCATTTCGCTTTTGTCCTGTTATTTGTTTCTTGCCCTCGCTTGGAGATGAAGTCGGGAGCGGAGCCATTTATAGGGTTACAATGCTAGCTGTTTGTGTTGCTCCCTTTCTTAGGATGGCGGGCTACGCGTTTAGTTCATTTCTCGGGATATCTCCTGGAGTGGGGTTAAGGGGGTTGTTCTAGGTTGAGTTGAAGATTCCGCAAAAACAAGCTGAGATGACAGCTGAGAATAACGAAAAGCAGAGCTGGAGAAGAAGACGGAGGGAGCGAGAGCGGAGGAACTGGAGAAGAAGAACACTAGATGGCTGGCTTCTCCATTCTCTTTATTATATGCTGTGTCATGTGATATGCACATTGGGTGTGAAGCTTCCATAAAGCCACCAATTCTCGCTTGAGGGGAGTGACCTGTAGAGTGAAATAATGAATGAAAAGTACTAATAAAAAGTGTGTTTACGGTGACAATGTCTTTCTTCTCAATTCTTCCCCTCAAACCTAACTTGCACTGTTAGTTGGAGCTTGCTTCGCAATTGTATGAATCTTGAGTTTGGTGGAGGCTTTGTTAAAATATCTGCATTTTGTGGCATAAACTATATATGGAGTTGTTTCTTGCTTACTAAATTCTAAACAAAACAGTAATAAATCTCAATGTGTTTTTTCTAGCATGAAAAATTGGATTTGCAAAGAGATATGTTGCACCTTAATTGTTACACCACAAATTAGGAGGTGAAGGTAATTTAATTAAAAGCTCCAACTCAGTGATTACAACAAGTGTCATTTTCAATGGCTTTATATTCTACCTTGGTGCTTGACCTTGATACAATTTGTTGATTCTTTTAGCTCTATGTTTTTATATTTGAGTCATAATATATGAGATATTCTGTTGTGGGACTGACTGGGTGCCAAACATTAGTTAACAATGAACCATAATAACAATGCCCCAGATTGCTAAAATCAAGAAGAACATAATAAAACACCAAAACTTTTGAAGAAGAACATAAAAAAAAGCTTTCTTCTAAGATCTATAAGGCATCAAGATGTTAATGTTTTGGAATGGAAGACTAAGTAGTCAGTGAGGACACTAGACATTGACACCAGTTCAGACATGTCTATGGTCGACGACGGAGGTGATTGGGTTCTATTTGGTTGGGAGATATGGGACCTTACACTTTTGGATGATGCAGATAGGTTTTCTCATTTTTAGTGAATTTTATAAAATGTTTAGGTATATATTCCTAATTTTTAGGCATTTTAAAATGTTTTCATGCATATTTTAGTATTTTTTGAGCCTTTTAGTATTTTCTTTCATCCAATCCTATAAAAAGGACCCTTACCTCTTCTAAAGGAACATGAATTTTGGCTATTAGGACTCTCACCCTCCTGGCCTTATCCTATCAATCAGATGACACCCTATTCTTCTATAAATAGGTTCTCATCTGGCCTTGGTTGACAAACACAAATTGACCCTGCGGAAGTTTTGCTTCAGCTCTCCCTCAGCTTCTTAGTATGCCATCAACCTTGCTCCAGCCCTTCCTTCTCTTGCTTGGATGTCTTCAGCGTCAAGTCGGCAAGCTCTCTTACCCATTTTGGGTGTGCCAATTGAAGAGGAAGAAGAAGAAGAAGAAAAAGGCTTCTTTCAGCAGATGCGCCAACAACAGGTGCAACTAGCCCACCCATGGTTTACAGAATCGGTGGAATCGGACTGATTTCGACTGATTCCGGAATCGGATCGGTGGATTCCATGCGGAAGGACCGATTCCGGTATGAATTCCGCGGAATCGGTTGGAATTGAGCCGATTCCACCGATTCCTTGTGGAATCGGTCGATCCCGACGGATTCGTCGGAAGACCGGAGTTTGTGGACCGGTTCGATTCCCGGTTCGATTCTGGACCGGGAATCGAACCGATTCCGGCCCTAAAGACCGCCGCGGTCGATTCCGGCGATCCCGCGGCGGCTCCATTCGATTCCGGCGATTTCCAGGGGGATCCTTGCTCGGCTGCGGCGATTCCGGCGATTCCATCGTCGATCCCAGCTCTTAGCACCGATTCCGCGGTGATTCCAGTGATTACAGCACCGATTCCGGCAATTCCGGCGATTCCAAGCTACATCTTCAAGGGATTCCGCCGATCCAAGCTCCGATCGGTCTTGAATCAACCTCTTCTTCGATCTTTATAAGATTATTGGTAAAATTTCTTCGCCGAAAACTTCGTACGTCCATTCTTACGCGTTTTCGACGAGTCCGAGCATCGTTAAACGTTGTGATTTCCGATCGAACAAGTCCGTTTAAGTTCTGAACTATTTGATTGGATGTTGTTTGCACAGAAAAAATTTCGGATATCCCGTACGTCTTTTTTTACACGTTTTCGACGACTCCGAGCATGGTTAAACTCGGTGATTTTTGATCGAACAACTCTGCTCAAGTTGTTTGAACATCGATTGGATGTTCTTTGTACGGAAAAAATTTCGGATACCTCGTACGTTGATTTACGACCATTTCTGGCAAATACGTAACCCTTTAAACATACAGAATAGTGTGTTACTTGGGTGTTTGCTTCCCGAACAGCGTCTAAAGCAATTTTTATGTTATCTAATCATTTTTAGTGCATTGTTTACAATTTTTGCAGATATAAGCAATGGCCGATCAAGGTGATGCAGCACCAGTACGTGCTTCCGACGTGGGTTGGGAACACGGGCACATGGTAGACCCAGTCAGAAAGAGGGTACAATGTAAATGGTGTGGAAAGGAGATGAACGGGGGGGGTGTTCTGGCTGAAGTAACATATTGCCGGAACAGGTGGAAATGTAAAGAAATTTGACAAGGTGCCGAGGGAGAAGAGTGAGGAGATGAGAGGCTACATGACAGGTAGAGCCTCTCAACAGGCTGTTAGGATTGAGCAGAGGGAGGAGTTGCACAACGAGCTACTCCAGAGGAGGAGGGGACCGCGATTTGCCTACCTCGAAAGGGAAAGGCAAGGGGAAGGCACCAGCTGAGTCGGAGCCAGAGAGCGAGGACGAGTCCACAGACTCCGAGCTTAGACATGCTAGGCACACTAGCAAGCGTGCATTTGCTGAGTAGGAGGACAGGAGGAGGGGAGTAGGAGGGTCTGGGTCCAGAGTTGACCCAGCTTTGGGCCGATCAACATCGCCCTACCCGGGACCGAGAGACTGACTCAAGGAGACAGGAGCCATACTGTCATCCTACTTCTACCAGTACTCGATTTACACCGAGTGATGAGTATTTATTTAGGAAACAAAGTGCTGGGCAGATGGAGATTAAGCAAGCAATGAAATGGGTGAAGGCAACAGGAACGGCTGCAAAGAGAGCCGTTCACCACATTGTGAAGTAGTTTTTGCATGCATATATCACTTTTAAATTGACATTTATGTATGTTTTATTTACTTAAACTTAATTTTAGCCCGATCTTAATTTTTTTTAACTTGATGTAGGCATCTCAGCACATGCAGCCACCATCCCCTACTTCCAGACGATGGTGGATGCTGTGGGTGAGGCTGGACCGGGTTTGTAAGCCCCGGGCAGCAAACATATATACGGCGCTGGCCTCATGGATTGCAGAATTGGCGGAATCGGTCCGATTCCGACCGATTCCGGAATCGGATCGGTGGATTCCGATTCGATTCCAGACGGAAGGACCGATTCCGGGAAGAATTCCGCGGAATTGGTATGAATCGCCTGGAATCGGTCGGAATCGATTCCGACCGATTCCGTCGGAAGACCGGGTCAACCGGCCCGGTTCGATTCCCAGTTCGATTCTGGATCGGGAATCGAACCGATTCCGGCCCTAAAAGGGCCGGAATCGACCCGCGGGGGTCGATTCTGTCGATCCCACGGCGGCAGAAGCTCGATCCGGCGATTCCGGCGATTCCGGCCTCGATCCCAGCTGCCAGCATCGATTCCGACGATCCAAGCATCGATTCCGGCCCGATTTCACCGATTCCAGCGATTCCAAGCAACGTCTTCAAGGGATTCCGCCGATTCAAGCTCGGACCGGCCTCGAATCAACCTCTTCTTTGATCTTTCTAAGGTTTTTGGTAAGATTTCTTCGCCGAAAACTTCATACGTCCATTCTTACGCGTTTTCGACGAGTCCGAGCGTCGTCAAACGTTGTGATTTCCGACCGAACAAGTTCGTCGAAGTTTTGAACTATCTGTTTAAGTCCATTTTGCACGGGAAAAATTCCGGATATCCCGTACGTTAATTTATGACCATTTCCGGCAAATACGTAACCCTTTAAACATACCGAATGGTGTGTTACTTGGGTTGTCTGCTTCCCGAACAGTGTCTAAATCAATATTTATGTTATCTAATCATTTTTAGTGCATTGTTTACAATTTTTGCAGATATAAGCAATGGCTGATCAAGGTGATGCAGCACCAGCACGTGCTTCCGACGTGGGTTGGGAACACGGGCACATGGTAGATCCAGTCAGGAAGAGGGTACAGTGCAAATGGTGTGGGAAGAAGATGAACGGTGGGGTGTTTCGGCTGAAACAACATATTGCAGGAACATGTGGGAATGTCAAGAAATGTGATAAGGTGCCCAGGGTGAAGAGTGAGGAGATGAGAGGCTACCCGACAGGTGGAGCCTCTCAACGGGCTGTTAGGATCGAGCAGAGGGAGGAGTTGCACGATGAGAATCGAACTGAGCAGAGGGGGCTGTTAGGTTCGATTCTGGACCGGGAATCGAACCGATTCTGGCCCTTTTAGGGCCGGAATCGACCCGCGGGGGTCGATTCTCTTGATCCCATGGCGGCAGAAGCAGGCGCAGGCGATTCTGGCGCGATGCGATTCCGGCGATTCAGCGTCGATTCCGGCTGATTCCGTCGATCCAGCGTCGATTTCTGCCCGATTCCACCGATTCCGGCGGCGATTCCGGCGATTCCAAGCTAGGTCTTCAAGGGATTCCGCCGATTCAAGCTCGGACCGGCATCGAATCAACCTCTTCTTCGATCTTTGACCGGTTTTTGGTAAGATTTCTTCGCCGAAAACTTCGTACGTCCATTCTTACGCGTTTCCGACAAGTCCGAGCGTCGTTAAACGTTGTGATTTCCGACCGAACAAGTCCGTCCAACTTTTGAACTATCCGTTTAAGTCTATTTTGCACGGGAAAAATTCCGGATATCCCGTACGTTAATTTACGACCGTTTCCGGCAAATACGTAACCCTTTAAACATACCGAATGGTGTGTTACTTGGGTTGTCTGCTTCCCGAACAGCGTCTAAATCAATTTTTATGTTATCTAATCATTTTTAAGTGCATTGTTTACAATTTTTACGTATATAAGCAATGGCCGATCAAGGTGATGCGGCCAAAGACGTGCTTCCGACGTGGGTTGGGAACACGGGCACATGGTAGACCCGGTCGAAAGAGGGTACAAAGGTGCAAATGGTGTGGGAAGGAGATGAACGGGGGTGTTCCGCCGAAACAACATATCGCGGAACAGTGGAAATGTAAAGAAATGTGACAAGGTGCCGAGGGAGAAGAGTGAGGAGACGAGAGGCTACGACGGTGTGCAGAGCCTCTCAACGGGCCGCTAGGATTGAGCGAGAGGGAGGAGTTGCACGACGAGCTACTCCGCAGGAGGAGGGACCGCGATTCGCCTACCTCGAAAGTGGAAAGGCAAAGAGGAAGGCACCACCGAGCCGGAGCCGCAGAGCGAGGACAAGTCCTCGGGCTTCGAGCCAGACGTGCTAGGCACGATAGCAAGCATGCATTTCGTCGAGGAGGAGGAGGACAGGAGGAGGAGAGCGGGGAGGGTCCGGGTGCTGAGTTGACCCGGCTTTGGGCCGATCAAGATCGGCTCGCCCGACCTCGGGCCGGGATCGCGAGACCGACCCCGGGAGACAGAGCCATACCGCCGTTCTACTTTCTACCAAGACTCGATTTACACCGAGTGACGAGTATTTATTTAGGAAACAGAGTCTTTGGGCGGATGGGGATTAAACAGCAACGAAGGGGTGAAGACAACGAGAACGGGCCGTAAAGGGAGCCGTTCGCCACATCGCGAAATGGTTTTTACACGCAGTATCACTTTTTAAATTAAAATCGACATTATGTGTGTTTTATTTACTTAAACTTAATTTTAGCCTCGATCCTAATTTTTTTTTAACTTGATGTAGGCATCCCAAGACACGCAACACCGGCCCCCTACTTCCGTACGATGGTGGATGCCGCGGGTGAGGTCGACCGGGCTCGCAAGCCCCGGCGAAACATATATACGGCGCTGGCCTGGATGAGGAGGTCCAGGAGTTGAAGGAGTGGATGGATGGATTTAAGTTGGTGTGGAAGGAGAGGGGTTGCAGAATTATGTGCGATGGGTGGACATGTATCACCAAGAGGAGTACGATAAACTTCTTGGTGTACTGTTCTGAGGGGTCAACATTCTTGAAGTCGGTAGATGTTTCTGGGAAGATAAAAAATGCCGACCTCATTTTTTCTCTGATGGATGGGGTGGTGGAGGAGATCGGGGAGGACAATGTGGTTCAGGTTGTCACTGACAACGAACCATCATATAAGGCGGCTGGGAGGAAGTTGATGGAGAAGAGGAAGCACATCTTCTGGGTGCCCTGTGCAGCACATTCCCATGATCTCATATTAGAGGATAGAGGCAAGGTGGAGGGTGTATCCACACTTGTCGAAAGTGCGCGTAGACGATCACATCTTTTATTTATTCGCATCCCCGCCAGCTACTTCTCATGAGATCACACACAGGAGGGCACGATCTTGTTAGGCCCGGTCCGACTCGATTTGCTACGAATTTCATTGCGTTGGAGAGTCTACACCGGCACAGGCATGCATTGGTTAGGTTCACACAGTCCGAAGAGTATTACAACTATATGGTGGAAAACCTGCATGACAAGAAAGATCAGTTGGAGATTCTTGTCAGGTCTGAGAAGCAGTTCACTGACAAGAGGTTTTGGGAGAGGATTGTCTACTATCTGGCAATCATTGAGCCACTTGTAGTTGTCTTAAGGTTGGTAGACTTAGATGACAGAGACCGGATGGGCACGTTATATGATGCCATGGACCGGGCAAAGCTGAAAATAAAAGAAAAAAATCCCAGAGGTTACAAAAAGTGGTGGAAGATCATAGATGACCGATGAGACAAGACCTTGCACCACGATGTCCATGTTGTAGGTAACTTGGTTAAAAAATTATTTTTCTTTGAATAATTGTCTTACGCACAGTTAACTAATAAAATCTTGCAGATATTTATTGAACCCCCGCATCCAATGGAGGATAGGTGGTGAACGACAACGAGGTGATGCGGGGTACACTTCGTCGTTATTCAACGTTTGTGCCGATCTCGGCAGACAGGATAGAGGCTGAGATAGAAGTAAGTTAGAGTTCATTCAATACCTTGGAGTAGCCTTTACCAGGCAACTAATGTTTTTTTTTATAAAATTTTCAGATGCAGAAGTATAAGATGAGGGTCGGCGTATACTTAGATGCTGATATGAAATATTCAGTTGACAAAGTGTCACCTGAAAGTGTCACCTGGTATAGTAATAGCTTGATGAAGATTTTATTTTATTTTCATATAAGTTATGGTAGATGATAGGCTAATTGTTTACCTTTTCTCTTCTTGTTTTTTTCTTGCAGCTGAGTGATGGGTTCAGGTGAACACCAGGAGTGGATGGAATCCACTTGCTGCCATCAGTATCAGGATACTCAGCCAGAGCACCGCTTCCTCCCATCGCGAGAGGAACCCGAGTACATTCAACCCGATACATACGAAAAGGAGGAACATGTTGACCTCGCATCGGCCGAGAAGCCGGTCTTCTCGTCATTACAATACGAGGCCGCGCATAAAGAACATCAAGGATCGACGAGAAGATCGGCCGAGGCACGATTTGCACGATTCGCAGTGGTCCGTACGAGCAGAGGCATTCCTCGCCCACACCACCACCCGAGGAGGTGGACACGGATCGATATTCCGGGAGGAGCGTGCACTTGCCTCCGGATAGAGAGAGGGAAGCCGGGGGATCCCTGATAGAGGAGAGGAAGCCGGGGATCGTACGGTGAGTTTGATCCCGATGACCGTACGTAGGTCGAAGGAGAGTTGGATGGTGTTGAAGCCGATGAGGATGCTCCACTCCACCTCCATCTACTTCTCGTGCTCGTGTGGCCTTATTCTCGCCCCCAGAACTACGAGCGCCCACCGCGCCTTAGCCCTACCTCCTCCGGGCCCCAAGAAACGCTACTCAACCCCATTCGCAACCGGGAAAACGAAAACAAAAGTGACTGCACGGAAAATGGGAGGATTTGCAAAGTTGAAAAAAACTTTGGGTTCCAGACCTTCTGGTACTTCAGAGATGGCTGAAGAGGTGAAGAGAAGGAAGCTAGAGGTCAGGCGTCTGTCGCCCCGGATGACAAAGACGCAGGCTCCTTCTCACTCCTCGGGTGATGATGACGAGGAGTGCATACCGGCCGACGCAGCCCATCGCGGCAGTGAGTTCATCGATTTACGGCTTCCAAAGCCGTATTACATGCTGGATTCAGATACACATGATTCTTATATTTAGGAGCCACAGTATCCAGCATTTGGCCCGGTTGACCAGTAGTGCGTTACACCACTAGCTCCACCATCATCTGCTTACGTCCCGGTCGTCCCGTAGTCCGATCCATACGACCTTGATGGCATGGCATCGGCATTATTTTCATATGGATATGGTTCCGGACAGTATACAAGACTGAGCACGAGGGAGGAGCGTGAAGCGCAGCAGGGAGAGGAGGAAGACCCATATTTATATCCTAGATCTTGGTAGTAGATTGATATGATGTAATTTTTTTTTTCATGATGTATCATCTCTTTGATTTTTGAATCAATGGAATTGGAATATGTACTTAACTTCAAGTTATCAATTGGAGTTCATTAGTATTTATTCGTTGTGGTCCTGTGGATGAATGCATTGGTTATTTTTAAAAATTTTTCTAACTCATTTCTTATTTTTTTAAAATTTTTTCTGAATTTTTTAAATTTTTTTGACAAAAAAAAATTCAAAAAAAAAAGTCGATTTCGGGCCAATCTGGAATCGATTCTCTTCCCAGGAATCGGCCGATTCCGGCCGATTCCTTGAATCGGATTCAATCCGATTCCGATTCCGATTCCGATTCCGGAATCCTTGGCTGGGATGGATGAGGAGGTACAAGAGTTGAGGGAGTGGATGGATGGTTTTAAATTGGTGTGGAAGGAGAGGGGTTGCACAATTATGTGCGATGGGTGGACAGGTATCACCAAGAGGAGTACGATAAACTTCTTGGTGTACTGTTCCGAGGGGACAACATTCTTGAAGTCGGTAGATGCTTCTGAGAAGATAAAAAATGCCGACTTCATCTTTTCTCTGATGGATGGGGTGGTGGAGGAGATCGGGGAGGACAATGTGGTTCAGGTTGTCACTGACAACGAACCATCATATAAGGCGGCTGGGAGGAAGTTGATGGAGAAGAGGAAGCACATCTTCTGGGTGCCCTATGCAGCACATTCTATTGATCTCATATTATATGATATAGGCAAGGAGGAGGGTGTATCTACACTTGTCAGGCAGGCGCAGACGATCACATCTTTTATTTATTCGCATCCCCGCTTCCTACATATCATGAGATCTCACACAGGAGGGCATGATCTTGTTAGGCCCGGTCCGACACGATTTGCCACGAACTTTATCATACGGAGAGTTTACACCGGCACACGCACGCATTGGTTAAGTTCACACGGTCCGAGGAGTATTACAACTATATGGTGGACAACCCGTACGACAAGAAAGATCACTTGGAGATTCTTGTCAGGTCTGAGAAGCAGATCACTGACAAGAAATTTTGGGAGAGGATTGCCTACTACTTGGCAATCATTGAGCCACCGGTAGTTGTCAGGTTGGTAGACTCAGATGACAGGGACCAGATGGGCCGGGCAAAGCTGAAAATAAAAGAAAAAAATCCCAGAGGTTACAAAAAGTGGTGGAAGATCATAGATGACCGATGGGACAAAACCTTGCACCACGATGTCCATGTTGCAGGTAACTTGGTTAAAAAATTATTTTTGCTGAATAATTGTCTTATATGCACAGTGTTAACTAATAAAATATTGCAGGATATTTTTTGAACCCCCGTATCCAATATGGAGGACAGGTGGTGAACGACAACGAGGTGATGCGGGGTGCACTTCGTCGTTATTCGGCGTACGCGCCGATCTCGGCAGACGGGATAGATGGAGGCTGAGATAGAAGTAAGTTAGAGTTCATTCAATACCTTGGAGTAGTCTTACCAGGCAACTAATATTTTTTTTTATAAAATTTTCAGATGCAGAAGTATAAGATGAGAGTCGGCGTATACTCAGATGCTGATCTGAAATATTCAGTTGACAAAGTGTCACCTGGTATAGTAATAGCTTGATGAAGATTTTATTTTCTTTTCATATAAGTTATGGTAGATGATGGGCTAATTGTTTACCTTTTCTCTTCTTGTTTTTTTTCTTGCAGCTGAGTGGTGGGTTCAGGTGAACACCAGGAGTGGATGGAATCCACTTGCTGCCATCGGTATCAGGATACTCAGCCAGAGCACCAGTTCCTCCCATTGTGAGAGGAATTGGAGTACATTCAACCTGATACATACGAAAAAGAGGAACAGGTTGACCTCAGACCGGCTGGAGAAGCTGGTCTTCTGTCATTACAACATGAGGCTGCGCATAAAGAACATCAAGGATTGACAGAAGATCAGCAAGGCACGATTTGCACGATTCGCAGGTGGTCCGTACGAGCAGAGGCATTCCTCAGCCACACCACCACCCGAGGAGGTGGACATGGATCAGATATTTCAGGAGGAGTATGCACTTACCTTCTGGATAGAGGAGAGGGAAGCCAGGGATCTTGCAGCTGAGTTTATGGGCTGAAGGAGAGTTAGATGGTGTTGAAGCCGAGGAGGATGCTACAGCTTCACCTCCACCTACTTCTCAAGCTCAGGCATGGCCTTCTTCTGCCCCGGCAACTATGAAGCAGCCACCTGCAGCTTTAGACCCAGCTCCGGTCCCAGCCGCCGCTACCCAGCCTATTCGCAGTCCGGGAAAAACGAAAACAAAAGTGACTACACGAAAAATGGGAGGATTTGCAAAGTTTAAAAAAACTTTTATAAACTTATCCCAAATCTGCCCCCTCATGCAGTCCCCCTTTCCAACTCTCCCAAACAACACCTTCACGGATCCATTTCAGCCTCTCTGAGACTTTCTTTGCCCATTGCTACAGCAAGAAAACAAATGACAAATAACTGGTCATACATTGCTGAAATCAGCCTTACTGGCCATGAAACTTCAAGACAGGCCTTGTTGGCCTTTGAATATTAAAACAGGCCGCCAGGGCCCATGAAGCTTGAACTGGATTGACTGGGCCGACATGACATGAAGCCAGCCTTCTCTGGCCATGAGACATGAAGCTGGCCCATTGGGTCTTGGACATTTAAAAGTCACACTTAACTAAATTTGAAGGCGAAATGTCAAAATTAAATAAGGGGTTAGCAACACCACGTGGGCACTCTACCTTGGGCGGCTCATCCAGCTTGCATCGGAACGTTGACCCGGACGTGGGTTGGCTCTCGTTGTAGACGATCCTTCTCATGATGCGATGAGTCACGTACTTGTTACACCAAATGGGTAAAATTTCATACTGATTGGAAAAGAAAGTGGTATGCTACCGAAATTTTCTCGGTCATGTGGGACTTTATGGGAAGAACACATTTACACCTTGACAATATTGAACATGACATATGAACTGTCACATCAGATGTACACCAGCATGAATATGAATATTCAATGAACATTTCAACTGCTGAGTTGATTGCATGTGACCGGGCATCGACACTTGCCCGACGGACCGGATATGATGCAAACTAAACAAGAGTTAACTAAATCTGAAATTAACTTAATTAAATCTGAAAATATATTCAAACCAACCTTAAGATACATTTAAAATAGGTAAGTAAAGTGTTAATATTTAACAAAAATCAGATTTAATACAATTTAGAAAAATTGATTCAATACACTTAATCCATTGGAATTCAATTGCCTAAGTAAGTGCAAATCAAATAATTCACAGACAATTGAAAAGAACGTATTAAAACCACATTAATACATTTGAAAGTTATCTCAAAACATGTGAAATCAGATCATTAACAATCTAATGTTTAAACTTAATCATTTTGAATCAAAGTTTAAAACATTTAAATTATACCGAATACTCCCGAATCGGTATTAAAACATCAATTGACATAAAAAATTTAAAAGTGACTTAACACTCGTCAATTAAATTTAAACAACTCAAATTATTCCAACTCATCTAAAGATGTCAAATTCAAATAAGATAAAATAAATTTCAATCAATTGAAGTAAAACAATCAAACCAAACAATTCAAACAAACTTCAAACAAACAACATTTAAATCCAAGTCAAATTGAAGTCTGAACTTAGCATCTCAAACTAAACTTAAATCAATATTTCAAATCAAAACATAAAACAACATCAACCAAAATATAATCAAGCTTGCTTGCATCTCATCGGGCCCGAAAGACTGGAGCCCCTTGTGTTCTTTATACGTTGTGGATGTGCACACTCTCGACAAATAGATCGCTATGGTAGTTAATCAAGATATTCGAGTAGTTGTTCGATGTAAATGAACATCGAATATTCGCACCATCCGAAAGAGATGGGGCAAAAACATTTTTAGAGAACCCGAACCTCGGTTCTATACTCTTTTAATATCACCCAACTATTTAGTATCTTTATAAACTATCACATATTTTGTTAGAAAACTCGGATGTCGATATTTTCAAACACAAAAAAACAAACTCTTTTTTCAAAACATAAAAGAGAGATTTTTCCTAGAGGTTTCCACAGAAACATACCCCAATATTTATTCATGTAGTTCCTCATATTCTTAGCTCCCAGCAGAGGGCCTCAATTATTCTTGGATGTCTGATTTCTTCCACCCTCTCACTTACTTTGGCATACTTCTGTCTTTAGCCTTAGGACATGAGAGAGTTGAACTTAACTCCTCTGTCAAAATGGCATTTGGATTTGGTGTTCGGTGGACATCATCAAATATAGATACTACAAATGTTAAAAGAGATCAGATTTGCCACCACCCTTCTCATTGCCTACCCTGTCCATCCGGTAAGGTGTTGCAATCATCTGGCATCAGTTATATAGGAGTTCAAGTACTGATATTAGATGGCAACACTGTCATTTTTTGGCTTGATAAGTGGCACATGACTTTAGCTGGTTGATCTTTTCTTTACGTTGCTGAGATTTCAGTTGCATCACTTGCTACTGTTGCTAGCTGTGGTGGTAACATTACTACGGATTTTATGCTTTGTTCAGATGAAATGTGGAGGCTGTGATAGTTGAGTTCAAGTCTGTTCTCTCATTTTTGTTTCAATTTTGTTGGACAAGGAAAAAGCTGGAAACTTGGTATTAGAGATTGGATTGTAGGGATTGATTTTAATTTCATTCAGTTTACAAGATTATTGGAGATGGAAGCATTAGACCTACTTCTGTTGAAGTTGTTTTGAGCTACTCCTAGCTGATGAAGATGAATGTTCTGATATGCAGAATTTTACATGCCAAATTACAGGTACCAACCCAAAATATTCTGAAGTTCTTTATGCATGATCTATTCCCTGCTTCTTTGCTCAGTGGTTGATGGATCATTGGAACAATTGTTTGTAATAATACGGATTGTGGTCGGCCCTTTTAGATATTCAGGCAGGATTCTTCCTAAGCATGCTAATCACCTCTCTCTGGGGGAGAGGGATGAATAATTCCTGTAGCTGTTCCTGCGCAAAAATCTTTGGATGCTATGTTTTCAGAAATATAAGCATTTTCCAGAGAACATTTATCTTTTGAGTGGCTGGTCAAGTTTATCTTTCATAGGGGACTTGATCGACTACTTCTATTAGTAATGTTTTGGTTTTTGATACTTCACCAAGGCTACCGAGGAGAAATGATCACAATTTAGTATTCTTGTACAAGGCAATGTACTTTTTTTGGGTTTCTTTCACATCTATTAGATTCATTTTATATAGATTTTGTAGAATGTTCTGGTAAGATCCACTTCCCAGAAAACTAATTCTATATTTATAAGTTTTTGCTAAATTTTTAAGGTGCAAAATTTGCTGGTTTATGTTTGCTATTCCGCATCACATGCCCTTATTCTGCATTTCTCTGCACTGAAATGAAATGCTGTTACTGCTTTATGTAGTGTTAAGATTGTATGATGCAGACACGAGACTGCCTGGTTTGGGGACCTAATTATTATTTCTTATCTTCCCCTTTATTTTTTATTGTCCTTGAATTGTCAGAACCAGTCACTTCACTTGGTACCATTCTTTGCAATGCTTAATTTTTTATCGATTTGGACTTCATTGTAGGTGTACCCTGATGGCACATTTGTGTTTGCAAATATCTAGTTCTCTTTCGTTATTCTTTCTTTATTGACAATATTAGGCATCTACTAGACAGAGTTTCTGTTACGATGGAAGAAACAAATGTAGAAACCAGGAGTTTTAACCATGAGACTACAGAATTCCCAAAAGCTGAAGGTACAAGTGTTGGTCCGACTGAATATTAAACCAGCAACCTGTGCATGAAGTATCTCTGTCCTGAAATTTGATGGTTGATCTGATGCAGGGAAATCAGATCCACCTAGGTTGCCCGCTAAGTGTGCACGAGTTAGAGGATATGGGAATAAGAGTGCAAGAAGGAATAAAGGGAAGAGGTATCCTTTGAGATCTTCATTCAGAGGCACCAGAGTTCTTCGGTCAGCGTCAAAGAAAGCTAATGTCACTTCTTCACCACTTAAGAATGCCAAAGTTGACCGTGTGCAAGTAAGAAGCAAGAGAATTAAGAAGACACGTAGACCATTGAATGATGAATTCATGCGAATCAGGAGAAGTGTGCGATATTTGTTGCATCGTGTGAGTTATGAGCAGAGTCTAATAGATGCATATGCTGGTGAAGGCTGGAAAGGGCAAAGGTTACGTCTCTATCTCTAATCTTTTTTATTGAATTGTTTAATAGGTTTCATCAGCCATCAGTTAATTTGGATCTCATTCACTGCAGAAGCTTCTTATCAGTTTCATCTTTCTATATTGTGTATTCTTTACTGCAAAAGCCCTTTCGTGTATGTTGACTCTGCTTTTGCCTTTTTGCATTAGAGATTTGTGGCAGGGATTTGCAAGCATCCTATGGTTCAATTCGTGTTTCTAGACTTATCCTGCCGTTTCCAAGTAACAAAAGATTTCCTGTGCAATTTCTTTTATATATAGGAAGAATTTGGATCAAGATATTCTTATGTGTTTTCATCTATTTGGGCTTTTTTGCCTTCACAGTTTCTGTGACAATGTATGACCACTTTATTTTGTTTTCTATAATTTTTCTAGAGCATAGATTGATGTAGAAGAGTAACCATATTATTTGGATGATTTGAATATCTAGCCAAATCATCTGAATTTGCGACAATAGATATAGTGGCACCAAATAACTTGGGATTCAGTTCTGTTGAGTAGAATTAGCATCCTTTTATAACATAATGCAATTTTTCTTCTTTCAATTTCAAGGAAATGTGGTGTCATATTTGAGGACCACCTTTCAAAAATGTTGGGAGTACTTTAACTTTGATTTACTGGTGGCTAGCAACTAAACATGTTGTGTAATGATATTTTTTTGTTACAAAATCTTTCTGCTGTAATGAGCGCAAAAGAAAAACCTGTCAGCGCATCACATTAATTGATGAAAACTTGCATGTAACCTAAAACAGTTCTGTCCATATACACAAGGGGTTGAAAAGGCATTTTTTCTCATAGCCACCTTCGTTTTGCAGCTTGTGGAGTCGAAAACAAAATAGTTCTTCAGAAAAACCTTACAACCATCAACTATCGGCTAGTCAATGTGAGTACAGTGATAGCTGGAAGGCTGGGGTAAAAGATTCTTTATTAAAATATAAAAATGGTTGTTGGAAGATTTGGGGTTAAACTGTGGTAGGAGTCTATAATATGGATTTCTATGCCATAAATACACACCTAAGTACTGAAGAAGATCTATGTGAGGAAAGGTGTCTTATGACGTGGAAGAAGAGATGAATATGGCACACGTGGAATTAGATTGGATTGCTGATGACCTAACAGGGCCAGTGAATGCCCATGCGTCCCTGATACCATGCTATCACTTAAGAACAAGAGAGGGCTAAAACTACATAAGGTGATAACTTTTGGGTTGCAAATGTGAAATTCTAGCTGTGAAGACATAATTATGGTCAGAATGAAAACCTGATACTGCGATAAAAGTGAAAATCTATATAGAAGTCCCTAGGTTTGTAGGAAAAGGACTGGTTGGTCTCCTAAGTTCTAAAATAATTTTTAATGCATTATCTATTGATAAGGCTGATAGGGGTGCAAATGAGCCTATTTGATCTGACTAGTATGCTGTTCAAGCTCGGTTCATTTATTTTACAAGGTTGCGAGCATGGTTCGTCATCTCGCGAGATCTCGCGAGATTCTCGGTCTCGCGGGCATGGCGAGAAACGAGATGCCCAAAAATGGAATCCTAGTCTCGGGCCACTCGGGTGTACAAGGGCTGCTGCTCTGATGGTCAAAAGGAGTAGAGAAGGCCACAAGCTGGCGGGCACCAAGGGGCAAAGGGCGATGATGGCATTATCGCCGGTCGGCCACGCTGTGCATCACATTGCACGCTGTAAAGGAAGCAGGTCGGCCACACGAGCTCCCCGTGGGTTGTTAAAACCCCCGATGGAAGACATAGCAGAGGCGATTGAGCGACCTACCAAGGCGGCGAGGTGACCGAGGGCTGCAGCAGCCTCTCCAGCTCTCACGGCGGCGGCGGCGGCATTGTCTCCACACTCCGGCTGTCAACGCGGCGACCAACGGCGCCGGCTCTGACGGTGGTGACGACCTCCGGCGGACGACCTCTCGTGGTGAGCCCCTCCTCCGCAGTCGGCGTCTGCTCTGTCGGTCGCGGTCGCCGTTGCGGCCACACGGGAGAAGGGCGATCGGGAGAAGGTTTCGCGGTCGCGGCCCTGCGGGTTTAGGCGATCGGGATTCGGGAGTCGCCGAGGTAAGTTTAATTTACATGATCTTAATATTTTGTTAATTAATGTTAAACATAATTCACATAAATGTTAACGTAATCGACGTTAACGTTTTTTAATTTTTATTTTAATTTTTGTATTGTTAAATTTAAAGTAATTAGTTAACATAAATAAATATAAATAAATTATATAATAATTATTTTATTATTTAAATTATTTTGCGTTATGTATTAAGTTATTGTAATTAGTACCATTACAATAACTATTATTATGTGGTTAACTAAAAAAAGTAAGTTATCATATTAATCAACTAAAATAAAGTATAAACTATACAAACTACTATATTAATAAAAAATTTAATATTATTAACTTTGTTAGTTAATAATATTTAAGTATAAAAATTTATACTATATTAAAGTATAAACTACTTTAATATTTTTTAGGTTTTAATATTTATTAATATTTAAATTATTAAATGTTAATATATTTCATTAGTTTATCTTACTTTTATGTTATTATTTTTAGGTTATTGTAACTAATTGTAACTAGTATTGTTACAATAAACATTATTATGTGGTTAACTAAAGAAATAAGTTAACTATTCAATCAACTATAATAAAGTAATTGTTATACAAACTACTATATTAATAATAAAATTAATGTTATTAACTTTATTAATACAATACAAATTAATATATATTTTAATATAATAAGATGTTATGAAGTTTAAATGTAATAAAATTTATTAAATATGATGTAAATATTAATCAATGTACTACGGGACGTTAGTTATATCTTGTTCACAATTATATTATATTATCGTGATCGAAACAAAAAAATATTACGATTATACATCTATTTATCATATCATATTTATCATATATTATTTATCACTATAATTAATTCAAACTATTAAATACATAATATCAAGTTTTAAATTTATGTAATACACAAAGAAATGGCAAAGGGTATATCGGTCATATTATTTTAATATCCACCCGTCTCTCGTAGCACCGTGGGAAAGTGGAGCGAAGTTTTTTAAAAAATCTTATTGTGATATAAGATTTATTCCTATTATGTATGGCTTATCAATAAAGAAAATAGTAACAACAATTGTTCAAAATATTCTAAAAATTAAGTGGTTCATTCTCCGACCAAATTGTGAGGGAGAGACAAATATGCACATCCTAATATATATTCTTTACAACGCAACATATATATATAATATTTTTCAATCGTTAAGATATACTTAATTTGCTTAACTTATACGAAACATCTACCCTAATCTTAAATTAATATTAATTTTTAAATACATGTAATATATTACTTGCAAGTGTGCTTGGCAAGTAAATGGTACCATGTTTTCTTATTGTTCATTCACACAGCTGGTGTGGGAGTAGAGTTTGACATTGAGAGTGTTTTGTGATTGTTCATTCACACAGTTAGTGTGTAAAGATGTTGTGTTATTTATTTTCATGTAATGTATGTAAATTCATTGATGTACTCCCATCTTTATAACATATTATGTTATGTTTGTCATTTTATACATATTACATATATACATTTTGATCCGAGAATCCGAGATCCGATCTCCCGAGATCTCTCCGAGATCTCTTCTCTTCCACCCTCCCGAGACGAAGCCGAGACCCGAGACGGCAAACCTTGGTTGCGAGTTCGAGTTGAGTTCTTACAAGCATCTCCCGAGAATCTCTTTGTCCGTGCTTGGCGAGTTATTTAATCGAGATCGCTTGAGCTTGAGGTTGAATAACATCTTGACTCGAGTTGAACGAATTAGAGTTCAAACTCTATTTGAACCTATTATTATCCCCAACTTTGAATTTGATTTAAAACTTGCTTGTGAAACTCGAATTTCACCTCATTTATGAAACTCGAATCTAAGTTTAAACTCGAATAAAATTTATTTTAATGACACTTTATATTACTATTAATACTAATAATTTATTTTATAAATAAATATTTAATCAATTAGTTAATCGAGCTATTTATGAGTTTATCAAGTAGAGCAAGGGTCTGTTGAAGTGCGACTTGTTAATGAATGAAGTTTTATGTTTTTGTTCGTACCTTTCGTTTAACAATCATTGATTGTATAATTGGTCGATCTTAATCGGAATGGGCCAATTCCCAATTCGAGTCGGCACTTGTCGATCGGATCTGCCTTAGAACACCGAATCCTAGATGACTTTCTGGTCGATTCGACCAATTCACCGATTTTGATGTAAGAGACTTAAAACCCATAATCAAACCTGAATTTTGGTTGAGTTAGATTGAGGATCCCCCTTTCTTGTTTGATTTTGGCTTCCCTCTTTGGAGAACCCCCTTCTTCCCCTCTTCCCCCAATTGCCAGAGCTGCCTATGCCGGCTCACTTCCCAACTAGTGTAGAGGTGCACCTCCGGATCTCAATGCTTGAAGACCCCTGTCGGCCCGTGGCACCCCCTTTGGCCTCCTGTTTGGATATCCTTCCCCTCTCATTTGGCCCCCCTTTGCATACTTTTGCCCCCGGAGGATTCCCTCCCTTTTCATCTATGGCTCCCATTTAGCTGCCTAGTTGGAGGATCCCTCATTTCCTTTGGACTAAGGAATCCCTCCTTCTCCCCCCTTCCCCCTACTTGTGGCCTATGCGCAACCCCTTTTGGTCCTTTACATGGAATGCAATTTCTCGAGATTTCTCGAAAATCTCTATGCCTCCATGTCTCAAAGAAACGAGATTGCTGATAAACGATGTGCGTATATATTATCTTTTATTTTTTATCATTTGTTGGTAACTTACTAATCCTAATTAACTATGTCATTTATATATTTTTTTGTTTTTATTATTACTAATTAAATTATGTGACTATGAAAGTTTCACATGTTAACAACTCTATTGTTGCTTTTATCGAAGTGTTATCTTTGTCGACTCATTTTCTATTATATTTTGTAAATTAAGATTTCTATATAACTATATATGTAAAAATGATTTAAATCGAAAGCGTGGTTTTCCAGCTCGCCGAAATCTCACGAGATTCTTGGTCTCGCCAAGGGGCCGAGAAATGAGATCCCCAAGATCTCACCCCATGTCGATTGGTCCATAAAAAAATTTTCTTCGGGGTTGTTGCCCCCCTGAAAACCCACGAGGGCATTGCCCCCGCAAGCCCGACAACTTTAACCGCGCGAGTCAATCGTGACTAATCGTATACTTGTTTATGATAGTGTAAACATATTAATATATTTCACTATCACCTATATTATCGCGTATATAAGATTCATAATCATAAATATATGTTATATACTTAAATTTTATAAAGATGTATTTTAATTTTCTTTCCTCCTCCTACATAAACATAAACATTTAATTATAACCAAAGTCAAATAATGTTCTTAATGTGTTCAAGTTTTTAGATTTGATTATTTTTTATTACATAAGATATAATCTTTGTGCCATAAATTGCCTCGACGGGGCGGGCGCGGTTCGAGACTGCGAGCTGCCGCCCCGGAGGGCGGTGGCATCCCACTGCGCTAGGAGCGCGGGACCACTACGCCAATGTCCAAAAAAAATTACATCTATTTAATTTCATAAGTATTTAATACATCGATTTGTAATAAACAATCAAGAAAAAGAATATAAAAATGTTCTTAATAATATATTAATATTTAAGTAAGATTATATGCAAGTTTAAATCTTTTAGAAGCACAAAGATTAATCTTTTTGTTATTAGAAGTGCTTTGTAATTGTTCATTCACACTGTTGATGCACAAATGTGTTACATATTTTCATATAAATTCATTGATGTACTCCCATCTTTTTAAGATATTATGTTATGTTTCTTACATATATATACATTTTGTTTTCAAGGATTCTTTGTCTCGGATCTCGGTTTCGTCTCGGGGGAGGGGTGAAAGAGAGGAGATTTCGGAGAAATCTTGAGAAAATCTCGAGAGATCGGATCTTGGTTAAAAAAATGTACGAAACATAACATAATATTTTACAAAGATGGGAGTACATCAATGAATTTACATGAAAATATATAACATATTTGTGTATAAACGTGCGAATGAATAATTACGAAGTACTCTTAATACCAAAAATGATGGTCTTTGTGTTTCTAAAATATTTAAACTTTTATAGAATCTTATTTAAATACTAATGTGGTATTAAGAGTTTTTTTATGTTCATGTTCTTGATTGTTTATTACAAATTGATGATTAAATGTTTATGAAATTGAATTGATTTAATCTGTTTATTATATAAGATATAATCTTTGTACGATAAATTGATGATTAATATTCAAAATTTAAATTTGAATAGATTAAGAGCATTATTTGACTTAGGTTGTAATTGAATGTGTATGTTTATGTGTTCATTTAAATGTGATTTCATTTATGTAATTATGTATGGATATGTGTGTCCGCCTCCACAGCAGAATGTTTGCCATAAGTAGCCGAACCTCCTACTCCTCGCCTTCTTTCTTCATCTTTACGGGCTTGATCCCTACTAGCATTCATAGCTCTCCTCACCTGAGCCTCCTCTTCGTCTTCTGAAGAGGATGAATCAATTTGGACATGTGCTGGTCATTTTTTTTACTCTTTCCCGACAATAGATCGGTGTCTCTCCGACATAGCAACTCGTCATGTAGCTACTATCTGTGTCCAATTCTCACTTCCTCGGTGAACCTCTTCCTGTTAAATAAGCTTTCATTTCTTCCCTAAGCCCGGTTGGTACCTTATCGCATTTCTTCATATTGACATCCGTACCGGTTATATGTTGCTTCAGCCGATATACACCTCCATTCGTATCTTTCTAACACAATTTACATCTAACTCTTTTCTTCTCTGCATAAAGTAGATGGTTATGTTGCCATCCAATGTCCTTATATTCTGTAGCACCCTGCTCCTTGTTCGACATATAATCTACATCACATAAATTCATACACAAATCAAAGACATTAATAGTTTGATCAACCCCTTAAAGGAAACAAGGAAAATTAGAAAATCACCCCCAAAGGGGTGATCAATTAAAGCCCCCCCTCCGGGGGGGGGGGGGGGTAAAGGTCACCCTGGGTGACCCTCTGTCACCCCCGAAGGGGGTCAATTAAAGTTCCCCCTTCTTGAAGGGGGGCGATTAAAGCCCCCCCTCCAGAGGGTAAGGGTCACCGGAAGAGTGACCCTTTGTCACCCCTTCGGGGGTGACAAAACTTCACCCCCAAAGGGGTGATCAGCACCCATCACCCCTTCGGGGTGGCTGTCTACCGAAGAGGGGGGAAGGGGGGATCGGAGGTCCCCTACCCTAAATTACCTCTTTTGGGGTGATCAGCACCCCCTCGTCTACTGAAGACAGGCATCCCCGAAGGGGTGCTTGCAGGTAGAGGGGAGGCCGAAGAGGGGGAAAAGGAGAGGGGGAAGGGGGGATCAGAGGTCCCTTACCTCAAATTATCTTGTTTGGAGGTGGATTGCCTAGCTTCCCAGGGGATCGCCGATCCTTTAAGGGAGATCGCCTAGGGAGCTCGATGGAGCCACAGATGCACGGGGAGGGGGAAGGTTAAACAAAGGTGGGGGGAGAATCGGTCCGATCTCCCTCTTATTGCGGGGGGGATCGGACCTTAAATAGGTCTGGAATCAGGTTTGGGATCGATCCGATATCGGACTTTTCCGGTTTTTAGAGAATTGGTCTGGATCGACCGATTCGAGTATCGATCTAGGTGGATCGGTTCGAGATAGACCGATCCAAGCGATTCTCATTGATCTTGCCAGAATTGGTTCGGGGGGGGGGTCCGATCTGATCTAAGAATTGGCCGATCCCGATCCGGATCGACGATTGTAAGCCATGTATATGATACTTACAGGATGCCGTAGGCAATAAAGCGAAATTGAAAATCGAGGTTAAGCGTCGCAAATGTTACAATAAATGGTGAAATATCATAGATACCGAATGGGATAGAAAATTGTATTCCGATGTGTTTGCAACAAAATTCTTGTTATCTATAATTTAATTATTACTTTGATGCATAAATGTTTTATATGATAGATGTAGAATATTTTTTTAAACCCTGGATGCAATATGGGGATAAGTATGCATTCATCAAAAGTTTTTAGCGGTATTCATGGATTGCAGAATCTGCAGAATCGGTCCGATTCCGACCGATTCCGGAGGATTCCGATCCGATTCCTGGTGGAAGGACCGATTCCAGGAAGAATTCCGCGGAATCGGTATGAATCGCCTGGAATCGGTCGGAATCGATTCGATTCCGACCGATCCGTCGGAAGACCGGGTCAATCGGCCCGGTTCGATTCCGGTTCGATTACGGGCCGGGAATCGAACCGATTCCGGCCCTAAAGGGTTGGAATCGACCCGCGGGGTCGATCTGTCGATCCCGCGGCGGCGAGCTTCGATCCGGCGATTCCGGCGCGATTTCGGCGATTTCGGCGCGATTTCGGCGATTCCGCCTAGATCCCATTGCCGGCGTCGATTCCGCCGATTCCGTGGATCCAAGCATCGATTCGGCCCGATTCCACCGATTCCGACTATTCCGGTGGCGATTCCGGCGATTCCAAGCAACGTCTTCAAGGGATTCCGCCGATTGAGCTCGGTCCGGCCTCGAATCAACCTCTTCTTCGATCTTTCTAAGGTTTTTGGTAAGATTTCTTCGCCAAAAACTTCGTACGTCCATTCTTACGCGTTTCCGACGAGTCCGAGCGTCGCTAAACGTTGTGATTTCCGACCGAACAAGTCCGTTCAAGTTTTGAACTATCTGTTTAAGTCCATTTTGCACGGAAAAAATTCCGGATATCCCGTACGTTAATTTACGACCATTTCCGGCAAATACGTAACCCTTTAAACATACCGAATGGTGTGTTACTTGGGTTATACGCTTTCCCGAACGATGTCTAAATCAATATTTATGTTATCTATTCATTTTTAGTGCATTGTTTACAATTTTTGCGGATATAAGCAATGAGTGATCAAGGTGATGCGGCACCAACACGTGCTTCCGACGTGGGTTGGGAACACGGAGCACGTGGTAGATCCGGTCGGGAAGAGGGTACGGTGCGAAATGGTGTGGGAAGGAGATGAACGGGGGGTGTTTCGGGGAAACAACATATTGCGAGAACGGTGGGAATGCCAAGAAATGTGACAAGGTGCCCGGGAAGAAGAGTGAGGAGATGAGAGGCTACGTACGAGTAGAGCCTCTCGACGAACATTAGGATCGAGCGAGATGGAGGAGTTGCGCGACGAGCTACTCCGAGAGGAGGAGGGACCGCGATTTACTGCGAGAGAAAGGGAAAGGCGAGGGAAGGCACCGGTTGAGCCGGAGCGAGAGAGCGAGGACGAGTCCTCGGACTCCGAGCTTAGACGTCTTAGGCACGATAGCGAGCGTGCATTTGCGAGGAGGAGGCTAGGAGGAGGGGAGCGGGGAGGGTGCGGGTCCGAGTTGACCCGGCTTTGGGCCGATCGGCATCGGCTCGCCCGACCTCGGTGGGACCGAGAGGCCCGACCCCAGGAGACGGGAGCCACACCGCCGTTACGCCTACCAGGCACTCGATTTGCACCGAGTGACGAGTATTTATTTAGGAAACAGAGTGCTGGGTAGATGGAGATTAAACAGGCAATGAAAGGGGTGAAGGCAATTGGAACGGCTGCAAAGAGAGCCGTTCGCCACATTGTGAAATGGTTTTTACATGCAAGTATCACTTTTTAAATTAAAATTGACATTATGTTTGTTTTATTTACTTAAACTTAATTTTAGCCTGATTCCAATTAAGTTGGTGTGGATTGAAGGAGTGGATGGATGGATTTAAGTTGGTGTGTAAGGAGAGGGGTTGCACAATTATGTGCGATGGGTGGACATGTATCACCAAGAGTAGTATGATCAACTTCTTGATGTATTGTTCTGAGGGGACAACATTCTTGAAGTCGGTAGATATACAGGAAGATAAAAAATGCCGACTTCATTTTTTCTAATGGATGGGGTGGTGGAGGAGATCGGGGAGGACAATGTGGTTCGGGTTGTCACCGACAACGAACCGTCGTATAAGGCGGTGGGAGGAAGTTGATGGAGAAGAGGAAGCGCATCTTACGGGTGCCTGTGCGGCGCGTTCCATAGATCTCGTATTATAGGATATAGGCGAGGAGGAGGGTGTATCACACTTGTCGAGCGAGCGCGAACGATCGCATCTTTTATTTATTCGCATCTCACTTTCTTACGTATAATGAGATCGCACGTAGGAGGGCACGATCTTGTTAGGCCCGGTCCCGACTCGATTTGCCGCCGAACTTCATTGGTGGAGAGTTTACACGCGCGGGCATGCATTGGTTAGGTTCGCGCGATCAGGAGTATTACAACTATATGGTGGAAAACTGCGTGACAAGAAAGATCGATTGGAGATTCTTGTCGAGTCTTAGAAATGGATCAGCGACGAAATTTTGGGAGAGGATTGCCTACTGCTTGCGATCATTGAGCCACCGGTAGTTGTCGAGGTTGGTAGACTCGGATGTGGGGACCGGATAGGGCACGTTGTATGATGCCGTGGGCCGGCGAAAAGTGAAAATAAAAAGAAAAAATCCCGAGAGGTTACGAAAAGTGGTGGAAGATCATAGATGACCGATGGGACAAAACCTTGCACCGCGATGTCCGTATTGCGGGTAACTTGGTTAAAAAATTATTTTTCTTTGAATAATTGTCTTATATGCGCGGTGTTAACTAATAAAATATTGCGGGATATTTTTTGAACCCCGCATCCGATATGGAGGACGGAGTGGTGAACGACAACGAGTGATGCGGGTACGCTTCTTGTTGTTCGGCGTACGTGCCGATCTCAGCAGGACAGGATACAGGTTGAGATAGAAGTAAGTAAGAGTTCATTCCATAGTTCGCCGGGACGCGACCCGGACCCGACCGGGTCGGTTTTGGGGCCGACCGGCCCGGTCGCGACCCCGTGACCCCCACCCCAATTTGATTTTTTGATTATTATTTTTTTGCTACCCGGGCCGACCCGTCCCGGCCGGGTCGCGACCCCGGCCGACCCGGGTCGGTTTTACCAACCGACCCGGTCCCGACTCCCGACCCCACGTTCCTTGGTTAGGTCATGCTTTGGAGTAGCCTTACCGAGCCGTAATGTTTTTTTTATAAAATTTTCGGATGCGAAGTATAAGATGAGAGTCGGCGTATACTCGAATCTTTGATACGAAATATTCGATTGACAAAGTGTCGCCTTGTATAGTAATAGCTTGATGAAGATTTTATTTTCTTTTCATATAAGGTATGGTAGATGATGTGCTAATTGTTTACCTTTTCTCTTCTTGTTTTTTTTCTTGCAGCTGAGTGGTGGGTTCAGGTGAATACCAGGAGTGGATGGAATCCACTTGCTATCATCGGTATCAGGATACTCAGCCAAAGCACCGGTTCCTCCCATTGTGAGAGGAATTGGAGTACATTCAACCTGATACATACGAAAAAGAGGAACAGGTTGACCTCAGACATTGGAGAAGGCGGTGTCTTACGTCGATTAACGTAAGGCGCGCGTAAAGAACATCGAGGATTGACGGAAGATCGGCGAAAGCATGATTTGCACGATTCGCGGGTGGTCCGTACGAGCGAGAGGCATTCCTCATGCACACCACCACCCGTGGAGGTGGACATGGATCAGATATTCCGGGAGGAGCATGCACTTGCCTCCTGGATAGAGGAGAGGGAAGCCAGGGATCATGCAGCTGAGTTTGATCCCAATGACCGTGCATGGGCTGAAGGAGAGTTGGATGGTGTTGAAGCCGGGGAGGATGCTCCGAGCTCGCCTCACGTCTACTTCTCGGGCTCGGGCGGGGGCCTTCTTCGTCCCGGCGGCTATGGAGCGACCACTGCGGTTTGCCCCGGCTCCGGCTCAGGTCCCGGCGGCCGCTACCCGGCCCGTTCGCGGTCGGGAAAACGAAAACAAAAGTGAGCGCACGGAAAATGGGAGGATTTGCGAAGTTGAAAAAAACTTTGGGTTCCGGCTTCCTACGGTACTTCGAGAGATGGGCCGAAGAGGTGAAGGGAAGGAAAGGCTATAAGTCGGGCGTCTGTCGTCAGTCCGGATGACGACACGCGGGCTCCTTCTCACTCCTCGGAGTGATGATGACGAGGAGTGCATACCGGCCGACGCGGACCATGCACGGCCGGTGAGTCTCTTGATTCCCGCGGCTTCCAAAGCCATATTACATGCTGGATTCGGATACACATGATTCTTATATATAGGAGTCACAGTATCCAGCATTTGGCCAGGTTGACCAGCAGTGGATTACACCACTAGCTCCACCATCCTCTGCTTACGTCTCGGTCGTCCCGCAGTCGGATCCATACGACCTCGATGGCATGGCATCGGCATTATTTTCATATGGATATGGTCCGTACGGTATACTGGTGAGCACGAGGGAGGAGCGTGAAGCGCAACAAGGAGAGGAGGAAGTCCCATATTTATATCCTAGATTTTGGTAGTAAATTGATATGATGCAAATTTTTTTTCCATGATGTATCATCTCTTTGATTTTTGAATCAATGGAATTGGAATATGTAGTTAACTTCAAGTCTTCAATTGGAGTTCATTAGTATTTATTCGATGTGGTCATGTGGATGAATGCATTGGTTATTTTTAAATTTTTTTCTAACTCATTTCATATTTTTTAGAGTTTTTTTCTGAATTTTTTGAATTTTTTTGACGAAAATAAAATAAAATAAAAAAACCGATTCCGGATCGATAGGAATCGATTCTCTTTCGAGAATCGGCCGATTCCGGTCGATTCCTGGAATCGAAGCCGGAATCCTTGGCGGTATTTTGTTTATAATATGACGGCTTTAAAAGTTAGTAGGACGATTAGTATTTGTGTTAGAATTAAGTGCGAAAGTTATGTTTTTCGATGTTTTTACATTGAAGGACTAATAGTTTAATAATTTGACGGCTCTCAATTTTATGAGCATTAATAGAACTTGAGTATACTCAAATCTAGATATGTGGTATTCATTTGAAAAGTTTCTCCTTGTATGTTGAAATTGAATAAACATCTTTTTGTGTTATGATATACAATTTCTTATTGTGATAGGATCATCGTATTTTATGTTGTGAGTGCGTAGTTAACGCCAAATTACTCGTTGGAATCTTCTAGCGATTGCGAATAAAATTCTTTTATCGAAGCACGAGTTCCTCGGTGTGAGATGAGCTGGGTACTTTTAGCCTAATTCATATTAAGAGAAGAAATAGGCTAACGTACGACAAGTTGGAGAAAGTAGTGTTCTACCATGCAACATGCGATTGAGGATAAAGAATACTAAAAATTGTAGAACGAGAGAAATGTTAGATTCGCGAGGTGAACCGATCAACAAAAAGTTGTGGCGAAGTATATAAACCACCTACGAAGATGTTGATGTGGATTATCTCTTCTAGGAGTACTCGCTTGCTACGTGGGTGGAGAAGGTGGTTGAGTACCATCGCGGTTCGATCGAAGATCATTTATGGGCTAAAGAAGAACTTGATAATGATCATGTTGAAGATGAACGTATACAAAAGGAACTCTCTGTTACTTTACCTTTAGTCTAGATTTCAGTCTTAGATCTAGTCACATCCCAAACCCAAACCCTAGTCTCAGCCCCAACTCCCATGAGAATATAAATCATGGCAAAAAGATTGTCATTTTTCACAGTTTAAAAAGGTATATTAATGTGGCATGAGAATTGGAAGTTCTTCATCTCAAGAAGAAAAGATGCAAATAAGAGAAAATTGAACATTAGGCAAAGATCTGTTAGTCTAACAACTTTGTACGCAAGTACTTTGCTCTGATGACGATGAATAAGAATTCATTTCACCAACTCAACAATAAAAGGCCGTAGGTTTAGGTGGAGGTGGTGATGGAGGAGGAGGATTCTTTTAGCATTATGTGCGCCAGTGGGACAACTTTTTATCATTTGGGACATAGATAACATTTAAGTGGAAGATGTCAACGCTAAAATTAGGAGTTGTTTGGTCAATGTGTAGTAACAAATTATCTAAAATCTTTTTGGCACTTTCATCCATATATTTCGGCTACATCTCGACACTTGACGGTGTCTATGATTTTTCTTAGATAGTCAATTTATTATTTTCGTATGGATATGTGCCAATCATGACATGCAACTTTTAGTGGAGTATTTGGGAAAATTAGGGGAATAATGACTTTGAAAGTCAACTACATAAATGTTGGTGAAAAAACGGTTTAACATTTTGTTGATTGTCGATTTTACTTTTGTAATATGTTATCTATGTTTAATGAATTGATCCTTATCATTAAAATATATTTACTTATTTGAACCTGTATTGTAAGGACGTGAAAGTATGTTAGCTATGTGACTTTTACTTTTAGCAATTATTAGGGGTACTGTGTTATCTGGTGTTCGTAAATTTCCTTGCTATCACACCCATGCAATCTTTTACATTAGTCTCTTTTATTTTTATCGTTTTTTTCACTTATTCATTTTTTTCACCGTATCTTCTTTTTAGATGGATCATGCTCTTTAGATTCCAAATATTTTTTTAGCAATCTTTAATCTTTCTTATCATATTCATCAACATAGCATTAATGTTTATGTACGGCTTTAAATAATTTATTTTAACAAGTTTATTTTTAAGTGTTTGTTGTTTCATCTTTTTTAACTTTTATTATTTTATTTTAGGAGAAATCTTTCCTTACACTTTGTTAGTTTGTATTTTAATCTTAACTTTTTAAAACCACTTACTTTATCTTGTTAAAGTTTCATTCAGAATAGCTTTATAACACTTATAGAATACCAAATTAGACTTTCTTAATGAGAATGAAATCAATGTGACTTTTATTTCGTTAATTTTAAATGTTTCTAAATTTATTGAAGTGAGTTATTTTTTAGAATAAGATCATAGACCATAGCAAAATGCGAGAATAATTTTTACTTTTTTCATTTAAATTCTTATATCCCAAACCTCTATGAACTTTTTTATATTCATGATATTTGTTTACAACGTGTCCATTTAGATATCTTTCAATAAATATATATTTTTCATGTGGTGTACTTTATATATGGTCATCTATCTTTCAAAAAATTTTCTTTAATCTTGCTACGCGATCAAATTTGTGGAGCATATACATTAACTATATTAATTATTTCTCTTTCTTTAATCATTTTTATCATAACAAATCTATCTCTTATTCTTCTTATCAAAACTATCACACCATTTATTGTTTTATCAACAATGATTCCTACCTCATTTTATTTCTCTCTTTTCTATATACCTTAGTTTATGACCTATATTTCAGTCTTTCTTTATATTTCTCTCGTATCCACTTGATTTCTTAGATACACATAATATTAATCTTTATTCTCTTCGTACTACCAACAAGTTTCATAAGTTTTTCTCATAAGAGATTCATGGCTGGTCCCAAACCCGGATCGTAATGGAGAAGGGGAAGGGTAGGTGACAACCACCTTTAAACAAAATCACATTTCATGATTCTAGATCCAAATATTTGTTAGAAAATAACTTGACATAAAGTAGTTTCTATTATAGATTCGACGGGCATAAATGTAAATTTGTTGACTAAAATATTTGTAATGCGTGTAAATGACACTCCATACCTCTCTACCACAATTTCAAAATACAACTCATAACTTGATTCTTTTATAATTGGAGCAATTTTGTATCTCTTTCTTCTTAGAAATATATATGATGACGTTTCTTCATTCGTTTGACATTGTCTTAAAGAGATTATGATTTTCTTAGAAAATCAAGTTAACCAATTCACCTTTGTTATTTTCAAATATTTCTATACTACAATTGGGAGTTTGTCAAGGCCATTTGCTTGCCTATTTTACGATATTCTGTCTTTTAACTTCTGAAAATCTAATTTTTATGGTATAATTTATATTATACTCTTTTATATCTTCTTTCTTTTATGTTTTTAGCCAAGTTATTGTTTTGATATATGAAAATAATGTCATATTTATTTAATATCATTCTATTTGATCCAAATTTTTACTATATTATCTTTGATATCTAACTTGATCTTGAGATCTCTCTCATTTTTGTTAATTTATGAATTTTTGTCTTATTTAGTTTTAAAATTTTAATTTATTTGTTATAAAGCTTCTATTGCTCATCCAAGTCTTTTATACTTCATTTTTGTTAGGTTATATTCTTTATAAATTTTGTTATCACATTTAGGCCATTTTTTATACAATTATCTTTTATTCTTTACATTTTTATTTTTACTCTTCATTCCGTCAATATCTTTTCTTTTTAGATCTTTTAATTGGGTTTGTTAATCTCTTGCTTTTTCCATCTAAGATTGTTAATCCTGTGTTGACTTGTTAAAGTTTCATTAGGAATAAAATTATAAGCTTTAGAAAAAAGCACGATTAGTCTTTTCAACTTGTTTTTCGATTTGTACATTTTTAAATGTTATTAGATAAGATAGCTTTTTAACAAAATAGTTGTTGTTGGTACAAGGTAATAGCAAAATCACGTGCTTAAGCATTATTGTTTTTTAGAAAAGAAGTCACTGCTTACCAATATAATGCTAGTGCAAGTGCATTGATTTTTTTCAAGATTCTGTTATGGTTCTTCAGTGTTGCTTGTGTTCTAAATCGAACTAGTGTGTTTTTTAATTGCATGTTTGATCATAAACACTAAGGTTTTAACTTCATTTTTTTTAGCAATATGCAGCTCAGAAAAGATTAAACCTGAAAATGGAGCTTCAAAGGGCCAAGTCTGAAATTTTACGGTGCAAATTGAAAATTCGCAATATCTTTCAGCAAATTGATGCTTCAATTGCAGAGGGAAAAATTGATGATTCTTTATTTGACACAAAAGGGGAAATCTACAGTGAAGATGTCTGTTGACTTTTGTTGGATATATATAGTTTTTGGTGCATCCTTGTGCTTCTGAAAATGGAGATTTAATGTGTATACGTGTTATCCATGTTTCAGATAACCTAAAGTACATCTGCTCGTTGATACAACATGTTGAATCTGATATTGTATGTCCTTGCATTACTATTAGATGGATTTTCTCAAGTGCATGGAGAGCAAATTTTTGCATCTGCTAATTTTGTCTTCATGATATATGCACAAATAAATGATATTATAGGATGTGCTGATGAAATTTCAGTCATTCTAGGATAATTTCATCTCTGAAATCACACTGAGTCTGAGAATGCTTCTGATTCTTGCTCCAGATTTCTTCCATTTCCGTGGAAGGTGAATTGAAGTTCACGTTTCATGGCATAACCGAATTAGATAGCATAATGTAACTAGTATCCCATCAAGGAGATGGAGTTGAAGATAAAGATGCAAGAGAAACAACCAAAATAAGTAGAGAACATGATAAGACAAAACGTATCCTTATAAGAGAACTGAATGGAAACTGCCAAAATAAAGGTGACAGAGTGCTAAAATCATTTAAGTTTTTCTCCAACCAAGAACACACACTGTTATTAGAGGCGAGTGGCTCAAGTGCCTGAGGTGCCGAGACAAGGTGACTCGAGGCCACAGCACCTCCTGTCTCACCCACAGGCCACAGCTGTCTCAGGCGGCTGCTTTTTTAATCAAAGCCGCCTAGGCAGCTGAGGCAAACCGAGGCAACAAGGCAATCGCTTTGGTTTGCCATCAGATCCGGGCCAGAACCGGACCCAACCCCAGGATCCGATTAACTTAAAAAGCCCTTCCCTATTTTTTCTCTCTCTCCTGGCCCCAACGCTCCAGAGCCCCTCCCAACAGTCATCCCGCAGATGCCGCCTGCTCCAACTCCCGCCGTTACCATCATCTTCTGCTGGAGGATCAATATTGATATAGTATCATTTTTGAAATCCTAACCAAACATGCCATAACCTATCAAGACCTGACACCGGCACACCGCCACCATTGTCTTTAGCTGCAACTGAAGCAGAGCCAGGGCACTACTAACTCGAACACAGCAGCAACCAAGAGTTCTCTTGCCATGCTGAATGTACACTGCCCTTGGCTATGTAAGATCTGATGTTGACTTTGGTTGCGGCGATCATCATGGGAACAAGTAAGCATGCTTGCCAGCCATGCACTGCCATGAGATCACCAAGGCATTCACCACAATGAAAGGATCTCACCCAGCCACTTGCCACTGCGAGGAAATTGCAAGGTAGCCAATGCCGGTGAGGAAGCTCTCATTGGGGGCACAACAAAGTTGTGGAAGGAGGGGTTGCACTGTGTGTGGAGGAAACATTTCTCTAATTTCTTGCAAATGCGGAAAGAGAAACAGCTGCCCATGACTCTTTTTACTTACTAAAAATGCACTTGTATTTGAGGCTTATGCCTTCTTGCCTCTGCAGCTTGCACTGCCTTCTTTGGAGTATTACATACACCTCCACATTTAACTTAGAAATGTTAAGCCTTACCTAGATATACACCTCCATATTTGACATAGGAATGTATGGCTTACCAAGATGTATGCCTCTGTATTTGACCTTGAAATGTTTACAGCCTTTCCACATAGGCTCAATGCCTTGGCTTAAAGCATGCGCCTCAGCACCTTATGGTTTTGCTTTTTAAACATTGGGAGTCATGTTTGTAGACATGAACTCGTTAACATAAGAACTTCTTTGCACTTGGCCTCCCAAATGAGCACTTAGTGTGTTCAGCAATCGGAGGGCTTCAATCGTTATTAGCACAAGGTCATACTCCTCAGGCATCTCCTTCACAACAGGTATGTCCTTAGACTTTGCTTCAGGAGCATTGTTTTGTATGGTACACATGATGTCAGGTCTTGAGCAAATAACCATCCTGTGTAAGCTCCCTGCACACTATGCATTGCACGGTCTTCTTTGGCTCTACCTAATCTGTCTTGCTTGACATAACTCTTCTTGAAACATGTTGCCCCTCTTTGGATGAGCAAACAACCTCTCACAGTCTCACTTTGCCTGCATGTAATCGTCTACTGTGCTGTTGTTGTTCCACGTGGATGCCTTTCTAGTTCTCGGAAGTAGTCCTCTATATGCCTTGCTATTGCCTAGGCTGCAGCAATGTCTTTTTGACCTCACACCACATCAGCTCATTGTTGTGCCTACTGTGCTGTTGTTCCACATGGATGCCTTTCTAGTTCTCGAGTAGTCCTCTATATGCCTTGCTATTGCCTAGGCTGCAGCAATGTCTTTTTGACCTCACACCACATCAGCTCATTGTGTGCCTACCGTGCTGTTGTTGTTCCACATGGATGCCTTTCTAGTTCTCGAGTAGTCTCTCTATATGCCTTTGCTATTGCCTAGGCTGCAGCAATGTCTTTTTGACCTCACACCACATCAGCTCATTGTGTGCCTATGATTGCAACCGTTCACGAAGTAGAAGAGAGTTTGTTCTTCTGCATCACGTGAGCATCATGAAGCACTTCACATACACACGCATAGGTCTGGTAAACTGGAGGTTTTGCAACTTTCTCTATGCTAAGAATTTCACATTCTCGAGAAAGAATAGGGTCTTTTACTCTCTTTTCAGGTCGTCCCATGAGGCTATGCTATACATAGTCATGAGCACCTTCTCATACTTTTTTTTTGGGTTGACCGCTGCAATGGTGGTACCTGAATTCCACACTGGCTGAGGGCATGAGATCGGACCCACATGTCTCCTCTGATGGGAGGGCTGTGCATTCACTCTGTTAAGCTGCAGGATGCATCTTCTCATACTTGATGTGCCCCACAACTTGGTGTTGCCTTTCAAGTATATGTCGCTATACACGTGTTTTCTTGTCCTTCGTGTCTGAAGGCACAGCACAAAAATACATCTCCATGTCAAATAGGAAGTTTTGAAGTTTCTCTGTGCCATCCTTTATCAAGGCGCTGAGGTCAGGAACCTATGCCTGGCCATGACTACTGTTTTATCACCAACAATTGGTCGGTTGATGTCCTTTGTTCGCACAACTCACACTCTTCTATTGCTGCAAGGCTGTCAATGCACTTTGTTTCCTCGTGGAGTGGTGCAGTCTAATCCGCACAGTTTCATAACTTCTCATTATTGTTCTCCAAGATTTGTGTGATCAGCTTGTACAATTGCTCAAATGTGTTGGCATGGTGTGGCTAGTTTCTTCTCGGCCTGCACTAGCAAGATTATTTTGTTCACCAACAATCTTGATGCCTCATTCCTCACACAGGCTCTTTCGAAGCATCCATTCTTGGAGAAGCAACTGCACCTAATGTGCCCTAATTAGATTGCTCCAATTGCCCACCAGCATCATGTGTAGCCAACTTTGCTATTGCCAACCTTCTTGCTGTTGTCTTTGCTTGCTTTAATATCGCTTGGCACATTTTCAAGTCATTGCCCCCTTGATAATTTATGGTGCCCACATAACCCAAGCATGATCTAGGTGATTGACAACTACTATGCTAGCATGGCAAACACGATATAATCAACCAAGATCACAACAAAGAATGCAAAAGATAGCCAATACAGCTGAAGAGACTTGTGTTAATGTAAAGGGTATGTACAAATGATGGAATTAAGGATAAGCTTGGGCTTAAAAATGGTGTACAAATGATGGAATTAAGGATTGGCTTGGGCAAAAATGGTGCACTGAAATAATGGAATTAGGGAATAGGCTTGGGAAGAAAATGGCCTACATCTAAGGTCCCGTGCTGATCATTTTTAAATTCATGACTACCCTTATATATATCCTTATGAAGATCCCAGCTTTTTTCTTCTCTTGCGCTAAGATCTCTATTCTCAGTCCATACATAGCCTTAACAGCTGAGCTACACAAAACTGCAAAAGTGTGGTTGTGCCTCTCTCTCTCTCTCTCTCTCTCTCTCTCTCTCCTTTTCTTGCTCTTTGTTTATTTTAATTTCGATTTTGACTTTAAAGTTATTACTATGAGAAAAGGTTTATTTCATAATCATTCATTGTAATGAACCCTTTATAAATTGACTACGAAAAATAGTTTTTTTCTTTTTTAGGAACATACGTGAGTCCTATTTAATAAAATTTCTATTATGTTGTTTGTTAAAATTGTATTAGTAATGCTAGTTTTTCTCTTTAATAAGATTTTAATTATGTTAAATGATAAATTATTATTGATAATCTATATACAGGATTTATTATCTTTGGTCGTATATAACCTATTGCTGGTAAAGTGAACAAGAAACATTTGGTTGCTTTAGGTGCTTAGATGACTATGATTGCATGTACCACCTTTGAGTTTTCTATTGAATCTGGTGATTTCGCATGTTGATGTGATGCGTGATGGGAGAAATAAGTATACCTGGATCTGCTATTACTCTAATCATTTGATTTGCCTACCTAGGCAAATGTACGCTAAGAGAAGGCTTGTTGAATGAGGACTTGGGCATGCGTTGCGAGAATCGGTGGGGGGAATCGGATCCGATTCGAGCCGATTCCGGAATACGAGACCGGTCGGATTTCTACGGAAATGACCGGCGAGAAGGGCAGATTAGGAAGAAGTCCGCGGAATCGGAATGAATACTTCCAAGAATACGGTCGGAATGGGAATCGGGTTCCGACCGATTCCTTTGAAGGGCGAATTCGGCCAAGCCGGGTTCGATACTCGGTTCGACTTACTGAAGCAGGGCTCAGAATGGACCGAGTCCGGCCCGCCTGGTAGGGTGCGGCCCGCGGTCGTTGCGTCGATCCGCGGCGGACGGAGGGCTAGCGCGACGATTCCGGCGCGGATTCGGCGCGGTCGGTCGATTCCGACCTGGGTTCGTCGATGGGTCAGGCGTGGAGGTCCGGCCGGTCGGTCGATCCGGGGGTGGGTTCCGGGCAGGTTCCCACACAGGTTAGGCGATTCCAGGCGATTTCTGCGGTCCAGGGCGATTCCGGTAGTCCGAGCTTCGTGTTCAAGGGATTCCGCCGATTCGACTCGGACAGAAGCTTCGAATACAACCTCAGCACAACTTACGATCTTCGTGGGGTTTTTGATGGATACTGTTCGCCAGAAAACTTCGTCGTGCGTGTCTCGGGTACGCGTTTCGAAAGCGAGTACGAGTGTACGTTAAACTTTGCGATTTCGAGCGAAACAGTCCGTTTAAGTTTTGAACTATCCGTTTGCGTCCATTTTTGCACGGGAAAGGAGTGCCGGATATGTCCGTGCGCCTATTTTTACACGTTTAAGTGACTCCGAGTGAAGTTAAACTGCGATGATTTTTGATCGAACAACTGCGCTCGAGTCGCGCGGAACATCGATTGGATGTTCTTTGTACGGGAAAAATTGCGGATACCCGTGCGTTAATTTACGACCATTTTCGGTAGAAATACGTAACCCTTTAAACATACCGAATGGTGTGTTACTTGGGTTAATACGCTTCCCGAACAGCGATAAATCGAATTTTTATGTTATCTAATCATTTTTAGTGCATTGTTTACAATTTTTGGCAGATATAAGCAATGGCCGATCAAGGTGATGCGGCACCAATCGTGCTTGAGCGTGGGTTGGGAACGTGGGCACGTGGTAGACCCTAGTCGGGAAGAGGGAGTCTGATCTGCAAATGGTGTGGGAAGGAGATGAGCACGGGGGGGGGTGACTTCGGTGAAACAACATATTGCGGAACGTGTGGGAAATGTAAAGAAATGTGACGAGGATTGCCGAGGAGAAAAGTGAGGAGATGAGAGGCTGCATGTGACGGAGGGTGAAACCTCTCGGCAGACTCTTAGGATTGAGCGAGAGGGGGAGGAGTTGCGCGGACGAGCTACTCCCGAGGAAGGAAGGGAGAAGACCGCGATTTGCCTACCTGCGAGAAAAGGGAAAGGCAAGAGGAAGGCACCGAGGCCCGAGCCGGAGCCGGAGAGAGCGAGGGCCGAGTCCTCGGGACTCCGAGCTTGGAGACGAAGCGTGCTAGCGCGATAACAACGTCGAGCATGTGTCGAGGAGGAGGAGGAGGCGGGAGCACGAGGGTACGCGCGGGTGCAGAGTTGACCTGAAACACAGAGTAGATCGACATCGACTCGCCGGGACCGGGATGGGGCGATTGACCCAGGGAGAACCGGGGAGCCGTACCGCGCGTTCGGCCACTTCCCGGCACTCGATTTATGCGAGTGGCAGGTATTTGTTTAGGAAAGCAACGAGTGCTTTGGGCGGACTGGGGATAAAACGAGGCAATGAAAGGGGTGAAGGCAGAGAGGCGGTGCAGAGAGCCGTTCGCCGCATTAATGAAATGGATTTTTACATGTACGGTATCGCTTTTTGAAACAAAATTCGACATTATGTGTGTTTCGTTTACATAAAACTTAATTTTAGCACGATGCGAATTTTTTTCTGCATATGATGTAGGCGTCCCGGCCACGTACGACCACCGGCCCCTGCTGCCAGAACCGATGGTGGATCTGCCGTAGGTGATTTGAACCAAGGGTTTGCGAATCCCGAGCGACGGAACGAATATACGGCCCCTTTGAATGAGGAGTCCGTAGAGTTGAGGGAGTGGATGGATGGGTTTAAGTTGGTGTGTGGAAGGAGGGACACCATAAATTATGTACGATGGGTGAACGAGTATCCCCGAGAGGAGTATGATAAGCTGCCCGGGTGTGCTTGTTACGAGGAAGCTAAATTAACCGGAGAGTCGGTAGATGTACACAGAGGAGAATAAAAATACCGACTTCGTACGCCTGCGATGGATAAGGGTGAGGTGGAGGAGGAGATCGGGGAGGATAGCAATGTGGTTCGGTTGTCAACGACGACGAATCAAATGTATAAGGTGAGTACCGGGAGGAAAGATTTGATGGAGAAGCGAGAGGGAGGGTGTGTACTTACACTTGTCGGGCGGTGCGCAGAACTATGCGCATTTTTAATTTATTCGCATCCCCGCCTCCTACATGTCAAGCGAGATCTCGCGCGGGGAGGGCACGATCTTGTTTAGGCCCGGTCTGACGCGGTCCCCTTGCCACGGCATTCGTTGCGCTGGAAAGTTTACACCGGCACGGGCGGCCTGGGTAGTTGGAGGTTACGCGCGATCGAGGAGTGGCCACAGCGCTGTGATGGACGACAACATAAGCGACAAGAAAGATCGATTGGAGAATTAACATCGGTGCCGAAAACGAATCTTAACGACAAGAGATTTTGGGAAGGATTGCGCTACTGCTTGGCGATCGGTGAGCCATCGTGGTAGTCATGTGCGAGAGTTGTTGGGCTTAGATGACGGGGGACCGGATAGGGCGCGTTTGTGTGATGCAATGGAGCCAGGCCAGAAAGCTGAAAATAAAAAGAAAAAATCCCAGAGGGATTCACAAAAAGTGGTGGGAAGATCGTAGATGACCGATGGGGACAGAAAACCTTTTTACCGCGATGTCCATGTTAACGTAGGTAACTTGGTTAAAGAATTATTTTTTCTTTGAGGTATAATTTCTCTTATATGCGCGGTGTTCGCCCAATAAAATATTGCGAGGATATTTTTTGAACCACCGCGTCCAATATGGAGGACTTCGAGGTGGTGAACGACGACGAGGAGTGATGCGGGGGGTACGCTGGCATTGTTATTCGGCGTACGGTACCCGATCTCGTACGGAAGACAGGATAGAAGTACAGAGATAAGTAAGTTAGAGTTCGTTCGATACCTTCAGAGTAGTCTTAAGAATGCAACTTATGTTTTTATAAAATTTTCGGATACGAAGTATAAGATGAGAAGTCGGCGTATACTCGGATGCGATCGAAATATTCGGTTGAAACAGTGTCACAGCGCCGTGTGGTAATAGCTTAATAGAACGATGAAGATTTTATTTTGCTTTTAAACATAAGTTATGGTAGTAGATGATGGGCTGAGTATTTCACATTTTCTCATTGTTGTTTTTTTCTAACGGGTGAGTGGTAGCGATTCGAGGTGAACACCCGTGGGGGTGGATGGAATCCACTTGCTTCATCATATATGATATCGAGGATACTCAGCCCACGAGCTGCGAGTTCTCCATTGTGAGAGGAAGGCTGAGTACGGTCAACTTTCGATAAATACGAAAAGGAGAAATGGGTTGACCTCGGTCGGTTGAAGGCACAGTGGCACGTAGTCGTTACAACGTGAGGGCTGTGGCATAAAGGGCTTGTGAGGATCGACGAGAAGATGCGAGCGAGGCACGTTTGCACGGTCGCGGGTGGCCCACGTACGAGCGAGAGAAAACGCATTCCTCGCCACACTGCCACCGAGGAGGTGGACGTGGACAGATTTTCCGGGAGGAGAACTGTCTGATTGCCTCTGGATAGAGAGATAAGGAAGCTAGGGATCATGCGGGCCAGAGTTTGATCTCAAAATGACCAAATGCGTGGGCGGAAGGAGAGTTGGATGGTGTTCGAGGGCGAGGATAGGGATGCTCGACTCCACATAAATACACTTCTATCGAGGCTAGAGAGCCCGGGGCCGTGGCCTTACCGCACAGCGGCAAGCCATGGAGCGACCACTGCTGACTTTGGCCCCGACTCAGAAGCTCGGGTCCCAGGCGGCCCGCTACCCGGCCCGGAGTCGCAGATCCGGGGAAAACGAGAGCAAAAGGGTAGACGCACGGAAAATGGGAGGACTGCAAAGTTGAAAAAAACTTTGAGTTCCGGGACCATACAGTACTTCGAGAGATGGGCCGAAGAGGTGAAGAGGAAAATTTAGAGGTCGGGTGTCCACCTGTCGGTCCAGATAGCCATGTATGAGCTCCTTCTCCTTCCTCGAGTGAAGTGATGAAAAGCGGAGGTCGCTACCGGCGGCAACGACGCGGACATCAGACGGTGAGTCTCACCGATTCGCGGTTTCCCGAAAGGCGTATTCGGCAGGCACAACTGGCTTGGATGAGCGAGACACCGCGTGCTTATATTATGGAGCCACAGAGTATCCGGCGTTTCGCCGCGTTGACCGGCGGTGGGATTACACCCGTGACTACACACGTGCCTGCCTGCTTACGTCCCGGTCGTCCCTGTGATGCAGATCCCGCATCGGCATGAACGCATGCCATGCGCCATTATTTTCGTATGGATATAGTGCAAGACGATGCTCTGAGAAGTGACGAGCACGAGGAGAGAAGCGTCACTGGCAAAAGCAGACGGGGAAGAGGAGAGACTGACCCGCACTTGCTCCCATGTCTGGATATGTGGTAAGTAGATTGATATGATTATATTTTTTTGATGATGTATCAACTCTTTGATTTTTGAATCGATAAATTTAGGAATATGTATTTACCTTGAATATTCAATTGGAGTTCCTTAGTATTTATTCGATTAGTGGTCTTATGGATGAATGCCATTGGTTATTTTTAAAAATTTTTCTAACTCATTTCCTACTTTTTTTTTGAAAATTTTTTTTCCTGAGTTTTTTGATTTTTTTTTGTGACGAAAAAAAAGGTTCAAAAAAAAAAAAAAAACCGATTACGGTTCGATGGGAATCGATTCCCTTCCCCGAGGAGCATCGGCCGGAATACACCGGCCAATTTCACTGAAGACGGAATCGAATGATTCCGGTTCCGATTCCAGAATCATGGCTTGGAGGTACGGGAAGCAAGAGAGACCGAAGTAGGATGAGTCGAGGAGATAGATATATGAAAAGATGTGCTTTCTTGCAAGGTGTTGGAGACATCATTGTACTTGAGTTTGACATACTTTGATCCATTTATTTTTTTGCTGTATCAGGTAAGTTAACTTTTAAGCAAGCTTATTGAGTGAGAAGGTTGAAAGTCTAGGAAGCGAGAGAGATCGAAGAATGACAAGTTAGATTTAGAGTAATGAGAATGAAGAGAAGAAAGTCAAAGGAAGTCATAAGGGAAAGGTGAGGAGAATGATAGAGGGAAGTGTAGATCAAGGAAGGAAAGGTTGGGTATTGGGATTGGGACCAGCCCTGTAGCTTGGCTAATCCCAGATACTGATTAAATCCAGGACTGACTCGGATCTGACCTTTAAACATGCGTTAAAAATTTGAAAAAAATACAAAAAAATATCGAAAATTTTAAAAAACTAGGCGTCATACATTTCAAGCAGAATTGGCTATTAAAGATGTTATTGTACATGGGTACATGGTGTTGTATAAAAGTGCATGTTCATTGATGACACTCGCATAATTCCAACCATAATGGTCACTAAAGACAAAGGAAGGCTGGAATGTGAACGTCGTGACAATAATCCAACCTTATTTTTATTAATTTATTTTTAAAAATTCAAAAAAAATAAAAAAAATGCTAGAAAATTTCAAAAAATCCTGAAAATAGGAGATATAATGATAAAAATATTTTTCGTTCATTAATATAAATTTTGCTTTACGAGTTTACGTGACTTGACTTGAAACGTACATATTTTCCGCATACGTTTGTATACTCTTCGCGTCATTGTAGTATATATACGAGTTTGCAATATCGGTGGCAGTGAATATTCGCATACTCCGGAGTCCCATACTATAATGAGTCTAATGTTAAGCTATTGGGTCCTGAATCACTTTGAAATATTGTTCGTACGAGAGATTGAATCGAGGTGCTGCGGATAGTTCGTAATTTATCCCCGCGCTCGACTCTTTGGTCGTATATAGGAGACGAAGAGTTGCGAGATGAATCGTAGCCGTAAGTCGATTGATTCCGTATCCATAGTATTCGATGTCCTCAGATATTTGGGTATGAGTGTGTCCACTCGGCTTTCGCGACCTCACCCTATAGTCCATGT